>NW_004624757.1:5836111-5987884 GCF_000247695.1 Heterocephalus glaber
AACCCTCAAGGCAAGAAGAGCTTGGAGTGATGTGTTTCAAGCCCTAAAGGAAAACAGCCTCCAACCCAGATTGACGTACCCTGCAAAACTATCTTTCAAAATTGATGATGAAATAAGATACTTTCATGACAAAGAGCACCTTAGGAACTTCATGAATACCAAACCAGCACTCCAAAAAATTTTAGATAAAATGTGGACAAAGGACTTGGATAGATGTTTTTCTAAAGAAGATATACAAAATCTCAATAAGCACATGAAGTGGTAATGTTTAATGGCATTAGTCATAAGAAAATGAAAAACAAAACACGATGAGCTATTACTTCATACCAATAGCCATAATAAAACAAATAGAAAATAAGTTAACAATAATAAATTAATGAGAATGTGGAGAAATTGCAGCTATGAACTTTGCTGACGGGAATGTAAAATGGTGCAGTCACTTCAGAAAGCAGCTTGGTGGTTTCTCAATAAGTTAAACATGAAAATACCATATGACTCAGCAATTCCACTTTTACGTATACACTGAAGAAAATAGAAAATAGATGTTCAAACAAAAGATTGTACATAAATGTTCACAGCAACACTATTCACAACAGCAAACAGGTCAAAATTGCTAAATATTCATCAAATGATGAACCCATTTCAGTGACACAGAATGAGTCCCAAAGCTTGCTTACCTGTGTAACATATTCAACCTGTTCAATGAACTCAATCTTTCACTTCAGAACAGATGACAATTGTGTTCAAGCCAGAAGATAAAGTGGCTACATTCAAAACCAAACTAGAATTACAGGAGTGATGAGTGAATATTGAGATTTTTGACATGTTTCAAATGTTAGCAGAGATTTTGAAAGAGTCTGAGCCAAGGGTGGTGCATGATCACCTATAAGGGCATATACTTTAATGTGGTTGTTAATTTCAATCACAACATCCAAAACACTGTTAAGTTCAGGAGACATTTTTTGGCTAAACAGCATTTTTCTATGGATGACATAGTATGCAGACCCACATTCAGAAGTGACTTCTTTGACTTGAGCAGGGAAATGAGAAAGCATCCAGTCATGGCATCTCCTCTGTCTATGCATATACTGATACAAAATGACCAATTCAGTTTTCCTGATATGTAATCATTCAAAGTCTTCCTGCAGCTGTGGTGCTGATGGGCAATAAGAGCGTACATATCATCATTCACATCCTCCAGAAAAATATTTTTTTAAAAAATGTTGCCTTTTTGTCAGCATAAGTAGACTCATCAATCTGGATTGTATACCACAGTGACTCATTAATCCTCTCTAACAATTGTGCCTCAATATCCTCTACTATTTCACCAATTTATCTAGTTTTGGTGCTAGCCAAAGGAGGAACACGTGCCACTTTTTGAACTGTGCCCCCTTCTAAAAGTTCACAATAAATGTCCTCAGAAGCAGGAAGGATCAACTCTTCCACAATTATAAAGTGCTTCTTAGCTTTAGCAATGCAGTTAGACACTAAAAAATGATGCTCTTGGTGCAGACACATTTGATGGAGTAGTGGCCTCTAATAATTTCTTCTGTTCTTAATGTTTGTGTTTTTCTTTATTTAAAAAAAAAACTCTCCAAATCATTATCTTTTAATGCAGTGTGATTGATCCTATGTGGTAAGAAGTTTTGAAGGATTTCTGGCTTCCTTCGATGGCCAGTGAGTATATATTTTTCAAAGAGGGCTTAGAGGCTATGAATCACCTGTTTCAATGAACTCATAATTTAAGTAGGAAACTTGGTATTTTCTTTGAAATGCAATTTTCTTTTTGTTGGCAGCCTTAGAGTCTTTGGCTGTCTCATCATTTGGGTCTTTTCCCCTTTCAAAGAAGCTCTCTAGTAATGTTCAGTTTTTACTCATTTTGGCCAGGGTTAGCTTGTAGGCTTAGTAATACTGTGACTGACACAAGTGTGTAGTGCAAAAAAGAGATGCCACTATAGAGTCTGCCACAAAATGCAGCTTGTCACTTGCTTCTCACTGATAGGCTCTTGCTATGAGTATGCAAGCAGTTGATTTATTATAGTTTCTGTGTAGCCAAATGTCTCTGCTAATATCAATCTCTATTTGCAGCCACTTTCCAATGCTAGCATCACCACCTCAGCTCCTCCTGAGGATCACACAACCTAGATTCTTCTCATGTGCAGTTCACAGTAGGGTTTCAACTTCTATGAGAATCGAATGCCTCTGCTGTGCTGACAGGAGGTGGTGCTCAGATAGTAATGCAAACAATAAGAAGCAACTGTTTAAAACAGATGAAGTTTCACTTGCTCACATGCTGCTCACCTCCTGCTATGTGGCACAGTTCCTACCAGGTCACAGACTGGTACCAGTCCATGGCCTGGAGATGGGAACCCTGAACTATAGTACTTAATTTTTGCCTTTCTTGGTTTCAATGCTAAGTCATATTCTTTTCTATCTTCCAAGTCCTTCCTTTTACAATAATTACCCTATGCCATTGTATCTTGAGATCATGTAACTTATTTTTTATTTCTACAGGGATTCACAGTTAAGAGTTTGCCTTGTATCTCAGAAAAGACTTGAACTTTTGAAAAATTCTAGAACTGTTGAGATTTGGGGAAAGGGATTATTGTGTTTTCAGTTATATGCAAGACAGTTGTATCATATTAGGTGAAATTATGATCTTGTGTTTATTTGGGGATTAAGTATGGTTCAAGGAGATGTGTTTGGATGTCAAGTTGACAAGGGGCAGAATGGGATGGTTAACCTCGAATGTGTCATGTTGATTGGCTTGGGAGCTGCCCAGGGGCTTGATGGAGCACCCTTCTGGGCATGTCTAGTGGGTCACAGAGTGTGACCTTGGGTACTATAACTGGTCCCTTTCCCCTTCCTCTCTGGTGCTCTTTCCCTGTTTTGCTTTCCAGCCATCATGAATTAAACAGCTTTGCTCCACCATGCCCCTCTGCCATAAAGTTCCTGCCTTGGAACCAGTAAATCATAGACTGAATCTCCTGAAACCATAGCTAAATTAAACCTCTCTTTTAAGTTGTGGGTGTTGGGTACTGTATTCTGGGAATAGGAAAGCTGACTAATACAATGCCAAACCCTGAGTCTAGTGACATCACATTCTTTGTTTGAAATTGGCCATTGTGGGAATATACACAATGGAAATCAGCCAACATCACAAAGCAGGGCTTGATTTATTATTTTGTTGATTGTTTGGTCCTAGGAAACTAATAAAGAAAATGTTAACAATACATATTAAACTTATATTAAAGTGTGTGCCATCTAAAGTCATTATATCTTTAAGCAGTGAAAAAAATCTGAAAATATGTTTCTAAATTCAAAAGCTATTACTCAATTCAACAAGAAGTCTTTCATACCAATAAAATGCGTGAAAGTTTGATACACATTTTGGTTGTTTCATTTTTATCTACCTCATAAATGAAAGTGAAAATATCAACAAGCATGCATGTCACAACTACACTCATTCATCATTTGCAGCCATAGATTGTCCATGGATGAGAGAGTTTGGCAAAAATCAACAAAAATGTTCTGGGAGAATCAACTGGCTATATGACATTTATAATAAAATTTACCATATACTTTATTTGTAAATTGGGTGCTATATTCCTTTCTATTAGTAAGTTGGATAATTTATTTATATACATACACATATATGCATACAATTATTTTCATCAGGTCAGCTGTTAAACACAAGACTATTACTGATCTTGTTTTCACCTCAGCACAAGCATATAATAACATATATTACATAGGCCAGGGATTTAGCCCAGTGGTTCCGTCGCCTGCCTCGCAAGCGCAAGGACCCGAGTTTGATCTCCGGTACCGAAAAAAAATTTTTTAATTAAAAAAAAATAATAATAATAACATATATTACAAATGTTTCACAGAAAAGTTAAGTAACTTGCTCAACATCTGAGCTATTTCCAAAGCCCACGCTTTTGCCCATCACATGCTAGGAGCACTTCCTCCCAACTCGGATTTCTTACAACCATGGAATTCCATGCTAGAGGCATGATGCTAAGTGAATCACATGAGCCAGTGTTTCTCGCACTCCCACTTTACAGTGAGGAAAACTGAGTCTCCAAGAAGGGCAAGAGTCTCTCCCAAAGTCAGCAGATGGTTGGTGCCTGGGAGATGGGACATGTTCTCATTAGGAGCTTCACCTCTGCTCTAGTAGGCACTCAGGGTGGCCTCTTTCTCTCTACATTCACTATCCTCCAAGCACCCAGGGAGTCTGCCACAGAGGCACCCAACAAATGTTGTCCCAGTGAAGCCAGTGTCTTACTGCACATACTCAGGCTATGGGACATCAAACTATTTTCTCTAAGTCACATAAAATTCTCCCAAGCCTGTATCCAACTAAACTAGTGAAAACTCTGTCTCCACTATTCTTGGCTCAGTAAGAGAAGAGCCCAGAATGACTCATTGAGACCCAGCAAATGGGAAGAAGAAGCTCTCTGGTTGCCCCCTTGTTGGGGTTGCCCTGTGGCCTCACTGGGAATCATTGTAGGTGTGGCGGGCTTCAGCCACTAGGTAACCCAGGAAAGCAGAGGCTCCCAGGCATGCAGCCAGATGCACACACACGTTCATACACCTCTGAACTCTGATACCAGCACAGAGAAACACACACTCACATTCTGCTCATGCAGCACAGACTCACACCGTCAGCACACCGGACACACACCAAGCTAGAGATCCCAAACACACATCTCATGGACACACATCAACACAGCCACCCCCGGCACAGGTGTGCTTTTGATGACTCCACACTCCCACACACAATGACCCAGGCACAGACGCATGCTGAGGTCCCCACAAAAACACATAACCATACTCACAAAAACGTGCACACCTCCTTATAAGCACATCAGAACCATACACTGTCACCCTCAACAAATAGTGACCCAGGCCCCACACCCACATAGACACACACACTCCCACACGGGCTGATCGACCTGCAGAGACAGACGTATGCTCACATCTAAACAGCACAAACACACACACACAGCCTCACACACAAATGCAGATGAGCTTGCACACCCTGACACATGGCAGGACACTAATACACACGGCACACTCGTGGAGGAGCATGTGCACACTGTGTGTGCCCCGGCCGGCAGGCACCAGCCCGAAGATAGCCAGAGCCTGCCTGTTCCCTGGTCCATGCTGCCACACAGTGGAGAGAGTAGCCGCCTCCTCACACCCTAATCTGGCTGTGCCTGTCACGTGGATGACAACACAAAAATGTAGCTCGGGCGGGGGAGGTGGGTAGTGAGGAAGGGAAGGGGCAGAAGATGAAATAATAATACTGCTGGGTTTGTTCATTTCGGTGATAATTAGCGGTGCATTCACGCTGCCTCACCGGCCGCTCCCGGCTGATCCTGCGTGATGGATGCCTGGTGGTGCTGAATGCAAATTAGCATAATTTCATTACCGAGGGACCCGTGAAAAGGTTCAATTATAGAGCAATCTCATTAATACCAGGGCTTGTTAAACTAATAGAAAGAGACAGGCCCCGCAGCTCCAAGAGGGAGACAGGGGCTCAGAATGCAATTAATGCCAAGACTCCCATACCTAAGCCACGCCTCCCTCACCAGGACCCCCGCCAGTGCCCTGCACACATGGATTCCTAAAGGAACAGGGGCCCTGGCCTCCAAGGTCCAGATCCCGCGTAGGTCATCTGTCAGAGAAGCAGAAGATCAGGCTGCATCCACCCTCACTAAGTGTCTAGGTCAACATTACAGATGGGAGGGAGACAGAGGCCATGGTGAGGAAGTGACTTGCCCAAGGTGTCTGGCACAAATAAGGCAGCAAACAGCGGGTGGTCATACAGGAGAGGAGAGGTGATGCTCATCCCCCTGACATGTAATCCCTCAGGAGCCTTTCAACTGTGACTTAGGTCCTCCACTAGTATCAGCCGTGTTAGCTCGAAGCTCCTAGAGACAGAAACTCTGTCAGGGCCCTAAGCCACCGGAAGCCTTGGCCCATTTGAGGAAAAAGAAGCTCAGCACCATTCCCTTCACGCCACTTCCCTCCCTCCCATTCCTGCTGCCAGTGTACCAGTCGAGAAACTAGAGACTCGAAGAGACAGCTCCTCTCCTCCTCGGACTCTCAGGAATTGGATGGAAATGCTGGCTCCTTCTGCCTCAGGCGTAAGATCTCCTGGGAATGCTACAACCACCCACTTATCTGCCTCTAGCAAAAGTGGGTCGCACTAGACACTGGACCTGAGCCACTCTCCCCAAACAGCTGTCTGCAATGACCTCATGCCTCAGCTCTCTTCTCAACCCCGGCATTGCACACACACTGAGACGGGTCATATGACTTTGCTGTGTTTTTTATCACCTCTGCAATATTTAATTTTTTCTGCAATTGTAAGTAAAACAGCACAAGTCCCAAAATACCCCCAAGCTAGAGAATGACTCACACTGTACTTTACTGAACACATAAAAATATGCAGTGACTCAGAAGAGCCCAGCAGAAGTGACAAACCCCACAAAAGGGCCCATTGTTCATATTTTAAAGGTAAAGGCGGAGGGAGCAAACTGACTGAAAGCCCAGAGGACAGACTCCGGCTTGGGCCACTGACATTTGTCAAATGGCCCATCTGTCCTTGGTGTGCTCTGGTTCTCTTTATCTAATGACATAATGAAGCCAGATAATGTCATAGTAAGAGAAACCCACTAGAGACCTTGATCTCTATTTCCAACTGGGGTGGGGACAGGAGACCCTCAGAAGCAGCTGGCCCCCAGGGCCCCAAAAAGCTGGAGTGTCACCACAAAGCCACAGGCTTTCTGACCAGGCTGACACTCCTTCCCCCTGCAGGGGCCATGGCAGAACATAGAGGAAGGACACAAGGACTAAACAAGGCCTCAGGGACCCAAGGCCCTGGTTCCTTTGACGATGGTGACTGGTGGGTCCCTGCAGTCATATGATGGGGCATCAGGAAGGGCTCTGTGGGGCTGCACAATGGCAGGGGCCTGGAGAACCTCGCAGTGCCAGGAAGGGCTCTGGGGGCAGCAAGAGATGCTTCTAGCATTACCTGACCAAGAAACCAAGAGGGGGTGTAGTCCTCAAAGTCACAAAGCTCCCCGCCAGAAGCCCTGAAAACTCATAACAGACAAGATAGGAAGTAGGGAGGGTGTGTGAGTGAAATCTTCCTCTCTCAGGGCAGAAAGTCAATAGAGGCTGTCCCAAACTGATGAATAGGGAATAGCGGCAGAGAGGCACTACTCAGAGTTGGGGACATGGTGGGGAGTTAACATGAAGGCACCCACTGGGGAGGGGGATGGGCAGGATGGGGTTAGGGTTGAAGATGGGAGGCTGCGCTTCATGTAGGAGCCAAATAGTGCTATTTTAAGTATTTTGTTAATGAGCCTTTGTTTATGCTCCTTACTGTGCCTCTAATTCAAGCAGTCCCTGAGGACCCATAGGAGAGGCTATGGGGTATGGCCTGTGTGTACACACTGGCCCCTATCCCCTGCACCCTGCAGATCACTACCCTGCTGCCGAGACAGTGGCCCAATCTCTCTTCCACTTGGACCCCAAATTTTGTCATCTGCAAAATAAGCTCAAGTGAGAACACCTCCCTTTTGACAGCCTCACCTTTTGTGACAACAGAGCTTAAAGTCAAAGGATCCAAATTCTATTCTGCTTCTGCCACTTCCTAGTATGTAACTTTGAACAAGTCACTCAACCTTTCTGTGTCTTTCTCCTGTCTAAGGTAAGCGGGCAAATGGGTGCTTATTCATGGGGTTACTGCCATTGGTTCCTTGCTTCAGGCTCTCTGGACTCATGAGACACCCCTCTGCCTGCACTTTTCATTGTCTCCCTTCCCTCTCTCTCACCCCTACTCTCAGAGACCGCTGGCAGGAAGTAAACTGAAAGTCTGAACTACTGTGAACCAAGAGATGGCAAGGGCAAGACCAGGAAGGGAGGTGCCCAGGAGACAATGAGCCCTGGACAGTGGAGGAAGGGCAGCAAAGATGGCTGGGACCACACGAACTCTTTGGGCTGTAACGGAATCCCATTCAAACTGGCTCAACCGAAAGGAGTCAACTGGCTCTTTTCACTCAGAGCCTAATACCATCTTCAGACATGGCTGAAGCCAGAAGTCGAAACAGTGTCCATAAGAACCTGCCTCCTTTTCCTTTCTAAGCTCTGCTCTTCTCCTTATTAGCATCAACCCCAGGCACTCTTGTTCAAAGTGATAGGAAGGATGGTCTTTGTGGTTCTGATTTCAGAAGCTCCTCCATCTCCTGGCCTGCCTAGCATCTCCCCAAAAGGAACTTTGATTGGTCCTCTTTAATCATGTGTGTAGTTCTGGACCAATCACTGCTTTCAGGCAGGTAAGGCATTCTGATTAGACAACTGGAGTCACTTGGCCTACCTTGTGCAGAGAACCTGATCTTTTGATTGTCAGACGCCCCACACACACACACACACTACCCTGGGAAATCACATGGAGGATGGAATAAATAGTCCTTCAAAAAGGGAGAGGAGGAAACAAGGGACAAATACATGACAGCCACTTCCTGTGCCAAGGTTCTTATCCTGGAGTGGGGTTTAGGGGAGGAGGGCATGATCTGTGCAGGTGGGAGAGACAGCAGGATAAGCATCAGAGACCTGCAGCAAGACAGGGGATTGGGTTGAGTCTGAAGGTGGAGAACATGGGTGATGGGGAGCTGGGGTCCCAAGAGCACTTCACAGTTTGGAGACCAACCAGATCCTGGGTCCCTGAGTTCCAAGACCATACGTTCCTGAGAAAGGCAAGTGGGACTCTGTAGGCCAGCTCAGCAGTCAGGCTCCTGGTCTCAGGTCCCCAACACCTGCTGGGCATCTTGATGAGGAACATGAGGAAGAGATTCCCAGCAGCCATTCCCTAATGCTGCAATGCGACTCCTCCCCCATCACCTCCCACTGCCCAGGCTGCAGCTCTTCCTGTCTTGGACCTTGGGTGGAAGGGGATCCCAATTGCCTGGTTTAATGGGTGCTCACGAGCTGTAGGCACTTTACTGCATAATTTCATCTCTTCCTTAGTTCAATTCTGACATCCCCATTGTGCAGAAAAGGAAATCAAGGCTCAGAGAGGGTAAATAACCTGCCTACAATCATATAGGATCAACCCTCAAAGCCTATTCTCTATTTTCTGCTTTATTTTTAATTATGTTTATATTTACTTAATCCAATACTTACATAGCTTTTACTGAGCCAGAAATTCTCCAGAGCACTGGAGCACGTACCATCCCATTCAATCTTCATTAAATCCTATCTTGCTGATAAGGACATTGAGGTACAGAGAAATTAAGCAACTTGTACAAGGCCATACAGCTAGTAAGTGGCAGGGCTATGGCCCCTGGCACGTCCTGCAGAGCCTGAACCTATGCCACCTATGCCTGATGGAGTCCCTGGGGGACCAGCAGGTGCCCCTCTGAGCTCAGCTCTAATGGCCAGCCAGCACAGTGAGCTTTTGCTGCATAGCTTCCACCTGGCAGCAGGAGGCGCTGCAGGGAATTTAGTGCCCAGCCTGCCTCAAAGGCCCTGAGAGACCTGGAACCCACATTCTCATTGCCTCAGTGTCTTTGCCTTTAAAGGGGCTCAGATTTGGGCAAAGGCACTTTGAGGCATGAGGAGAAAGGGTACAGGAGCTACAGAGGAAAACAGACACACAGCAGAGAGAGAGAGAGAGAGAGAGAGAGAGCTGTGTAGAGCGTGGTCAGCACAGACAGCTGGGCTACCAGCACACACAGTAAGGTGCATATCTCCTGCTGAGAAGAGCTTGAGACCACAGGACTGGGCTTCAGCAGCCCTCTGCAGGTCCCTCTGACCTTTCCCGGGCTGTGTGGGAGCTCAGGGTTCCCCAGCCTTTCCTTCCTCCAGGACAGAGGGAAAGGGGCAGAGTGGAAGAAACTGTTTGGAGATAAGGATGCTGCTGTCTCTTCCCCTAAGAGTACCTCAGCAGAACCAAAGCCCTTGCCACCAGCCCCGCGCCCACACTTGCCATGGCTCCCAGGTCCCCCAAAGAACACCTACATGTCCCAGATGACCTTGCAGCCTCCCCTCTTCTCCAGCTTGTGCCAAGGTACCTAACCCTGGCCTGCTCCCCTTGGGGTATCTAGTATGGCCTTTGATTCAGCTCTACCCTACACACAGAGCACCCTGCTTCCCACTACTGCCCCAGACCCCAAAGCCTCCAAAGCCATCTGCAGGCAGAGGGCTTCCAGGCTTTTCACTCACCAGGCCCCTCAGGCCCCTCCATCCTCTGACCTCCCCTAGCCACACTCCCATCCGTTCTCCTTCAGAGCTCTGCTCCCCAACCCTGGTTGTGAACTGAGCCCTCTCCAGTGCCCTCCTGTGGCTCAGTTTCTTCATGCGCATGTGTGAATGATTCTGTAGTGTCCAGGGTCAGGAGCACTAACATCAAATGAAGCATGCAGGGGATGATGGCACACACCTGTGATCCCAGCACTCTGGGAGGCTGAGTTGGAAGAATTGCAGGTGCAAGCCCAGCCAGAGCAACTTAGCAAGACCTTATCTCAAAATAAAAAATAAAAATGAGATGAGGTTCAGTGCAAAGCCCTGGGGAGCCAAGTAAAATGTCTAGAAGAGAGCCTAGAACATTGTAAGACCTCTAACAACATTGCTGTTGTGTTACCACCACCACTGTCTAGAAGCATGTGATAGATTGTATTTTCAAAATTATTTTCAGTATTGTGCTCTTAAAGAAGCTTAGCACTTACCATCCAAAGCTGAGAGAATTGGAGTCTGTTCCTCACTTCTGCACCAGAACCTCACTGAGAGTAGAGATGGTCTGTGACTTCTGAGGCAGGGCATGAGGAAGGCACAGCCTTTGGTCACCCACTTCCTTCCCCTGTCGTCACCTTCAGAGCCCTGGCCCCATGGACAGACCACAGGAGTGTGCTCCAGGTGCCTGCCCAGCTAAGATTCAACAACAGCCAACACCAACCACCAAGCACATGTACACATGGGCTCCCAACAATTCCAGAACCCAGCAGAATAATGCCCCCACCCTGAGACCTCCATGCCCTAATGCCTGGACCCTGTGCTCTGCTTCATGGCAGAGCGAGGACTTGCAGATGTGCCTAAAGGATGCTCTCACTGTGAGATGGAAGAGCAGCCTGGATGACAGCAGAAGAGCTCTTAGAAGCAAGGATCTGTCCCCAACTGCTACAGAGACCTGGCAGGGATGACAGCGGTAGAGAAATTTGGCCAGAAGAGGCAAGAGAGTCTGTAAAGAGGAAGGGATGGACCCACTGTGGCTGGCTTTGAAAATGGAGCATCAGAGCTGCAAGCCAAGGAGAGCAGTGGCCTCCAAGAGTTGAGAACTGCCAGTGAGGAAACAAGACCTCAGTCCCACAGTCTCAAGGGACTGGATTCTGCCAACAACCTGAAGGAGGGAGAAAGATTCCCCACAAGTTCAGCTTTGTAGGACTCTAAGCAGAGATGCAGTCAAACTACTGGACTTGAGACCTGGGAGAGCTGTACGAGGATGGGTCTGTGTGGTTTCAAACCTCTGGGTTCATGGTAATTTGTTTGGGCAGCAGTGGAAACTGCAGCAGCCTCCAGGTTTCCCTTCAGAGGCTCCAGACATCTTGGAGCAGAGAGAAGCTCCCTGCTCTGCCCTCTCTCTGTCCTTGATCCACTGAGGCTGGGAGCAAATAGTGGTTTTCAGCCCTTTCCTTGCACATCATGCAACTCTAGTAACTGGGTCAGGGACTTCCTCACTTTCCCCATGGGGGACCCTGTGTCCTCTGACTCACCAAGCCGCAGTTTACTCACCCAGAAAGTAAGAGTCCCGATGATAAATGAGGCAACCTGTCATGGCCGTCATAAGAAGGCCCTATGTTATTTTTTTCCAGTACCAAGAATTGAACCCAGGACCTTTTAATTTTTTATTTGGAAACAGTCTCAATAAGTTCTTAAGTTGCCCAAGCTGAGCTCCAACTTTCAATCCTCGTGCCTTGGCAGCTGTAATTTTTAAAAGAAAAAAAATTGATGACCAATTTATGTTATATACCACTTTTGTGAAATTAAATCCCTATGTTTTCACAATATGCAAGATATAAAAACAACATCTGCGTCCATCCGTGGACAAATGGGTAAAGAAAATGTGATTCACACACACGCAATGGGATACTATGCAGCCTCAAAACAGGAAGGGATTCTGCCATTTGCCAGGGTGTGGATAGACCTACAGGGCAGTGTGCTGAGTAAAATAAGCCAAACACAGAAAAGTAATTCCTCCATGACCTCCCTCAAATGGAATCTCAAATAAAAGTCGATTATATAGATAGAAATTAAAACTGGAGTTAACAGGCTAGGGTGGAGGAGGAAGCAATGAGGAAGTGCAGGTCAAAGGAACCAAATAGCAGAGATGTAGGATAATAAAGTTTAGAGTGCTTAGGTGTAACCTGAGGACTTTCCTTAATCATCTGTTGCACTCAGGAGTTTTGCTAAATAGATAGATTATAGCTGCTCTTGCCATTAGAGGAGAAAAAAATGAGTAATTCTGAATGATGACTACGTTGCTATTTTCCACCATCACAACCATTTTACTGCACACATGTATCCTGTAACATCATCTTGTATACCTTAAATACAGTCAGTAAAAATTTTTTTAAAATTATGTTGTGATAATGAGATGGCATCTCACATCTATTAACATAGCTATTATCAAATAAAAAATATTAGCAATAAAACAGAAAATAACAACTGTTGGAGAAATCATACCCCCATGCATTGCTGAGAAATAGTTTATTCCCTCCTATGAAAAATGGTATGTAGGTTCCAAAAATATTACACAGAATTACCATGTGATTTATCAGTTCCACTTTAGAGTACATACCCAAAAGAAAGCAGGGACTCAAAGAGCTATTCATGCACCCAAACTCATAGCAGCATTATTTTCAATAGCAAAAAGGTGGAAACAACCCAAATGTCCATCGATGGATGAATGGATTTTTTAAGACGCAGCATACCCATACAATTCAATGTTATTCAGACTTTAAAAGCAATGAAATTCTGACACATGCAACAATATGTATGAACTTTGAAGACATTATGCTGAGTTTAAAAAGCCACATACAAAGTAACAAATATCATTGATTCCACTTATAGGAGATAAAAAGATGGGTCCAATTCATAGAGACAGGAAGTCAAACGGTAGCTGCTAGGGCCTGGGGGGAGAAGGAAAAAAGAGAAGTTATTAAAGCTTATTTAATAGGTAGAGAGTTTCACTTGAGCAAGGTGAAAAAGTTCTGGAGACAGATGATGGTGATGGACAAAATGATAGATTTTATACATAGTCTACCACAATTTTAAGGCCCTATTTATACATGTACATTCTACATGTATTGCAGAAATCTTACAAGGATTCATTCAGCATGGCTTTCCATCAAGGGTGCAGGGTGGAATGGGAGGTAGGAATTCACTTTTGACTTTCTATACCTATGTGTCCTTTAGCCATAGTACAAGGAACAAGCATTAAATCTGCAATAATAACATAAGCAAAGGTGTATTTTTAAATGGTGACAGCAACACCCACCTCAGAGAGACGGTGTGAGATTAACAGTCTCACTGTAAGAAAATCAGCCATCCAGGCCTGAAAGGGAGTTCTCACTTGGGGAATATAAAAGTCCTGTCCCTCCTCTATCCTTGTCCTAAGCATCTCCCCACTGCCTCCTGAAGAGCCTGAGGGGTGAAGATAAAGATGGCCATCTCACTGTCCACAGCAGCAGAGACTGGAAGGGTCTGCCCAGGGGCCCACCCATGAGCCCATCTGACTGCCACCCAGCAGCCCCTCAGCTTCTCTACTGCAGGTGAGCCAGAGTGTTCAGTCTTGAGCACTGGAAGGAAAATGTAATCCTTCCCAGACAGGTGCGTTATTAGGGGCCACAGTGGCTGCTTTCTGGGCCTTTCTCAAAGACCCGGCAAAGCCCTGGAAAGACCCTCTCATCCATCCTTCTGTTCTCTTGCCCTGCCTTGAGGCCCACATCCTCAAGAAAACCAAACTCCTCTCACCCTTCCCCCTTGGATGGGCCAGAGCACTTCTCATTCCCGGAAGTCCTTCACAACATCCACTCCAGAGCTGCTGCCAGTAGAAAGGCTTGGCCTCTATGAATCAGGAGCCCCTGCCCAGCATAATAGAAGCTGTTCTTCCCCTCAGAGTTACAGCCTGTCCCCTGGGACATCATCAAAGGGCCACAGCAAATACCTCCGGTCCAGCAGTGTATTATTAGTCAGAGACAAAACTAATAGTGTGTGTGTGTGTGTGTGTGTGTGTGTGTGTGGGTGTGGGTGTATACAGCCTTGCACCATATAACAATGTTTCAGCCAATGTCAAACCACATATAGAACCATGGTCCCATAAGATTATATCAATACATTTCTCAGAAAGTGGCTCGTTAAGCCACATATTACTGTACATGTAGCAAGAAACTAATTTATTATAAGGAATTGACTCACACAATTATGGAGACCACCAAGTCCTAATCTGCAGTGGGGAGCAGCAGGCTAGGGCCCTACTAATGCAGATGAACTCCTTGTTCAGCCTGGTGGAGAATCCCCCTTCCCTGGGGAGGGTTAGGGTTAAGTTAGGGTTAGGGTTGTGTCTTTTTGTTCTATTCAGGCCTCAGGCCTTCAACTGACTGGACGAGGCCCACACACATTAGGGAGGGCAAACTGCTAATGTAAATATGTGAATATGAATATGTAAATGTAAATAATGTTTGGTCAAACATCTGAGTACCATGTAGCCCTGTCCAGTTGACACATCACAAGCCCGTGGGTACAGATTACCAATGACCCAAGACAATGACATTGCCACCTAGTAATATATCCAGGCCTCTGCCTCAAATGGGGTGCTCCAACCAGAAGCTCTGCCTCTGGGCCCCGTCCCGTATCAGGTAGTAGTGAGCACCATTGTGGGGTTAGCTGTGCCTCCTACCAGCATAGCTCCCAGCCTCAGCAGCCCTTTCTGAGCACCCTTCGGGTGTCTGTCCTCAACAGCAGGACTGCTTCTTGTCAAAGTCTGGTGCCTAGGGTGTGGAGACTCCAACCTTCCTCTGAAGCTAAATGCCCAGTGGCTATGCACACAGGCTCTGGAGCAGGAGGGAGTGAGAATTCAGAAGCCAGCTCTGCCACACATCTGCTTTGCAATCTTGGGAAAGTTACTTAACCTCTCTGTGAGTTGGGGGTTTTTTGTCTGTTAATTGGAAATAATGGCATCCATATCGCAGAGTATTCTGAGGAATCAGTGAAATAATACATGTGTTGCTAATATCCATGGAACCTAATACATATTAAGGCCTGAGTAAGAAAAGCCCTGAGTGAATTATTATTGTTATGTTTGAATTGACCCTAACACACCAACATATATTAACAACTACAAACATAACATCACAACATGCCTAGCAGTATACAGTGGTATACTGTGCCTCTGTTCATGAACTCAATTCATACCACGATTCTGGAAAAGTTGTCCACATTGGTGTTCATGCGGGAAACATGGCCCCAGTTGTGTTCATCACCTGATGCAGAGTTTGCAAACCAAAAAAAAATTTCGCCAAACACTTCTGTTTGCTAACCAAATTGTTCACAAACAATAGCATGCATGAACAGAAGTACCACTGTACTATTCCACTGGTCTTTTTAATCACTCCAAGAATAAATAAGCCAGACATAGTGGTGCACACCTGTAATCTCTGTACCCTGAAAGGCTGAGACAGGAGAATCACAAGTCTGAGCCTACCTTGGCAACTTAGTGACTTAAGCAGACATCTCTCAAAATTAAAAAAAATATATATAAAAGGGTTGGGGGTATAACTCAGTCTGAAGATCCTGGGCTCAATTCCTAGTAACAAAAAAAACTAATATAGTTGATTTTCTTAGGCCTAAAAGTTTCAAATTATAAAGCAAAAGCAATTTCTATAATTTAGAAATTTTAGGTGATATAAAAATGAAAGTCTTTACAAAGCATTAGATGAAGTCTACTTAGACAAATGATAGACTTAAGAGAACACCTGCAACATAAAGAATCGAAGATTAATATCTATAATGCACTAATGAGCTGTTATAGATTGAGGAGTTTTGAATAAAGATATGAGTAAGCAAATCATAGAAGAACAAATTCAAAAGGTCAATAACCATATGAAAAGATGTTCAGATTTGGAGTTATGCAGATTGAAATAATGATGACATTACTTTTCATCCATAACACTGGCAAAAATGGGAAGTAGCAAAAATGGAAAATGAGTAGCATCTGCTGGGAAGTTGTGGGGAAGTGAGCACTTCTGCCCCAAGTAGATGAGGAGGGAAGTATTTCAGACTTCCTTTGTTTGAATTGACACTCTAGAAATGAACTAGAAATGTTATCTTAGGAGATATATCTTATGAAACTAAAACCACCAGTACCTAAGAATATACAAGTGCTTGTCACACAATTGTTCACTGTGACAAGTCACCAGATTTAATAAACAGATGCCCTTCCAAAGGCAAATGAATGAATGGATAATCTCCATGATACACAGTCATTACAAAGACACCCACCCAGGGCCCCCAAGCATGTCCACTGCAGCCTTCACTTTCCGGAATCTTGACAGTCTGCAAACAGACTGAAAGGGGAAGTGGTTGAACCCCTAGTCTGAAATCTCTGCAGCACTTCACAAGAGAAAGGTGGGTCTGCACATTCTGACATGGAAAGGAGGTCCCTAAACTAGTGAGTGAAGAAAAGAAAGAGTAATGCATTTAGCATCATTTCTGTGTTGGAAGAAAAACCTCAATTCACAGATCCTGCATATGCAGCTGTCAGTGTACAGGAAAGACCTAGAGCCCAGAGGGGCCTTTGGGAGGAAGTGGGCTGGAGAGGAGGGATACAGACGTAACTTCCCTTGGGTGTCTCCCCACTATTGCTGGATTGCATGAACTTTTACACTGCAAATGTATTCGTGTCTTCCCTAATTTTTTTTATAAGCCAAAATATAAGTAAGACAAGGAAATGGGCAGTGGAGTGTGACTGCTGCTTGCTCTGTGTCTCCCACAGCACTTTGTGCCATGTAACACATTCTAGGCGGCATTTGTTGTGGCTTTCATTACTGTTCGCGCCCCAGGAGAACACCAGCTCCCCAGGGCCAGAATTCTTGCTCAGCACAGAGGTACATATTAGCTGCCCAAGGATATCTGTTGAGCAAATGAATGGAAGACCTCTCTCCCCAGCTCCAAGTGAGACATGAAGCCAAGACGCACACAGACACACTTGCATGCACGCACACACACACATACACACACACACACACACACACACACACCGTGCATCTCTCCTGTGAGCTGAACAAGGCCCTACTGAAAATCCCTTTCCCTCACCCACAAATTCCACTTGACACAGCCCAAGGCAGAAGCCTCTTTCTGGAAGCCTTCTCCTATCACAATGATTCACACAACCATCAGTCAGGGGGCATCTGCTCTGGGCCAGGGCCTGAGCTGGGCACTAGAGATACAGCAGGAGGAATACAGTCCTAAGCTCAGAGCACTCACAATTGTGGAAGGGGTGCAGGTAAGATCCTCGCCCTTTTCTACCCCCTGCAATGCACACTGCACCCTGAAATTCAGACTTACACCACACACCACCTTTTGCTGGCACAGCAGCCAGGAGCACCAAAATGGCCCGTTTGTCTCCTGCTGGGGACACAGGCCTCATGAGGAAGGAGCAGAATCAGTACACATGTTCTGGATGTCCCATATTCATTTATCCAGACAGGATCATGCTCATGGAAGAAGAGAAGCTTGTTTCTCCACGACGAAGTGTCCCAAGGGGAAAAAAATTAACTGCTAATGCTGGTGGGGAGAACAAGGAGGATAGCAAGCAGTTTCAGAAAGCACAGAAGGGGGTACACTTAGTGACAAGTCCCCCATTGCTCCAAAGGGAAACAAGAAAGAAGCTCGCTAAAGGAGAAAGACAGGTTGCAGCACCATTTGAAAGGGGCAGGACTTATTTTAATAACATTATTAAATCATTTAGTGATGGGAACTCCCTTACATGGTATTTTCCTCATATGTTGAGGGGGTGGAAGAAGGGCAATATAATGTGCTGGAATACTGTATGAAAATTTGGGGACCTGAGAGGCTCTTGAGATCCCTACTTCCTGAAGATGCTTGGGATAAGAGGGGTCATCCTGAGACCAAAGATGCCCATGGATAGCTGAAACACCAAAGAATTAGAAAATGTATAAATGTTCAAAAACTTAAAGCCACTCTATGGAATAAATGCAGCCTCTAAAATAAAGGTCTCATGTATTTGATGGAAATGTGTCCTCCTGATAGTATTTCAAGTGCAGGACAAAAAACAAAGTACAAAATGCTGTCTGGCTGAAAGCACCACAGCAAAACCATCCATTCACAGAGACAGACAAGAGAAAGCATGGATAAGTCTGTGATTTTAGAAGTATTGTAAATGGCTTTTTTGTCTTTTATTTTTATGGTTGGTGCTACAATATTGTTTGTGCAACTGCAAATGCTGAGGTCAAAGCCAAACCCTTTAAGGATACTTATAACTCATATTTCTCCAGGGGCGCTTAGACAATCACTTACTGAGCACTGAGCATAACATTTATGACTTGCTCTGAGCTGGGACTTTCAGACCACAGTGACAAAAGGATATGGAGACTGCAACTGAGAAAGTCATGGTCAAGGATGGGAAGTATGAAGTGGAGCCTGAACAGATCACCACAACCGTAAAAAGTCTCTGCAGGAGGGTCAGAGGCATAGATCAGTGGCAGAGCACATACTTAGCACGCACAAAGCTTTGGGTTCCATCCTTAGCACTGCAAAAAAAAGGCTCTGAGTGAAATGGGCACAAGAAATTATAATAAAAATACTAAGAATGATGGTAGGGATGATGCCTGGCATTCATGTACCATTTATTAGGCAGCACAAAACAGGTTCTGCTGCAGTAACACCCAAACCCACAGTCTCAGCAGCCTAAAACAGCCAAGGTTTATTTCTTGCACATGCTGCTATTTGTCAAAGGACAGCATGGGAGGTTGACAAGGAGGAAAGAAAGGAAAGAGGTGGCTCTGCTTATTAGAGTTATGTAAAGACTCGAGCAAGTGAAACAGCCAATAATCTCAAAAGTTGCTGGTCAGTATGCTAAAAAGAAAGTAGCGTCTCCTCCTCTGTTCAGAGGGAGTCTTAGTCTTACAACTAAATAATCTGTTCTAGGAATTGACAGTCATAGGTTTGACAAATAATTTTTTTCCAGGTTCAACAGTTCTATGCCCCACCTTCAAGAGGTGGGAGGAAGAAGACAGACAGGAAATGCTTCTCCAAGGCAGGGAGCCAGAAATATTTAGAAAGCTGCATTAATACAAACAACCAGAAATACCTGCTATTTCAGGTACTGTGCAAATTAGCTTATTTAATTCAGATATCAATCCTAAGGGTAGTTAGGGATTATTGTCCCTACCACACAGTTGAGGAAAGAGAGGTCCAGTGTACCCAATGTTACCTGACATGTCCAAGGCCACAGAGTGAGCCCAGGACTCTGGAGCCAGGACCTGGCCTCATAGCTGCATCACTCTATGTAGAGGATGCAGAAGTAAAAGGCCCCTTGGCCTTGGGACAGGATGGTGCTCTGGTAAGGTGATGTCCACACTGATCACAAAGCCAGGATACACACTCACAATCTTGAAGGATGCTCTCACATGATATCACACATCTAATTTGCATGATCAGAATGTAATCCAGGGTGACTATCAGACAAATCCAAATGGAAACACATCTCGCAGTGCAGCTGCCCAGAATAACCCAGAAACTTGAGTGTTCCCACGGACAAAAGTAGGGGCGGAAGCACTGCTCCAGATTAAAACAGACCAAAGGAGGTGTGGCTTGTAGAAGCAACCCTGATTCTCAGCTGGGTATAGTATTGGGGGAAATGTTTTAGAGGCTCTTACACAGACAGCTGGCCAAATCTGTATATGGACACTGAATTGGATAACAGTATCATGCTTGTGCCAACTTTCCTACTTGGAAGGTGGCCATGCTCACCACTATACCACCAATGCAACTTCCCTAAATTGGATCGTCATGCTCTGATAGGTAAGCAAATGCACCTGCTCTCAGACATTTCCTGAAGTCTGTTCTGATACCTATCCTTCCTCTCAGTCATCATAACAATCACATACGAGAGAGAGCAAATATAGCTAAACACTGACAGTGAATCCACAGACATTCATTGTTCTATTTATTCCATTTCATATGAACTTAAAATTTCCTCCCACTCAAAATAATTTTAAACAAAACGTGTCATCTGCCTTCTGTCCAGCCCAGGTTGTGCAGAGGGTTGGGGGGGTGGGGTCACCATCAAGATGGGGACATGGAAGTCCTCACCTACCAGCCTCCCCTCTGAGGATTGGCTCATCCTGCTCAAATCAGCCTGAAAGTGTGCTCAGCAGATGCCCATCTTGGACCTTGTCACTTCTCAGCCACTCCTTCCTCCGTGAAATGGCCCCAGTATAGTCACCCTCCTCTCGGCCTTCTCCTCCTCACTTTCCACCAGTTTCTTCATACTTAAGCCTTTTTTCCATCTCTTTGAGTCTCAGAAAGATGGAAATCTCTACTTCAACACCCTCCCATGGGTGAACTACATTGCAGCCTCTTGAGTAGGAAGCAGCCCCTCCTTCCCTCTCCTGAGGACTCCAGGCAAGTAGGACAGGGCCAAAAGCACATGTACTCTTTGTTTATTTCCTCTGGGTCTGATTGATTGGACAACCAGGCCTGGCCATAAGATCAGGTCCCTCTATTCCTCTGGCCCCTTTATGAGTCTGAGATGGCTCAGGACGGACATGGCCATTTGCTCATGTGTAAACAATCAGGGTTGAGACATGTGCCATTTACCTATTGCCACAATAATGTTTTATAGGAAGCTATCCTGGATTCCATGGTTCATCTAACAAATATTTATTGTTGTTTGCAAGACTACAGACCAAAGAGGCAGTTCTACTCCTAAGTCAGGCACAGGAGCCTCCATGAGATATCTGTGGTCAGCCACACCGTGGCTGATGGCTTTGCTGATCTCACCTGGGCTCCCACATGGGGCCTTGGCCAGAACAACTTGCTGATTCTTCTCTGCTCCACTTGGCTGCTCATCCTCCAGCTTTCTAGCTCAGGCTTGCTCTCATGATGGAGTGAAAACTCCAGAAGGAGAGAGTTCAAAACAGATCCAAGTCATTTATACCATATTCCACCGGCCAAAACAACTCACAAGTTCAAGAGGTGGGAAAATGACTAGATACCACTTCTTGATGGGAAAGGCTACAAAATCACACCAGAGAGACAGGGAAGGGTAGAGAACTGGAGCCAGTTTTGCAATAAATGTATCAAAAAAAAATGGATGCCCAGGCACCTGTCTGTACGTGCGGGTCTGAAACCATGAGGTTGTGGGAGCCATACATATGAGGAATAAAAAAACTCTGCTTTTACCACGGAGCAGGTTTCTTACATCCAGGAATTATTAATGGTGGACTCTCTGTCCCCCAAACACCTCTAGGAGGCACCACCATTGCTGGTGACAGCACTAATTAGAAACACCTTGCAAAGTCACTGTCCAGGCCAATGCTTAGCATAATTCTAGAACAAATTACTCTCCACTAACCCAGATGGCAGGGCTGGCTATGTAATTTGTGGGCTCAGTGCAAAATGAAAATGCAGAGTCTCTTATCCCAAAATTGTTAAAAATTTAAAGACAATTGTCAAGAGAATGAGGACAAGCCACTGACTAGAGACAATATGTGCCAAAGGGTCTCTGAGAAAGCATCAGTATTCAAAATTATAAAGAATTCTTAAAACTCAACTATAAGACAATGAACCATCTCATTTTAAAAAGAGCCAGAGGCTCACTGGTACAACATTTACCTAGCAGGCATGAAGCTCTGGATTCAATCCTCAACGCTGCAAAAAATTAATCGATTAATTAAAATGGACCATAGAGTTTAATATAGACACTTCATCAAAGAAGATATACAGATGACAAAGGAGAATATGAAAAGATGTATTCATATGTCTCCAGGGAAATATTCATTAAAACGGCAATGAGATACCACTGAATACCGATTAGAAGGGCCAAAATCCACAACCTGACACCACCAAATCCTAGCAAGGATGTGGAGCACAAGACACTCTCATTCACCTCTGATGGGAATGCAAAGTCACTTTGGGATTCAACTTAGCAGATTCCTACAAAATTAAACATACTCAACACCAAGATCCAACAATTGACTCCTTGGTAATTACCCATGGAGTTGAAAACTTTGTGTTTATAAAAACCTGCATGTGGATGTTTCAGGAAGCTTCATTCATAACTGCCAAAACTTGGAAGCCACCACGATGTCTTCACAGTAAGTGAGTAGGTAAATAAACTGTGGTATGTCCAGCCAATGGGGTATTACTCGGCACTAAAAAGAAATGATTTACCACCCCACAAAATGCCTGGAAGAATCTTAAACACATGCTACTAAGTGCTGGAAGCCAATCTGAAAAGGCCACATACTGTATGATACAACGTGATAGAAAAGACAAAACTATGGAGAGAGTAAAAAGCTCCATGGCTGCCACAGTTGGGTAGGAGGGAGGGATGAATGGGCAGAGCACAGAGGACGTGTAGGGCAGTGAAATCATTGTCTAATATGACAGCCACGAACACGTTATTATAAATTCGCCCAGACTCACAGAATGTACAATGCCCAGAATGAACCCAATATAAACTAGGGACCGGGGTGCTAAGGGTGTGTCAGTGTGGGCTCATCAACTGTAACAGAGGCACAGTCCGATGGTGGGTGTTGATACTGGGGGAGTGGGCCTGAGGGTGCACACAAAATAGCAGAACCTTCTGCTCAATTTTGCTGGGTAATTTTGCTGTGAACTGCTCTAAAAATATGATCTACAGATTTTTAAGACCGCTACAGCAGAGCATTCACTGAGCACACAGAGTCCTGCTAAGCGGGGACCTCACACAAGCCACACACTCGTGAAGCCAGCCCTGCCTGCCAGGCCCCCTTACTGGCAGTCCCTGGCTATCCTACATGGGCAGTGGGAGCCACCACAAGACCCCTGCTGATCCCATCTTCATTCATTCATTAACCGTTCATTCATGCATTCATTCAGTGCAGGCTTACTGTGTACTACCCTCCAGGGACGGCTCCAAGTGGGGGACACAGCAGTGAACCAAGTCCCTGCCTCATGAAGCTTATCTTCCAGAGAGGGGGACAAACCATAAACAAGATAATAATGTATCACATGTTAGACAGGGAACAGGGTTATGAAGAAGAAACAGAGAAGGAAGAGTTATATGAGATGTGGGGCAGGTGCAGGGGGTTAGTAAGGGGTAGAAAAATAACCAGTGTGGGCAAGGAAAGTGTCACTGAGAAGTGAGGTCCTGGGCCATGCTGGGTGAAGTGGGGCCAGGGATTCCAGGGGGAGAGCAGTGAGTGCAAAGGCCCTGGGGCAGAAGCATGACTGGAGTATCCACGGGACAGTGAGGAGGCTGGTGTGGCTGCAGGGCAGGGAAAGGGAGGAGCTGGGGCAGACCACACAAGGCCTTGTTGGCCATGGCAAGGAGCTTGGTTTTTACTCCAAAGAGCAAGAGGGAGACCAGGAAGAATTCTGATGGAACAATGACCTACCCTATCTTAGATTTCAAATGGTTCAGCCTGGCTGTCCAGAGGAGGACGGGTGGGAGTTGAGGGAGGCCCTTTGAGAGGTGCAGTCTTCCCTCAACCTGTTCGCCTCTCCAGCACAGGCCCCCCTGCCCAGGAGCAGCATCCAGGACTCCTCGACAGTGGCTCTCACAGACAGCTCTCTGGCTGCAGGAATTGCCAGGAATTAACCTGGAAGCTGCCCTCCGCCAAGGACAGAAGGAGCTGAAGACCAGTACCCAGCTTCCTCACCATGGGTGGGTGGGACAAACAGGATGTGGGGTCGCCAGACTCAAGGCACCTGCCTTTCCCACTGCCCCCCAAAGTGGGTGCCAGGCTCAGGAGGGGTTCCGCCTCCAGGCTCCTGGAGATGGGGCTGTGCCCTGACCGCCGCCCCCAGAGCCCAACCAGCAGCCCAAGTGCCGCCAGGCGGAGGGGCTGAGGCTCAGGGACTTAATGAGGTCCCTGGCAGAAGCACACCCCGCTGAAAATGACAAACGAACAGCATTACAGACCGTTCCCACAATTACTATCAGTTGGCTATAATATAAATATGCAAATTCCTTGGGCTTGAACTTTAACACCCTCTGTAGAGACCATTCATCTCTTTAAAGTATTAATTTAAGTTGTAAAAGGGCCCATACATCACCACGTGTCATTTTGAAAACAAATATTAATCAATTTTACCCTCGGAATTGCTCCGGAGGAGGCGGCCCCCAGGACTGCGGAACAAGGAGGCTGAGGGAGAGATTTACATATTCATCCGAGCTTAAGGAAGCCCGCGATAATGCAAGTACAACCTGCCCGCCTGGGCCTCCAGACCTTATCTGCACGGCCCGCCGGCACTTGTGCATTTGCAAGGGAGCCTCCACTGACCGCTATCTGCATGACCTTGAACGCGGGACAACAGGCAGAGGCTGTCTCCCAACTTCGCTTGGCCTGGACAGCACAAAGTATTGAGAAAATCTGGAGTTGCCCTCGCCAAATGGGAGAAACAGCTCTGGCTTTGGGGGTCCTGCGCCAGCCGGGCTGGGCTCTGAGCTGAGGAGTGTGCCAGCCTCAAGCACCTGTAAAAGAGTGGAAGGTTCTGCAAGCAAGGCTTCAGGCATCAGGGGCGGACAGCCCTGGACGTGAGGACTTCTGGGGACAGAAAAGAGCTTTGAAGTCCTGTAGCCCTGGGCTCCGAAACTGCCTCTATATGTACATGCTGTGTACGTTTGCACTAGCAGATTTAGCTTCTCTGTGCCTCAGTTCTACTTCCTGAGAAATAGACATAGATATTAAAGGTAACAATCTAATTGACTATTACCCTCTCCCCAACCCCACGCCCATGCTGGGGTTGAACCCTGGGATGCTCTACCACTGAGCTACATCCTCAAACCTTTTTATGTCTCATTTTGAGACAAGGTCTTGCTGAACTGCCGGGGCTGGCCTTGCACTCATGACATTCCTGCCTCAGCCTCCCAAGTAGCTGAGATTAATTATTCTCTGTGCTGAGCATTGTCCTCACCATCTCTCATTTCTCCTTGAAGCGGGTTTGAGAGACAGATCTCCTGCCCCACCCTGCCTACGGCCTGGATCCTAGTGGCACAGACTCTACTTCCCTTGTCTGAAACTTTGCCACTTCTTTACAAAAGGGCAGGACATGCACAGAGCCCCTGGAATGAAATGCCCATCTGGGTGAAAAGTTAATGGCCCCCAATATACAAGGCCTGGCCCTCCCTTGGCCTTGCCCAGGGAGAAAAGAGCTTCCCATCTTGGAGAGCACACAGCTCGAGGACCCATCTCCTGAGTCTGCGCTTACGGGGACTCCAGATTGCCACCATCCCTGCCACTGGTGCACAAAAGTAGATCCATGCTTCTTCCCAGAGCTGCCCTGTAGTGCCCTGCACACATTTATCTGCATCCACAGCACAGTCTGTGTGCACACTGGACACTCATGTTTGACCCAGAAAACCCTGCTTCCCTTTACTGCCCACCTCACAATCAGGATGGGTCTTTTTTCCCTGGTGGGCAGTCTGCACACTGAAAGGTCCCTCCAAGAGTAGTTACCTGTGGACACCATCCACCCTCTCCCGTTGATACTGGGTATCAACGGGAGAGATGCACAGATTCTGCACAAGTGAGGAACAGGAGCAGCTCCCCATCTTACACCTCCATGGTAGGGCAAGAAAAACTCATCCATCACTCCTATGCTGAGACAGGGTCCGGGATCATTCAGGTGTAAAACCACAAAACCCCTACCCTGTGGGTCTACCCAAACCATAGCAAGTGTTTATATATATGTGTCAGCTCACATGTAAGCGTGCACGTTTGGATAAATTGAACCACATGTACTGTGTGCACTGCACGTGTGTTTGAGCCACATGTGTGTATACAGGTATATTGAGCATCATTGTGGGCACATGTGTGTCAGTCTACAAGTAAGTCTGTGCACATGTATGGTGTATTGCACATATGTCTGACCATGTGCGTGCACACTTGTATGTTGGGCCACATATAGGCTTTGCATGTGTACAAGTGTATGTTGAACCTTTTATCAGTACAAGCAGGACACTACATTGGTCTCTGAAAGTATACGAAAAACGTGACAACCAGAGATAACAACAGAAATAATTAGATACAGTCAGCGGCCAGAGAGAAAGGAATCTATCCCAAACACCCTATACTCAAATTTTTTATTCACCAAACATGCATCTCACAAATGTTTATTAAAGCCCTGATCAGTTCTGGGCAAAAGAGCAGTCAGGAGGCTGGAGGGCTGAGTAGGGGAAGAGGAACAGGCAATTCGAGTTTCCACACAGTTCAGCAAACCAGAGCCAGTGAAGGAAGGTAGTAGTGACAAATTCAGGAAACCCCAAGTCAAATCCTTTACTTCTGCCCTAGGACTTGGTAATTAGCATGGTTACTACCTGCTACTTAGGAAAACCCCACAGTTTTGAAGGCCAGGGTAATAGAGAAGTGGGAAATTCCAGAAAACAGATGCAATTTTAAGGACAGTATTTTTTTTTCTATGCAGTATCTTGAAATGCATTGGCCTTTGCTAGGAAATCCACCTTCAGACAAAAGCCTTATGTCCCACACAGGCCCAGAAGCCCTTGTCAGTAGATCTCTAAGTTCCCAGAAGCCAATTACCTGATCAGTAGAGCAGCAAAGATGTGAGCTTGGCAAATTACCTCCTGGGCTTCCATTTCCTCACCCAGAAAAGAAGCAGAATGTCCTGCCTGTCTTCCACCTTTGTTGTGAGAAGGAAACCATCGGGAAGAGTCTGTGGTGGTACTTCATAAGCACTCAAGAATGTTAGCTATCACTAGTCATTGTCGTCATAATTAATCAAAGCCACCAGACATTTTATTTTATCAACCAAGTTTTTATATTCGGTGCCAGCACTGAAAATTAAAGTTGATATAAAAATTCAGAATTCCAGTTTCTCTTTAAAAAAAAATCTAAACCACTGATTCTACCTGGCCAGCATTAGCCCAAGGCAACATGCAGCTGCAGGTGAATGGCTGCCGCCCCTGCAGAGAGGCAGGTGCCCTCCTGCTTGCCACACTCCCCATCCAGCCCTCTTGCGTCTCTCTACTGCTGCCCGGCCCAGTGTAAACCCGAGAGTCAATGGGAACCACACTTCCTGCTGGCTGCTTCCAATCAACACATGGAAAACTGAGGCCCAAAGAGGACCCCAAGAGCCAAGTGCCCCTACTCCTGACCCAGAACCCTTTATTCCCTCCCATACAGGACCAGAGGGAGCCTAAAATCTCAGCTTTCATTTTTTCAGGCTCTAAGAGACCCATCGCCTCCCTCACTCAGTATAATGGGATTTCCAAAGATGGATGAGGTCGTCAGTTTAGGTTGGGGCTGGGGCTGGGACAGGCATGTCTGGTGTTTTGCATTTTCACCTCTTCGCCATTCTCCTACATTTAACATATTACCGATATTAAGGCAAAGTAGATCTATCAGACAATTACCTAAGGGAACTCAGCTGCTACCATAAAGCCAATGAAGTTATGACAGCGGGGCCCGGGAGGAATCAGAGCTGAGTAAAATCTGTCTAGGCTGCTGACAAATGATGATAAAGTGATCGCTGGTGCCAGTGCGCGATGGAAATTGACAAGGTGAGCCTCCCCACCTAATGAACAGATCCAACCCTTGCTCCCAATGAAATGCACAGCAAGTGTAATCTCAATGAGCATCAAAATAAATTTGCTCTCACGTTTAGAAAGCGCACAGACACGTGGCCAGGAGCTGTGGTCTTCATAGAGGGACCCAGGATGCGACATGAGGGGAGCAGTGAAAGGGCTAGGGGCTTCCCCATATCAAGTATCCCGGATGCACCTGCCTAAAAATACCTCCATGGCCCACCCTGCCCACTCCCAGAACAGAAATGAGACTCGGGTGGCACTGACGTCACAGAGCCCTAAACCTCACAGAGAGCAATTGTCTCAATGACTCCTATTAAATGTGAGCAGCTCTGGATTCTTATAAACTAATGTCAGTTATAGAACAATACCCGCCTGCCAGACAAGACACAGTAGAGAAACAAGGCGGGTGGCGTGGGGGTGGAGGGAGGAACACCCCCCACCAACTCTCGAAATACAATGCACCAGCTGCACATTAATAAATATGTAATGTTTGATTAGAAATATGTATAGTATTTTTCCCTCCCCAAATGCCGGCTCGCCCTCAGGCGGAAGACGGGATCTGGCCCACACTGACGGGTTTCTTTCTTGCTTGCTTTGAAAATACAAACTCAAATGTTTTCCTGTCCCAGCTGTTTCCCATTGTTGCTGTTTATCAGCTTGAAGGATGAACAGTGGAATAAAAAAACACACTCGCATTTCAAATGTGCCAGTCAGTCACTCCATTGTTCAAAGAAGAAAGCTTAATTGTCTGTGCTGGCAAACTTCTTTTTGGTGAATGTCCAGGTTTTAAGAACAGCTATTCAGCTGTGCAATTTGTTTAATACATGCAGAGAAAAGCATATAAAATCACACGTTTTTCTGGGGGGAAAAAATTAAATAAGGGGGAGAAGAGGAATTTTGGAAAAAGAATGAGTCACATATTGGAGTTCTCCAACTTGCCCCCACCAGGCCCGACTTTCTGCATCCTCCGCTGGAGTCAGCTCTCTCTTGGAACACCTTGGAGAGGTGTGTTTCCTCCCCCGCCCCCCACCCCACTGTGGCTGAGCTTGGTGGAGACAAACAGCCCTGGCTGCCCAGCTGATATGGCCCAGGCCACAGAAACTTCAAATGCTGCCGTTCACAACTCCACTTTCCCGGCTGATCACACTAACTCCCACTCCAACAGCCCCTGCTGTCTAGGAGTGAAGTGCATACCCAGCCAGCGATGGCTCATCTGCAAGGTGCATGCTGGAGTCCTCCCTGGCTTTAAAACAAAGTGAAGAGACCTTCCACTTCTCCTCACCCCAAGGGGGCGAGTCTGGGTTCCCCACGGAATCCCTCTAACTTCAGGGGCAAGTGGAATCTGTGGTTGCCTGGTTAGCCTTTGGGGAAAAGCCGTCTATATCACCAACCACCAAAAATTCCAGGAATGCAGTTTACAAGCTGCACAGTCTTCTGCCAGGGTCGAATGTGCTCAGCTCACTTGACCTCCAGAGGTTTCCATGTTGAAGCTAGATACTTGGGGCCAGGAGGCTGATTTCCAGTATCAGGAGAAGCATCCTCAGTGTCCCTTCCAGACTCCAGGGTCTAAGAAACTGCCTATAAAATGTAGATGACTGCTGTCTGATCCGTGTCTGAGGGAGAGGAAGGCAAAGTACTGGGTGTGAGGGAGCCGAGAAACAGTAGGGTGGATAGAAAGAAGAGTCACAGTTTGCCAGAAGGTGACGGGAGTCGCCACCTCAACCTCTTACACCCCCACATAGGTTTTGCCCCCACAGTATTTTTTACAACTAAAAAGATTTCTGCAACCATAAGCACCCTAGTCCAGGTCATAACACAGTTTTTCAGCATTCTCTCCCTATTGTGCCCATGTGTCACTCAGTAGAGTTCTGACAGCCACCCTATGAGACTGATGTCACCATTACCTCTACCCAGCAGACCAGGAGCAGCTCAGGAGTGTGCATGTGCTCACATCTGCAGCTGCTAATCTCCAAGGCCTGTGCAGCCCCCAGTCCTGCTCCATCTCAGCCATGTGAAGAGCATCCCAGGTGGACAACGTTAACCAGAACCTTCCCAAGTTTCCCCAGCTTCCAAGCCAGTACCTTCTCAGACAGCTCTGGACTGGCTGTGACTGTCTCTGGGGGCTGCACATCTGACCCAAGGACTGGCCTCTGGGGGACATGGAGGACCCCCATTTCCCAGTCTGCTCTCCCTTTACCCATCAATGATCTCCATCCCACCCCTCCAGAGCCCCTGGGCCCAGCTCCTCAATTCCTCCCCCTGCCTCCTGAGAGCACCGAGAACACTTGTGGTGGTAATCTTAGGCCACACCTGGTTTGATCAATGGAGAGATACCTAGAACTCTGATAAACCATTCTAGAGTGTGTCTGTGTGGATGTTCCAAGAGGAGGCCAGTCTGTGAGTCTGAATGGGACAGGTGGGGAACCCCCCTCAACATGGGCAGGCATCTCCCAGTTGTCCTAGCTGGAGAGGACAAATATAGAAGGCAAATTGGTCTCTTCTGCAAGAGCTGGGATGAACCCTTTCTGCTGCCGTGGATGACAGAACTTCAGCCTCTGGCCTTTGGACTCCAGAACGTATACAGTGGCCTATTCCCACTGTCCCAGTCCTCAGGCTTTTGACCACCTACTGAGAGCTACACTGTCACCTTCCTGGGTTCTCAGATCTTCACATGGAGATAGAATCACACTATGGGCACCCAGGGCCTCCAGCTGCAGACAGCCTGTCACGGACTTCTCACTGCAATAATCATGTGAACCAATTTCCCTAATCAGTCCCCTCTTCTGTATCTACATACACGCCCTGCGGTTCTGTCTCTCTGAAGATCCCTGACTAATATAACATAAAAAAATGGAAGGAGCACGGTTAATCTTCTACCACCAAACCTGTGATCACAGCCACACCTATGTCCTCCCTGACCTGTCCTGCCTGGCCAAAGCCAGCTGGACCCTCAAGCCCAGCCTCCCACCCTTCCCAGAACACACTGCATCTTTCCTGATCTTCTACCTTCCCTCCCCTGCTGGCCCCTTCATCTCTGTAGAAACATACTTTCATCTCTCCTGACTCAAAAAAAAATGAATATACAAAGTGAGGGGACCAGATCAGGAGGACAATCACAGTATGCCTATAACCACACTGGAAAAACAAGAACTTGTCCATAATTCCTAGAAGATGGGAAGCAGATGGGATTGTGTTGGCAGGACCGAAGGAAACCACAGCCAAATCACTGCAAGTAGAGCTACTGAGAAAGTGAGAAGACTCCAAAGTAACCCTTGTGTTCAAAGTAAACAAATACAAAGGGCAGGGAGTAGAGCAATTGGCAGAAAATTAGTAAAATAGTCATGTTCACATCCATTCTCACTGGAATGGATGGACCCCACACCTGCCTCTGTACCCACATGGGAGGCTGCACCATCATTTAACCCCAGGCTAAACCCCAAGGACAGCACACTAAGGAAAATGAACTCACTTCTTTGGGGGGCTATAGGCATCTCCACTCAGGAGCAAGTAAGTGATAGAAACATTTCCTTTTATTCCAGCCAAAAAATCCTGTCATAATGTAAGTACAATCCCAAAAACCCTACAGGCTCATTCACAATGAAAACAAAAAAATATATAAAATAACTAGGAATAAACCTACTGAGAAATGTTCAGGACCTATGTGAAGAAAACTATAAACATTTACTGAGAGACATAAAAAAAGACCTGAATAAATGGAAAGGCATAACCATAGACCTGGATGGGAACACTCAATATTGTAAAGATGTCAAATCCCCTCAAATCAAGCTATAAATCCAATACCATCCCAATCACCATCCCTACAGGATGTTTTATGGAACTGGACAGCTGATGCTAAAATTCACTTGAAAAAGAAAATACATGAGAATAGCTAAGAAAAACTTGAAAAAGAAAAAGAATCAACTGGTTATTTGCTCTAACAAATATTAAAACAGACCACAAAGTATTTTAAAGAACATGTAGCTGATGGGATTAGACAAGGAAACCAAAGAAGGTCAGAAAAACTAGAAATGGAGATATACATATTTGTACAAGGAAAAGAGGGAAATATATGAGATTATGACATGTATCTTTCCATCCAAAAAGAAGAAAAAGGTCCCTACCTCACATCTTATATAAAAATAAATTCCCACTGTATTAAGAAGCTAAATATAAAAGAAACGTAGAAAAATATTAGAAGATAATACTGCATATGTGAATTTGAATGATTTGATTTTAAAATCATGTATTATAAAATTAATGACATCTCCACATTATATACAAAATTTAAAATACCCCCAAAAGTAAAACAAGTGAAAAATGTAGAATTTTAAAACAAGTGGGCAAAGTGGACTAACACTGTGCTTAGACTACTACAACATGGTGATGTGTCTTTAGCTGGTTAAAAAAAGACCCAATGTCCTTTATCATTAGTGTGTGACATTAATTGTTCCTGTGTCACAGCTTCCTACAGAGTGTCTGGTCACTAGTGAGTGTTATCTTTAATATTAACTGAACTTGTGGTTTAAAATATTCTTTAAGCTTTTAATGCAAGCATTTATTAAAGAGAGTAGTAATACTACAGTTTGTGCTTTAAAAAAAACACTCACACCAGTACACAAGCACCTCTAAAAATCAGTAACTCTGGGCTACAGAACGGAGGAAATAAAGTTATTTTCAAGATCAAAAGCCACCATAGTGTGCTGGTAATTTAGGAGCAAATGTAAAATATCAGAAACATTGCTGGGGGAAAGTTTCATTTTCATTATGCATGTGTGGTGTGTGTGTGTGTGCGTGTGTGTGTGTGCAGGTATGTGTGTGCGCACACGCACCCACTAAGAATATGGAACTACCACCTAACATGTCAGGAAATTAATCAGGAATCCTGCTAGCTTTGAATCATATGGGGTCTTTCGGGTGTTGTTCTGCTGTGAGCTAGGTGGATGACAGCTCCCAGCTGCACATCCTCTGGTGAACTGACTTCAGCTGTTGAGAGCCACTTTGACCTGGAAGGTAAACCTCAACACACAGCAAGGGCAGCCCTTAGCCAATGACTGATCGAGGGCTGTGAAAGACCAAGGTGACAAGTGTAATTTATGTTTCAGAGATCCCTCCCACCTCATGGCTCAGACCAAGACCATGTTTTGATTGAGATTTGCTATATTCCCTCCCTTCTCTTACTCTGCTTAATTCTCTCCTTGACAAGTGTTTTTTCCCCCTCACAAGAAAACCTGTTTAATGAATCACATGCTCCCAGAACCTCCATCACAGACTCTACTTCCAGGAAACCTGAATGAATCCACTGGTACAGGAGTGATCCTAGGCAATAGACCAGCTGGATGGGATTGCAAAGTTGCTAGCTGACTGCCAGTGATGACAGGTGGACTTCAGAGGCATCCATGGCATGCTGTAGTAGCTCAAGTGCTGAGACTTACACCTGTAGCACACCTGTGACATGGGTACAGAGGAGAGGTACACTGCCTCATGCAAGAGCTTTGCTGTTTGAAGGCTTATGAAAAAAGGTTCTTGAAAGGACTGGAATTGAGTGTCACTGATGAACACCATGGATGCCTTAAAAAGAGGGAACACAGGCTCAGGGCAGTAACAGTGTGGAGGGAGGCATGAGTGTCCCAGGGCCCCTTGTACCATTATAGAGACTCTCATCCCCTGCAGCTGGGACCAAAGCTGGCCCTCTGGCTCTGGACTTAAAGGTCAGAGAAATGGGACCTAAGGGTAAGGCTGGAACAACTTCAGAGAAATCTCAATTCTAATTCTCATCCTAAGCAAGTTTTCTGCACCAAATTTGAGCCTTTGCTAAGAAAGGTGTAGGACTCTGGAATGCGGGGTAGGAACATCACAGTCCATCCACTAGAGAGCTCTGGATCCTCTGTGTCCACAGACATGGCCACACCCAGTTAGGAGACTGTCCAAGAAGCCTCAAGTGAGACTTATAAAACAATACAGTCTTCAATATCTGCTGCTACTACCTCTCTTGGCCACAAGACTAATTTTAGTTAAGTCTCAGCATGAGTCAGCTGTGCTGGGCCTGCTAAGGGATGGAAGGGTTTTTAAGTTAGAGAGAGAGAGAGAGAGAGAGAGAGAGAGAGAGAGAGAGAGAGGGAAAAGCCTGCAGGACCAGGTGGACTTTCACTGGCAAGTTAGAGAGGATGATCAGGAGTGGACTCAGAAGATGTGGGCAAAGGGAGGAACATTGGCTGACAAGATGCCCTCTCCTTTGAGATAGAACTCAACACTCTGCTGACAGTTCCAGAAGAGGACCCTAATACACAGCCATGATGGCCCTGAGAAGCTTGGGAAATGTGATGACCAATACAAAATAAAGTAGAGATGCCAGCACTGTCACTGCCAATGGTGGAGGAAAGGAATGACAAAGCTGCAGCCAAACTGCAGTTCCTGGGCAAAAGACAGCATGTTTGCTACAGCCAGTTGACACACCCCCAGGTGTGTGGTTTGACATTTCTGATCTGACAAATGCGTCCTATTCCTAGGACACTAGAAAACTGTATTAGTTTCCTGGGGCTGCTATAACAACTTGCCATTGGCTTTAAACAACAGAAATGTGTTTTTTTATAGTTCTAGAAGATAAAAATCTGAAACCCAGCTGTCATCAGAGCCATGCTCCCTCTGGAGGCTCTAGGAAAGACTCCTTCCCTGTCTCTTCCAGCTTCTAATGACTGCAGCAACCCCTTGACATTGGCCTTGAGACATCACTACAATCCCTACCCCCTCTTCACATAGCCTTCTCCTCTCTGTATCTCTTTCTCTTCTCAGGACACTTTACATTGGATGTACAGCCCATTCTAATCCAAGATAAACTTATCTTGAGATCTTTAACTTAACTGTATCTTCAAAGGCTCTTATTCCAAACAAGTTCACACTCATAGGTGATAGGTGGAAGATATGCTTCTTTTGGGGAGGCAGGATTTAACTCACTACACAGATTCATCACAAATGAGGATCAGAAGCTAGTTGCATTTACATCCATTGGATAATAGTATACATTTACCTTTGGCCCTGTATATTCTGCTCTCTGCCATAACACATCCCAACATGATGTAAGCCATCTGGATACTTCTCAAAGAACCTGACCTTATTTCCTTATTTCAATGATATCATGCTAATTGGATCAGATGAACAAGAACAGGCAAGTCTTCTAGGTGCCTTGGCCAGATGTATGTTCTCCAAAGGGTGGGAATTAAAAGAGTCAAGAGTATGCACCAGAAAAGTTTTTGAGTGTCGAGTGAAACATCCCCTCCAAAATAAAGAACAAGACTAAGAGCAAAGGCTTGCAAAACATATATCTGATAAAGGCATGCATTCACAATAGAGATGATATCACCTTCAAAGGGGCAAAAAATGGTTCTAAGGGGCTGAAAATCGTAGATATTACAATGGTGTGAGATCTCCAAAAATTCATAGTGCATAAACAAAATCATGTAAGATATACAGTGTGTGTCCATGATATTAAATTTATAATGTGGTAGGCTTTGGAAAAATGCCTAAAAAGTTCTTGGTGGGATAATGTTTAGAAATGTACTAAGAAATACTAGATAAAGAGTTTTTTCTAAAAAAAAGAGAGTTTATCTAAAGTGCATAAGAACTTTCTTACAATACAATAAGACAAAGAATCCAATTTTAAAAGCTGGACAAAAGTCTGAACTAATATTACACTATGGAAGACATATGGGTGGCAAAAAATACATGACAAGATCTTCAACATCATTAGTCATTGAAGAAATACAAATTGAAATCACGGTAAGTTATTATTGACACAGACTAGATGGGCAATTTTTAAAATACACACAATCCAAGTCGTGATGAGAATATGGAGCAACTGGAACTCTCTCAGAAAACATTTTGCTAATCTTGGGTAAAGTTATATACACTCACCTCATGACCCAGCAATTCCACAGGTATTTACCCAAGAGAAATGAAGACATGCCCACACAAAGCCCTACAGTCAAATATTTATTTCTGTATTACTTATATTACTCTACACTAGAAACAACTCCAAAATCTATTAACTAATGAATGTGATGTGATGCAATCTGTTAGCAATAAAAAGAATAATCTATGTAGCAATCTGAATGAATCTCAAAAGCATCATGGCAAGTGAAAGATGCCAGACCCAATGTGTATGATCCCATTTATACAATATTCAAGGGAAGGCAAAATTTTATAAGAAGAGCAGATTGGTGGTTGCCAGAGACTCGATGGTAGAAAAGGGGTATTGACTGAAAAGAGAAGAAACACGAGGAAAATTCCTGGTTGCAAGAAATGTTCTATCCCTTGACTGTGCCTGTTATGTAATTGTAAGCATTGTCAAAGCTCATGGACTTGTACATTTCTTTTTTACAGTTCTGGGGATCCAACCCAGGGCCTCATGTATGTTTGGGAAGCACACTATCACTGAGTTACACCCTCATTGAACTGTTGATTTTTAAAGATGCTCACTTATGTAAGTCATGCCCAATAGGCCCAGCAAAAATGAAAAATTTAAGAAGCTCTAACTACATGCCAGACTCTGGGCTGATGCTATTCTCACAGATATAATCCTTTGTGATTTATTCGCCAAGCTTCTAAGACCAGAACTGAAATCAATGAATGGGAAAAGGATAGGAAAGTAGAGAAGAGCTCAGTGCAGTAGTCCTCTGGCTTAGTCTCTTTTATCTTTCGGTAACAGAAGATCACAGACCAGATTATTTATAAAGAAAGAAGTTCACTTTGGCTCACTGTTCTGGAGGCTGGGAAGAGCAAGGCATCATGGCAGTGTCTGGCAAGGAGTGCTGGACGGTGAAAGGTCGCATGAGCAGCATCTGCAGAAGACAGAGGGCAGGAGCAAGAGAGCTCCCCCTGCAACAGCAGACTCTCTCAATAACTAACCAACTCCAGGAGAAAGACAGGATTCCTCTTATCACCTCTAGAGGATTCTACCTTCCAACACCGCCATGTCCACCCCCAAATTCCAACATGCATTTCTGAGGGACAAGCCATATTCAACCCATGGGATCCAACTGATAGCTGTGCAGAAATATTGTTCTTCCCACCTGGTTCTTCACCTGTGGTCCTCATATTGGCAGGATCAGTATCACCTGGGAAATTTAGAAATGCCAAGTCCACACCCAACCTTAAACCACCTGAATCAGAATCTGCATTTTAACCAGACTGGCAGATGTTTGCTCCTATGATTTATTCTCCAGACCTATTCCTAGTTCCCAGATCCATTCCTATAATTCTAATGAAAGTTTGGCAAGTTCTGATCTAATTACCCAGTTCTGTCCTCACCTGACTTTTTAAATTGAATGATGCCTGGTGTGGTGGCACAGGTCTGTAATCCCAGCACTTAGGAGGCTGAGGCAGGAGGATTGTTGTGAGTTCAAGGCCAGCTTGGGCTACATAGTAAGTTTAATGCCAGCCTGTACTACATAGTAAGACCCTGCCTCCAAAACATAAATAAAATAAAATAAAAAATAAATTGAATTATGACCAAGACTCAACTGTGTATGTTCCCAGGCCCATTTATATCAGCACTTCTTATTGTGTCTCTATAACACTAAATATTACATGAAATATAAAGGAGAAAAAAATGAAGCTAATTTGAGTGTTTGCTAAAGATTCCATAAAGGCTCCACTTATCCAAGAAGGATATGCTCCAAGATTCCCTAATGGATACCTGAATCCTGAATCCTATAATATACTATGTTTTCCCTATATATATATACCTACAATATGATAAAATTTATTAATTAACCACTATAAGAGATTAACAATAATAACTGAAAATAAAATAAAACAATTGTAACAATATAATACAATAAAAGTTATTTGCAATTTATGAATTATTTACTCCTGGAATTGTCCATTTAATATTTCAGACCATGGTGGACCATAGGTCTTTGAAACCTCAGAAAGAAAAACCAAAGATAAGGCTGACCACTGTGATTTCCTTTAAAAACTGATATGGAAATAGTTGTGGGCGAGACAATTGTAAAAATTAGGAGAAAATGTAAGAAAGCAAGGCTTCTATGCATTCAGACTGCTTCATAAACATCTTTGTCCTTCAACCTTTCAAAAGTTGAAATTGGATGTACCCAGTCTGCATCGTGGATATGATTTATAAAAGAAAGTTAACACTGCATTGTAATTGCTGCAGAATTCACCCCTCTTAGCTCTTCCAAGGAGAATTAATAGTGCAAATTTGGGGTTAGTGGCTAAGATAAAAGAATTATTTGTAATCAGGTGCTATGGGCTCAGAACCAACCTAGCCTGGGGTATCTGCAGTGCCCCTCACAGACAGGCTTCTGGCTCAATACCTCACCCACGGTGGACAACAGCCTCACTGTGGCGAGCTCTGGGATTCAGGGCTCCTGTCTCCTCACTTTCTTTCCCAACTGTTTTCCATACTACCTGACACCCTCAGGCCTCCAACCAAAGCTATCTTCTTTTGAGTTCTCATAATATCCTCTGTCTCTCAGGTAATCCAGGATTCAACATGGTAGACAGCAAAGCCAGAGGAGGCTTAGCCAAAGGGTGACCCAGGTCCTGGGAGGCTGTGAAGGGGCATGACAAATACACACCCCTTTGCAGTCTTCACAGTCCTGTCTCACTCCAATCTGTTCATCATGATCTTAGCAACCGTTAGTCTATAAAAATTACAGGCCAGCATGTTTATTTTCTTGGCTGTTTTAACAAATTACCACAAACTTGGTGGCTTAAAAGAGCAGAATTGTCTCATAGTTCTGGAGGCCAGAAGTTTAAGAACAAGGTGTTGACAAGAGCACTCTTCTGAGAGAACTCTCTTCCAGCTTCAGGCGGCTACGCACATCCTTTGCATTCCTCAGCATTCGGTGGCTGTGGACTTGTCACTCCCACCACTGTCTCCATTTTTACATCACCTTCTCTCCTGTGTGCCTCTGGGTGTCTTCTCTTTCTTATCTCTTGGAGGGACACTTGTCATCAGATTTAGAGCCCTCTTAATATCATCTTGAGTTCCTGACTTTAAATCTGCAAAGGCCCTTATTCCAAGTAAGGTCACTTCCGAGGTTTGGGCGGATATCTTTTGGAGACCACTATTGAACTATCCCCCACTCTCTACTTTTGGTAAGTAGGCATGGAGGGCTCACCTCTCTCTCCTGGGTTTCAACCCTGGTCACTAGTCAATCAGCAAAAATCTCCATCTAATACCGAAATCCAGGGCTCAGGTCATTAGCAAGCCAAAAGCTGAGCTCCCTGTTCCTTAAGAGCACAGAGAGCCTGGTCTTTTGAAGCCCAATGTCTGCTCCCTGAAGAGCAGGGGATATTTCTGCTGAGCCTGGGGAAGTTCTACCCTCCCTCAAGCACCCCATAAATGGGCCCAAGCTCTCCTTCAAAGGCAAAGAAGGTTGATCTGTCATCTTCTGGCTGACATAATTTATTGTCATCTACACAGGTAAACAGATCATTGCAGGATGCAGTGAATGTGATAAATGGGGTGAGTATGAAGTGCCAACCATGGGGTGACAAAGGAGCAAGAAGGGTCGGCCCTCTCCCATCTTCATCAGCTCATCCCCCTCACTCTGATGGAGACAAGGAGACTTTCTGACTCCTAAACAAAGTTTACACAAACACTTCCCAAGTCCCTTCTTCCAATAAGAGCCCTTCCTACAAACAGAATTCCAGAGCCAGGGCTGCTGGAGCATGCGGAAGCAGGACACTCTGCCTGTGATGAAGGAAGGCTTCACAGGAACAGAAAGTCAATGCCTGAGCTGGGATTGGAGAGCACCAAGGAGACAACCAAGCAGAATCAAGGCAGCATCCAGCAGAGCAAGGGCAAGGTGACACACGATAAACAGGGTGATAGTAGGTGCAGGACAGCTACGAGAAGGACTCTAAGCCAGGGTCAATAAAAAAAAGCTCTGTGAGCAGCTAATGATTTCTGGCCTAGGAGGAGAGATGTGCCGGGAGTTATCCCTGACCTAGGCAGTTCTGTGTCACTCAGGAAAATGAGAGATCATTGTAACTCCTCTGGCCAAATGAAGTCGATTACTAAAGCCTCTTATTAGGGTCGAATTGTGTCCCCCTAGAAAAGATAGGTTAGAGTCCTGTCCCCAGTACCTTACAGCATTATCTTATTTGGGACGAGGATCTTTACTGAGGTAATCAAGTCAAAATGGGGACAACTTGATCTTGGAACTGTGGTCTCCAGAATCATGAGACAATAAGTTATGTAATTAAAGCCTCCCGGTATGTGTTGTTTGGTTATAGCAGCCCTGGCAAGCTGATGCACCACCCAGCCTAAAAAAAAAAAAAAAAGATCTTCCTTCTTCCATGAGCTTAAAGGCCCTCATTAACATAATGTTTAGCCATCTTAACTGTGGAGTCCAATGCACCTGGTTATGGAGTTTCAGCTCCACTACTACTTACTAGCTACAACTATGGGCAAGTACAAATACTGATTTCTATGCACTCCAGTTCTCTCAACCATAAAACGGTGTTAATAATGCATGGCTCCTGGGCATAGTCCCACACTATAGAGATTCCTGTGTACTCATATTTATGGCAGCATAATTCACAACAGTTAAGTTGTGGAAACAGCCTAAATGCTCACCAACAGATAAATGAATAAAGGAAATGTGGTATACATACATCACAGAGTATTACTCGGCCATAAAGAAGAAGGAAATCATGTGATTTTCAGGAAAATGTGTGGAACTAGAAGCCATAATGTTAAGTAAAATAAGCCAGGTTCAGAAAGTTAAATACCATGTTTTCTCCTATATGAGAAACCTAAAAAAGTAATAAATAAAAAATAAAATAAAATAAAAGAGAGATGACAGGAAACCAGGAGGTAGACTAGAGATGAGGAAAAGGATCTGTAGGGGCCAGGGTGGCGGTGAGAAGATTGAAATGAAAATATGTTAAATGAATGTACCAACTTCTCGGAACAGATCCCACCATCATGTAATATTAACCTGCACTAATAAAGTTTAACAAGAAAATGAGACTACGTATAACTGTACTTATAACTATAATTATCATTAGTCTATTTCAAGGCAAAGTTTTGTCTAGTTACAGCTTCCTAATTTGACAGGAGCAGTTTTCACTTGTCTGAGTCCAGTCCCCAACCTTCTCGATTCACGTGACAAGAGTCGGAATGCACCTCCCTTAAAATGCAAACCCATCACCCAGCAGAGGACTAGGAAGCCAACACATCCATGCACATCTCAGCAACACCAGGTTCTCTGGCAGCGGCCCAAGGAGAGGGGGCCCCCAGCTGAGAGACTGCTTCGGTGGGTGGGAAGTTCTAGTTAAGATTGAAGAGTAAATTCCTCACTCTACATGGGATGTTCCCCTCCACACACAGGGCTCAGCCCATCTTGGTATTCTCACGTTCAAATGTCACACAGTTCACAGTCTCAGTCGTGTGTGAATTCTCTCCTTCATCCCCAGAGTACTTACTGAAGAACTCCGAGAGCCAGGCGCTGGACCAAATGGCAGAGGTGCAGACCTGGTCTCTTTAAGCTTTTGCTTTCCCATCTGAAAAACAGAGCCAGAAGTTACCAATGGGAGAACTAACTCAGTTGTCTGCAGAATCAATGTTCAGAAAATGTCACTTCTCTGCTCCCTTCTCTTCCTGTTGGCACGTGAGGCTGAGACTTCCTTCCTCTAAAGCAACACAGGTCTTCACCTTTTCTGGAAGACAGGATCAAGCAACCTGAGAGACCCTCCCTTCACGGCACAGACTGCAGGCTTGATTATCTCTGGTGTCCAGGCTTTAGGAGCCTGCCAGGAGGGGACTGGGAAGCAGCAGAGCTCAGGGGTTGTTGGGGTCCTCTACTGCCCGTTGTCCTTCCAGAAAACCCTGACATGCCAACTCTTCCCCTTTTTTAGGAGATCCAGATTACACATGAAATCTTCCATTTAAAAATACTGGTGTATTTATCAGGAGAGAGATAGTGAGAGGGATTATGAGGAATTGGCTTACCTGAGCATGGAGGCACAGCAGTCCCCCCCATTTACCCTCCGCAAGCTGGAGACCCAGCGCAGCTAGTGGTGTAATTCAGTCCAGCCCCACAGCCCAGAGAACCAGGGAGCCCAGGGTGCAAACCCAGGCTGAGGGCAGAAGATAAGAGGAGATCTCCCAGCTCAAGAAGTGAGGCAGGAAAAGGGGAGCTAATTCCCCCCTCTTCCATCTTTTGTTCCCCGCAGCCCCTCAGGGGACTGGGCTTGAAGGCCCATGATGGAGGTGGAGGGAGGGAGTCGCACTCCACCAAATCCATGGATTCAAAGGCTCACCTAGGAGCCCCCTCCCAAACACACCCAGACACGATGCACAATCTGGGCACCCAATGACCCGGACAAGTTGACACATGAAATTAACCATCAGAGCTGACAATTTGTCACACTGATTTGTAAAGCCCATGGTGACATGGAACATGCAGCTGCCACTCCAGCCACAGCCTGCAGCCTCCATGCCTTCCCCAGGCTGGGCTAGAAAGTCCACAGAGACACAGGGAGATACACAGGCGACACAGGCCCCAGCCGCTGGGCCCACAGGCTAACCCACCGCCATCTTCTCCACTCACCAGTGTACTCTTATCATATCCCACTGCTCCCCATCCCTGTCCTCCCAGGCAACCACAAGTCAGAACCCAACTTTCTCTATGACTAGAGTGGGTTGGTCAAAGTGCCCTTTCTTTTTGGGAGACACGGATCTATACAAGGTTTGGAGACACATCACACACCCAGGAGCCACCTGTAACAATGAGGGTTCCACTCCTGAGGTCCCTGCTGTCCCTAGCAGTCCAGTCCTGCCTGTACAGCCACCTCTGCTCAAAATGACTCTGTGTCTCCTCCAGTGATGGAGTAGTATGGAAGGATCTGGGTCTGAGAAAGAAATGCTCTTTCTCTCGATGACTGAGTGGCACATGGGCAGTTTTCAAGACAGCCCATAGGTGACATTTATCCCAGTGCAAATGTACCAGGCAAGGCAGCTTCTCAGTTTTTCCTTTGCTGGAATAAAACATCTAACACCCACAATTTAAAGGAATGGAGGTTTATTTGGCTCACGGTTTCAGTCCAAGATCCACAGGCTTCAAGGCAGGAAGGTGAAGATGGAAGAGCGTGGGGAGGGAAAGCTGCTCACTTCCTGCAGCAGAAGCAAAGCACAAGGGACCAGCTCAGCCAAGAGAGACATGCCCTAAAGGCACAGCCCAGTGATCCACCTCCCATCCAGACCCACCCACTGACAGCACTTTCAGCTGTGAACATCAGAGGGTGAATTCGCTGGTGAGTACAGCACCCCCACATACAGATCACCTTGCCATGGGTCTCTTAAGCCAGTCAAGTTGACAATTAAGGTTAACTGGAGCACTTGCCATCTACCAAGCCTTACCAAAAAGAGCAAGAAGGAGAAAAGCAGCAGCCATAGATGGGATACGACCTAACTGGCCAAATACATAAGCGGCAGTGCAATGAACAATGAAACACTCTGGAGGGGCTGGGGATTTAGCTCAGTGGTTACACCACCTGCCTTGCAAGTACAAGGACCCTAGTTCGATCCCCAGTACCAATAAATATATAAATAAATAAATAAATAAGTAAATAAAATAGTTTAAAAAACAAAAAAAAAACAATGAAACACTCCAGGCTCTGCACAGAACTGAAGGCACTCGCTCTGTACTGACACTGACCACACTGTCTCCAAGCTATGTGATCAGAGCAAGTGCAGGACCAAGCACAGAGAGGGCTCCACTGTGTCCTAAAAACAGTGGTGTGCATTCACTTGCCTGTGTCTGTTCACAAAAATATATTCCTGGAAGGAAATGAGAAACTGGTTGCTGAGGTTTGGATATGACTTGAGTGGCACCTCCCAAAAGCTTCCTGTGTTGATATTTAATAACCATTGTGAAGTATGAAGAGGGTGGAAAATTTGGTGTTTAGAGGTGGAGGCTTTCTTAGGACTAAGTAAGGTCACAGGATAGGACTCCTAGGATTGAATCCTGTTGGCTTTCCAGGAAGAGATCAGAATTTGCACACACTGCCTGTCTGCCATCGGGCAATGCCCTGTCTGTACCACCTCAGGACCCTGCCAGCAAGAATAGCATGGCCACATGTGGCTGCTTGGACCTCAAGAACTGTGAGCCAAAATAAATCTCTTCTCTTTATAATTCACCCAGCCTGTGGTGTTATGTCATTGGTAACAGAAAACAGACTAAGACACTGGTTAACATGTTGCACTCCAAGGAAGAGAACTGGGAACTGGGAGGTAGCAGGGAGGTTTGCCTTTTACCTTTATGTTTACACCCTTTTTAGCCATGCAGTTATATTTATTTTTTAAATAAGTTATTGTTTATTATGTTGAGAATGATTTCAGATTCACAGGAGAGTTGCAAAGATAACAGAGCTCCCACACTCCCTTCACCCAGCTTCCCCAACGTTAATGTTGTGTGTAACACCAGTACACGAGTCAAAGCTGAGTCATTAACCCTGGCTCAGTTCTGCTATCTAATCCACACGGCATTCATCTTTGTGGCTCCTGTTGTCCTCCAGTCTATGATCTCCAGCCTTCCCTTCTTTTGCATGCCCTTCACACTTTTGGGCAGACTCTGGTCAGATACTCTGTATAATGTCCTTCAGTTTGAGTTCCTGTCTTCTTGTGAGGACACTGGAGTTGTAGGTTTGGGGGAAGAACTCCACAGGGGCGAAGTGCCCTCCTATCACATCCCGTGTTGGGTAGATGGAAGCCACATGACTTCCCTCCAGTGACATCAGCTTTGTTCAGATGGTCAAGATCATGTCTGCCAAGCTTCTCCATAAAAGTTGCTGGTTTTTCCTTTCTACACTCTGTCTTTTGGAAGAGAATCACTAAGTGCATCTTACACTAAGGGGTTATGCTCCATCTTCTAGACCAGTCACGGTGAACCTTTCAGAGCTTTCAATGATAACAAGCAGCTGGCGGCGGCACACATTCCATAGGTTCGCCACCACTGTCCTAGAGTCAGGAGTATCAAGGTAGTATATGATTTGTAACTTTCTGCAAAGATTGTTCCTTCTCCCCCAGTTTTATGTTTTTACTAATTCAATCATTTATTCGTTGGCATGAACCCATGAATATTTATTTTCTTTCTTTGAGTTATAATGCAGTAGTGTAGCTATTTATTTTGATGCTCAAATTGTCCCAGATTTTTGTTTTCAAAATTAAGTTTTAATAATAAAAACCCATCACCATATAAGGAGCTTGTGATCAGGCATGAATTGCTTCAGATTATCAGAAATTATTCCCTGGCCTCAATCTCCCTCATCAAAGGAGAAAAACTCAGGGGGCAATGGTGAGCTCTGGCCCTGAAAAGAGCCCGTGTGTGACAGTTCTGCCACTTACGAGGTATGACTGTGGACAAGGTGTCTGCTCCCAGAGCCTCCATCAAAACACTGATAAAATGGGATGATGATGACTTCTAATCATATTTCTTACTTCCAAACTGTGGTGAGACTCAAGACAGTGTCTATAAAGCATTCAGAACACTACGTGGCACACGAAATGCACCCAGTAGTCACCCTATTATGTGGGTGCACATCCGGCAGCCAAGTGGGTTTGGGGGTTCTGCACATTCCCCACACACACACAACAGTTCCAGTCCGCAGCAAGAGCAGGGGCACAGCCTGGAAAAAGGGAAGTGTTTGGAGGTAGGAGGCCTGGCCTCCAAGACAGCCACCTCTAGCTTGGCCACCTGGGGCTAGCTGAGTCCCCACACCGGGTCTGAGTCTCCTCATGTGCAAGGAGGGGCTCAGGAAATAGCTTTCCTGCCTTCCTAGGTGATGAGTGTGTGAGGTCTGGAAATGGCTGTGGTGAGGGACCATGGCATAGTTGCATCCAACGGATCCTCAGGGTTTTCTCCCTCAGACAGGGAGATGAGCACCTTTCCTCTGCCGGGTACCCCGGTCTATCCAAGGGATCCTCTTTCAGGCTTTAGCCAGCTCAAGTCAGGGCAATCCAAACCCTTTCTCAAGGCCCCCACACTCCACTCTAGGAAGCCCTATCAGTCAAATGCAAAGAACTCTGGATGAATTCTCTTGGACTTGAGATTGGATCCCAGTTCCATGGTGCTTAGACAAGATATCCTGGGTGAATTACTTACTTTGTAAGATGGCGATACCAAAGACCACCTCTTCGGAATGTCTGAATGTATGTAAAGCACTTGGCCTTTGGTAAGTGATCAGAAGGTGGTGGATGTCAGAACTTGTACGGTGTCACAAACCAGTCCTGTATCATTCACTCCTTCATTCATTCAGCAAGTTCATGGCAGTCATGGCCTCGCTCAGAATCTGAGACCCAGTGCTGAGGAGAAGAAACAGGACAGCACCTCGGAGCTTGCAATGCAGTGTGGGAGACAGATGGCCATCAAATAGTCACAGGGATGAAAAATGTCAGTTGGGATGGGTCCCCAGTCTTGGAAGACTTGATGGAGTCTGGGCAGTCAGGAAGCTGGTAATGCCTGAGCCAGCCCAACGATGTTGAGGGACAAGCTCAGGCCACCAGCCTCCCAGATCCTGGAGGGAGACCTGGGTCCCCCAGTCCAGGGACAGGAAGTGGAGAGGAATGTGGCAGGGGAGAGGGGTGGCCACCAGTGACCTGGTGGCCTCGGGCTATGGGCAATGAGGGAGTTGGGAACACCGCACTAAGGCAGAGGGAAGGGAAGCCACCCGTGGGCGACCAGCCTCCAACTTGTGTCAGGAACATTCTACCCCATCCACCCCAGCTGCCAGAGGGGAGTCCCCATGCTCTCGATTCATTACCTGACATAACTAATTGTCTGGTGACATTTCCCATATTATAGACAAATGTGAATTATGGGCCCAGCTGCTCCCCTTCTTGTCACCAGGAATCGGTTGATAAATATGTTTATTCGAGGTCAGCCTGGCCTCATCCATTAGAAATATTGTTTTTCTAAACATTACATTGATTTAATTTAACTCTAATCAATTTAAAATGGTTCTGACAATTAACAAAAGCTTCAAATATGACCTTAAAGTAATAGGATTCATTAGCTATGTTTAGGATTAAACTTACCCTAATAGGGCAATTTTTCTTCCGAGGGTATTTGGTAAGCGACTAGTGGTCAGTCAAAATGAAATCAATTATTATAAATTATACAGTTAAAGTTGATTATGTATCCCCTGCTAATTTGTATAAATAAGGGTCTCTGACAATGGGAGTAATTTATTAATAACTATCTCTCCTCCAGCCCGGGATCACACTTCATGTTACAGCTGCCAGGGCATCTGTAACCCATGAAGTATTATTTTCCAGGGCTGCTCTCGATGTATGCTAATTAAACCCATAATTAATTGAAACAGTTATAGTTAAAGACACAATGCTGGCGCCCTTTGCCCTATTATTCATGACAGTCAACCCATTCAAAGGCAATCTGATCAAAAATTCATATGCCAGCTCTGGTGCCCCAAAAGGAAGATGATCATCGTACAAAGTGCTGGTGACAGGACAGCTGGTGTGCTGGGGAGGGGTGACGTGCAGTCTGAACTCATGCCTGCCACTCCCAGCCACTGCCCCAGATGGAAGGAACGTGGACTCTTAGAGTAGCAGAGCAGCATGTCTAGGTCAGGGTTCACTGTGGCTGGCCCAATATAGTGTTTAAGAAAAGAGATTGCCAGAAGTTTATGAATGGAGAACTCTCAATTTGCTGGAAAATTTCTGAATTGTTTGAAAATTCAAAATATACTGAGCCAAGTGCTCATGCCCCTGTCCCCACCCCAACCCTCTTCCCTCCCCTTATGTTACCTGCCTGGCCCCTGTAGGCACATAAGCTTGAAAGCCATGGTCCCAGACACCCCATCCTGCAGGTAGAGAAACTGAGGCCCACATAGTCTCGCCAAGGAGCAGACCAGAGTCCAAGTGGACCAGGTAGGGCTGGTTTCACAGAGCTGGGACCCACAGGTGGATGAGCCGGGGAGCAGAAGCTGTCCCTGCTGTACCCTGGTGAGGGCTGGTGAGAGGAGATGGGTACAGTGACCCAAAGCCTAAGGCTCAAGAGGCCCTGAGATATTGGGGTGAAGACAGACCAACTTGAAAGCAATGGGCTGAATCTGCTGCTTCTTTGGGCTGACCCCAGATTCTTTAGGGTGGGCTGGAACAGAAGCAGGACAAGGGAAATCCCTCTGCAGTGTGTAGAGGACATGCCACGTGCATCCAGACCCCTTCGTGGAGGGGATCAGAGAAGAAAAGTCCTGAGAACCAAGACAGCAAGGACGAAAAAGAAGTTTCAGCTTGGAAATGCCCTGAAACCTAACTGGGGCCGTGAGGCTCTTGGGAAATCACTGTCTTCCATTGAGCAGGGAGTGTTCGGGATGATGTGGCCTGAACATCCTGGGCCCCCACTACTGGGGCTGACAGCTAAGTATAAAGCATTGAGGGGGTGCAAGGCATTTGGGGGGAATCTGGGGGAGGGGGCTATCAGTCACCTTAGGGTCAGAGTAGACTGCTTGAGGTTCCAGAGGTGACCCAGCCCTTTCTCTGTCCCTAGGAGGGCACCTGAGAATGGTATTTGTGTGGGGAAAGTGAGTCCTTCCTGAGACAGGGAGCAGCAGGTTGGTGAAGAGCAAGAGGGAGAGCCTGGAGGTGTTGTTGGTGAGGGCCCTGGGGAGCTTCATGACACGTTCATATTAGGAGCTAGAGTGGTGGCAGAGCATGCATCTTCGGCCACCACCTCTGTCAGGCTTTGGAATCCTTTTAATCTCAGAAGCCCAAGAGGGCCGGCATTTGGGCAACCTCACCCCACCCAGCATGCTTTGAAGGACAGGCCCACCTCACCTGGGACAGTCCAGGAACTGTGCCCTCACCAGTGTCCCATGGGCAGGAGAATTCTGCCCTGAGCAGGGAGTCATGTGTCTGGTCAAATCAGCTCTGTCTAATCCAGGCCTCTAGTTCATCTGCTCCCCAGTGCAGCCCTACATCCTCAGGCCGCAGTTCTCCAACTTTAAGATGAAGGGATGGACCTCATCCCACTGGCTGTGCCACCCAGGTTCCTGAGGCACAGGTGAACTCTGCTGTCCTACCTGACAGGCTGGAGAGTTTTCTCAACCTGTGCCTGGCCTCAGTTTTATAAAGAAAAGAAAAAGACACATACACACACACACACACACACACACACAGCTGAGCTGTAGGTGACTACTTGGAACTTTATTCTGAACTTTAACACAAAAGGGAGGGTTGTCAAAATTGTTTACTTAAGATGTGTGCATCTTATTGTATATAAACTACACTTCAGTGAATTTGGTTTTTAAAAATCCATAATAGAAGGAAGGCATGCACACTGGAAAAGCCCAGTGAACCCAGACACACCTATCCGTGACCTCACCATCCCAGGAGAGCTGCTTACAGGTGTGCACCAAAAGCCATGCCCAAGAGCGGTCACAGCAGCACCACACATAATGCCCTGCCCTGGAAGCAGCACCAGTGTCCATGGATGGGAGAGCAGCAGACAGATTGCGGTGTAGATAGGGAATAAGGAAGGACAGCTTCTGACAGACACAGCACCCACAGCAGGAATGAGAACCGAGCCTTCGCATCCAGTAGCTGTGGCTCCCTTTACCACAGCCCAAAGCTGGCAGTGCAAATCTGCTGAGACAGAAGTCAGAATGGTGGGCATGGCTGGACAGGGCATGACAAGGGAAGTAGAGGTCACAGGGCCCCTGGGCTGCAGATCTGACAGGCTGCAAGGATGCATGGGTGTATAAACCGCTCCCCCACCAGTAGACTGGCTACTCGGTAAAGTGCATCCTGATAGCAAAACATGAAAGAAAGAACATTGCAGGTGGATGAGCCTCCTGGGAGCCATAAGGCTGGACATCACCCACACCTAGGTGCCTCACCTGACCTTGGGCTCCATATGAAGGTGTCCCAGGGAAAAATCTGAGGCCAAACTCTCCCCACCCCATGCCCATTTCAGAGTCAATGCCAGGCCCTGAAACCAGGATCCCAAGTCCAAGCCCCATAATTGTGCCTGAGCCCCAGTTTTCTCATCAGGGAATTGGTGGTGAGGTTCTCCTAAGAATGAGAATGCATAGAGAGCCCCTAACCCAAGACCTGCTGTTGTCCAAATGGGGAAACAGGTCCAAGGAGCAGACATGCCTTGTTTTTTTGTTCATCAAGCTTCTGTCAAGTTCTGTGCTGGCTTCTTCTCCATCCTAAGTTCACTCAAAGCCACTGTGGCCTCCAGCCCCAAGCAAGTCCATCCTGAAGTCCTTCGTGGGCCTCTGCTGTAGGTGTCCAGGTCCCAGCATCCTACCCACCAGCATCCTTTGTCTTAGCTCAAACTGCCCTGTCTCTCAAGCTCCCTCCTTCCACAGAGAGCACCACAGCCAAAGCCCCCTGCTCCCTAGTATCCTTTGGGTTGTGCCTCTGTTCCCAGCCTCCAGGAGGCTGGGAAAACACAGCCACATTCCCCCAGGGTGGGGAGCCCTGCAGTCTCTCCTCTCCCAGGGAGCTGAATTTGCACTTTCAGAGCCTGCAGGCATGAGCACCAGAGCCAGCCCAGGTTAATGTGTTCACTCTGGGGAGACCACCCAGCTCCATCCGCCTCAGCTTCTACACTGGCTAAATAAATCTCCTCATTCTGTGCAGGCAGTGAGTGAGGGTGAAGAACAGGAACAGGTTTTCTAGGCAGCCACATGAAAGGTTGAACGTGGAGGGAAAGACAGGGGGCCAAGGCCCCAGTGTGAGCAAACCTGGCCCACTCTGTTTAGTAGCAGTTTTCCTCTTCCTTCTCTACCCTCTCCACTGCCAGCCCTCAGTCTACCCAGGTAGTCCTGACAGCTATGGTTCCAGCTAGAACAAGCCTCCTGATCTTAGGGCAGCTTTTGCTGTGCCTGCAAGCACTGGAAGGGCCCCCAAAACTCCCACGCGCCCACCCCTTCAATGCAAAGAGTTCTCTCCCTCGCCAGTTGTACTTTTCTCCCTCCCTGAGGTCATAAAACCTGCCTGATCTATCTTCTGCCCCTTTTCCCCAGACAAAACCTTTGCTTCTGGGGATGGCCAGGAGCCTACTCATCCTTTAAAACTGAAAGAAATGCACTTGGGTCTTTATCATGCTAAATGATCTCCAAAACTACCACTCCACACCCTCAACATCACAAACTTTCTCACTCCACTCTCTCTGATAAATGGCCCCCGCCCAAGCACCCGCCCTGCATACACTGTCATTCAGTCAACCCTGGTTTTCATTTGGATAAGACCAGCAAGAGAAAACCAGAACCATGAAAATCATCAGCACTGTCATCTCTCTGGTTAGTGTACACCCTGCTAACAAGACATTTATGCGTTCACAGATCTTTTGATAGATAAAATTAGATCTATTTTGGTGCTTAAATTTTTATAACCCACTTTTTCCACCTAATATATGGTGAACTTTTGCTCATGTCCTTAAAATGACCTAGAAGAATCACCAACCACTGGAGAAACCAAGCCCCAGAGAGATTCAGTTTGCAGTAAGTCCTGATGCTCAGGGAGATGGCCCTGAGGTATCAGGCAAGCATAGCTAGCCAGAGAAGTGTGAAAGGCTCTTCCCCTTCTGCCCAAGCACAGCAGGGAGGATGGGCACAGGGGAGGCCCTTGGCTGGCCTCATGCATGCATGGGGAAAGCAGCGGTAGCAACCTATGACCCTCTGCTGTGAGTCATGTCTGGTCTGGGGGTTTGGGTCTGTTCTCACTTTGCACACAGCAAAAAGAGCAAAGGTGGGTACTATGGCTCTATATGAGCTGCCTGTTCTCACTTCTATGAAAAGCAGTTCATGCAAGTCTTATCCAAATGCAAACTCTTTCTGAAAAAGAAAAACAAATGGCCTCCATAGCCAGAGGTAAGGCAGTGGCTCTGCCAGTGTATGTGATTCACTAGGTGGAAGAAGGGGACACGTTCTAAATGAAAGTTCCAGGGCTCTGGCCTGAGAAGCTGGGGCTGTCAGTTTTGTGTGGACCCTCTGAGCTTGTAGCTCTGTTTCCCCTGTAACTCTGAGGCCTCAAGTCCACAGATCACTCTAGAAATGCTCATGAGAATGTGGTTGATTTTTATATTGGAACCCTGTAGGGACTTAGCACAGCAGAGTTACGCTTACATCGAGAAATACAAACCCATTAAGGGGTGTGGTGTCAGGATCCTATTATGTAACTACTTTCTTCCCATAAAGCTGCGAATTTGTAATTCATTCCTTCGCAGAGGCCCGGCTTCACAACCGACCTCCCTGTATTCACCCAGTAGATGGCGCTAAATCGTCTTAAATACCATTAAACAGAAAGAGCAGAGCCAATTTAGTCAAAAGCAGAAACGGCCAACGTTAACTAGCTGCCTTGAAATGACACGGAGAAAGCCTAAACCCAATCGGGTGTAATTTTAATCTGCTGTGTAGATCTAATTGTCATCTTTACTTTCAAAAATCACTTGCTGCTCCCCAAACCTGGAGTCCAGCTGCTCTGCTTGGGAGCTAAGATCTAGGAAGTTGCAATAACGCATAATGACCACAAGATGACACTGCTGCACTCAGAAGGACAAGCTGCCCGAGAAAGCCTAAATCTTAACCATCTGAAGATTTGAGTATGGCCTGAAAAAAAAAAGATCTGGAAAGGGAAGAGAGGTGGAAAGAGGCGAGTTGATTAGACTTGTAACTTGTCTCTCATAGGGCTTTCTGAGTGCTAGGCACTGTGACAAGCACCTTAACGTGCATGATTTCAGTTAAGTTAATAAAAGCCTATTGGGGAAGTCCTACGACATCTCCACTTCTGAGAGGAAGCATTGTATGGGAACCAGAGACTGGGATCTCTTGTACTTTCCTTCTCAAAGGAGATAGGGACAGTGATCCGATTCTGGCCATATTAACAACAGTGAATAGGGTGGTAGCTTCTAATCATAAAGGGGACCACAAGTTTCTTCCCTCATTCAGCAAATATCTGACCACTCACTTTGTGCCAGGCACTGATCAAGATGTTAAGGAAAGAGAATTAATCAGGGATGTTCCTGGCTTCTAGTGTAGAGACCAAAGTAACCACTAACTACGTCAGGGGATAAGTCCTGGCTGGGGGCGGGGGATATAGAAGGGCTCAGAAGTGCCTGCAGGTGCATTTAAAATGGTGTTCGTGGTAAATTGAGGCTGTTCCCATGGCTCATAAGAGCTAATCATTAAATTTTCAGGAATGTCAGAAACCATTTCATAAACATTATTAAATGCCATTATTAAATCATATGAACTTAGAATTCAATAAATTATATCCAAAACAAAAGTAATAAATACTTGAAACACCATTTCCCCATTATTTCACATTTTACCATTCTCTCTGCCAGAGGGGTAAGCAAACATTTTCTGTAAAGAACCAGATAGAAAATATTTTCAGTCACACAGGTCTCTGTCACAACGATTGCACTCTGGCCCAGAAGAGCAAAAGCAGCCACAGGCAGTGTGCAGATGAATGGGTTCCACTGATACTTACAAAGGTGGCAGTGAGCTGGGCTGCATCCACAGGCAGCAGTTTGCAGGCTGCTCAGGTATTTACATCTATCATATCTTACAGTGGAAATGCTAAGTTCTTGTGTGTTAATCCTGCTGTGCTCTCATTCCAAACATGTCACTTTGGTAGTTGTAATCCACCGTGGTGTGGCTATCGGCAGAGGCTGCAAACCAGGGCCTCCTCTCTGCCCCCAGGGCTGTCCCACACACACAGCTGCATACCCCCACCACTGTGCTGGAAGGCCTCTCCGAGGGGCTTCTCTAACAGACACTGAAGCTGCACTCTGCCTGTCCATCCTGCAGCCGCTCATCCCACTGCCACGGGCAGCCTGCAGACACAGTTTAGAAATATGGCCTGAAGTATGCAGAGATGGCCCAAAGCAATGAAACAGTTTCATAAAAATAAATGCATTCCCGTATCATTAGCCCTGTGTGTAGCAACTCCCTGTGCAGCACTCCCGTCTGTAACCAATGAGAACGCGCAGCGGAACAGCCACAGTTCATGGTCCCAGACCTGATGCATTCAGTCCACAGGCTGGCAAGACCTGCCTACCACCCAACGCACCCCTAAGGCTGGACTCCAGGGATCAATCACTCTCAGAGCCTCAGAAAGTTGGGATGGGGCTGCAGGGGAGGACCCTGGGCAGCATCACTGGCAAAGTCACCTCATTGCCAGCTCTTCAAACCCAGTGCAACCTTTAGCTACATACTTTGGAAAAGGTAATATTTAACTCAGATTAAGGTGTTACTGGTAGGGCCATGTTTGAGGTCTGAGATTCAAAAGCTTCCATAAACTCTTAGAAAAGTGGAATGGTCCAAAAACTTGCCAATTTTCACTGTGCTTTTTCTGATGAGAGCTGCTCTGTTGAGTGCATTACCCATGACATCCAGTTTAGCCTTGGTTTACCTGATTGCTCTAACTGGACCCAGGAAATGATTTCCCTCCAGTAACATTCAGCACTGCAAAACAGTCTACCCACTTGGGCGACCCACCCAGACTTGACTGTCCCCAAGGGCCTGCCCGAAACAGCCCATTCCCAAGGGCTCTTCTACCTGCTTCCCTAGTCAACCTGGCAGACTTTTTTTTAATGACATCTAAAGTTTATGACATTTGAAATCTATACACACTCTTAACTATTTCCTGAATAAAGATGACACATCTTTCTGATACCCCATTAAGGCCAGCTTTATTCAAACCCTCTTCACAAATGGGAAATTCCCTTGCTGCATCCAGGCTCTTTCTCCTGCCTCTAGCACACTGATTCTGAGGCAGCTCCGGATAGTTTGCCTGCATTCAACTTGGAACTCGTCCATGTCCACAACCTTGCTTGCACTGAACAGAAAGTTCACCGGGAATGACAAGTAGGTTCTGTCTTCCTCAGGAAACTCCATCCCCTTGGCGAGGGGTCCCCAGTCTGGCTGCACGCTGGACAAGGGGAAACAGCTTTGATAAATGTCGGCTGATGTGCTTGCTTCAGCAGTACATTTACTAAGATAAATGCTGACTGCTGGCCCCATCTTCAGAATCCTGTCAGCCTGGGGTGGGCATAGCATCAGCATCTTCCAAGTCTCCCCACGTGGATTCCACCTGCAGCCAGGATGGAGAACCACGCTCTGCACCCACATCCTTCAGGTTGTAACCAGGGACAGTGTGCATCAATAGACTTGAAAAGCGAACCAGGCAGGGCCAGGGATTCCTCTGAACAGATGGTTCTCCTTGGCTAGGTCTAATTTTCACTAGACTGACCAGACCCACAGGTGGACACAAGTACACAGACTCTCACTGCCACATTAATATGCCCAGGGAGGCAGGAAGTATGAAAATCTATGAGAAAGTAGCCCAACTGTTGACCTGACAAGGACAATCAGTGAAGCTCATGGCCTTGTTTTATCAATAGTATGTCCTTACAGCTGTAAGTTTTGGATTTCTGAACAGAAACCATGGTGTTTTGTTGTTTGTTTTGCAGTACAGTAAGTCCTTGACTATGAACATTTGAGTTGTGAATTTTCACAGGAGTACTGTACAGTATGAGACTCTTGTCAGGTATGAATGAATACAACTTACGAATGTTCTCTCGGAATGGAACTTGTTTCTAAGTTGGGGACTTATTGTACTGGAGGAGGACTAAACCCAGCACTTTCACACTGAACTCAACCTCAGCCCCTCCACCACCACCACCACCCTGTGTTTAGACGTGATCTTGTTAAATTGGCCAGGATGGGCTCAAACTTGGGATCTGTCATTACAGGCACGTACCCATTATTCCCACCTACAGAAACCTTGTGAATATCAGTATTACACAACTCAGACCCTTCTAGCTTCCCTGCTTTGGCATGATAATTGACTTAACCTCTAAGTAGTTCCTGGGGAAGATTTGTTCTATTACCTAGAAGAAAACTGGAGTTCATTTCAGTCCCTCAATGCCATGTGGTCATCCTCTGGGGACAACAGAAAAGTAAAGCACTTACTGGCCTCCCGGATGCGTGGGGCCAAAACACACCCTCTGTGGAGAACAGCACAGGACTGGGGGTGAAGTGTGGGCACAACGCCTGCCGGGAGGGGATCAGAGGTGGGGACAGGACTTCCATTAGAATCAGAGCTGGGAAACTTGGGCTAGACAGGAAGCCACATGGACCCAGGATGCCCTGGTGCATCTCCCAGAGCTGGGCAGGGTGTGAGGTTTGCTTAAACAACTGTACCAACAGTGGAGGCTTTGTGAGGGCAGATGTGCCAGGTATGGCACTTCCCGAAATGATCATCTATGCTAGCCCCATGGCAACAGTGACCAAGTTGGAGAGACCCAGTTCCAGCTTTCCCATAGCCCAAGACCCTTCCCCAAAGAAACCAAGGAAAAGGAACCATAAAAATTTCATTTTAATGATACAGAAATAGTATATAGTACATTTCTTTCCACAGCAGCACTTCGTTCGTCTCTAAAAAGTTTAACAAAATTAAGGCTAAATCAGAGCAATCTGATAGTAAAGGGGTATTTTATGTGGTGTTGTTCTTAAAGAATGTTTTCATAAGTATAAGATGTTCTTCAGGCAAAAAAATTTAAAAGTGCTCAAACAGGTACCAGAAATGGAAATGCAGTACAAAATGTGCTCCTTTGCCTACCAAGAACCACTGGAAAGCATCAACAGGATGTTTTTCATGAGTGTTTATGGTATGATGCTAAGACTTCACAGAATTAAAATTTCATAGCACAAGGCCATTTAACAATACAAAACTAAAGACTGTTGAGTCTCCAGTATAATCCCTCTAGAATAAATGAAAAGTGAGAGTGAACAGGATTTAAAAGCACTGGAGAATTATATCTGAAGCCATGGTGCTTAGACAGATAATCCCTCCACCATGGGCCTGCCTCTCTGAACTCTAAGAAAAGAAATGAAGACTTTAAAATATGAAAGGAAAAAAATGTGGCCACTGCCAGGAAAGAAGGAGCCTGTAAGTCCCCTGGCTCTGATCACTGCCCTTTACTCTCATTCCCTTCCACTTTGTCACTATTCCCGGCCACCTCCTCCGGTTAACTTTACATCACTGCTTCCTGACTCAGGAGAAAGCCTTCAGCTGCTCCAGGATTTATTCTAAGATGAAGAGCTTCGCCCACCCTCCTATCTTGTCCTCCTAAGACATCTGAAAGAAAAGACAAGAGCAAGGCCAGCTCTCTGCCTCCCTCTCTGAAGTCCTCCTCTGGGACAAAAGGGACAATCCCAGAAGCGCAGAAACCCTGCCTCCACGTGGCCGCCTGCTGTAAGGGCCTATTTCCTCCACCACCTCCGCTTGCTCCCTAGGGTCCAGTTTAACAGCCCCCTCTCCTCCCCTGCCCCCACTTGCTGTAGGGAAGCCAAGGACTCTGCCTATCAATGGAGAATTGAGATGGCCCCGAGGAAAGTGGCTTTGTTTTTATTACAGACCTTGTGGCACATCTACTTTACTAAGGCCATCTTACTTTATGATAAGATGACCTGTTACTCCAGAGAAATATCTTACCACGAAATTTTAAATTTTCATCATAATGTAGCAGATAGTAAGAAATTATATATATATATTTTTTCCCTACATGAGAATGTTTTTCTATTTCTTTGGCTTCCAGAGCCTCAACTTCCCCTAAAGAAATAAAATGGAAGGAAAATGTCTATATCAAATATCCTCTTAAGACTCGCTTGTGTTCCAAAAACGGCTAAAACTTTTAGGAAATTGTGAGTTGAGGCACACATACTGAAATGCATTTCTTATATAAGTTCACATATAAACACAGATAATATAATGAACACTCAATTACTCACATTTATGTAGAATAATTAATACAACAGTGCAAGATCACAAAAGGAGAGGGGACCTCTGAGGTGTTCTAGTTCAGTGACTTCCTTCCTGGCTGGTCATCAGGTTCGGCAGGTAAGAGTCTGACCAGCACATTTCCAGCCCCGCGTGAGGGTCAGGTCCAGCAGCCAAGGCCTGGGATCTTAGAATTTCTACTTTTTTTCCCCTATAAAATCCAACAGTCCAATCCTCTCATTATACACAAGAAGACGTGAAAGCCCAAGTAGTCAAGCCATCTAACATCACAGAGCAGGAACAGAGAAAGGGTCCAGGTCCCTGTCCCCAGTCCTTTCCCTTCCTTCGACACCACACTGCCTCCTAAAGCTGCCCCAGAGCTGTCACCTCTCACACTAAGCAGGCCTAGTAGATGCTCTGTGGTTGAAGTTAGGTACTAAGTTGTTTGGAGCAGGGAGTGGGTCTGATATGCTTGTGACACGATCTTAGGTATCTAATCTATGTCCAATAAATACCTGCTGGCAGCCACTCAGTGAAAGTTTACCACATTCTCCATGCACATCTCAGTCTACAATCATCCACACAGATGCAAAATTACCTAGCTGCACAGTGAGATCCAGCTAAGAAGGGGAGCAACTCCAGAATCTATGAAGATGCCACATTTGGACAAACATAAATTTGAGGAGACAGCATAAGTTCCATAAGACTAATTCCTGTCTCCTCCCTTTGTTCTCAAGTGACTGTGTGTGGGAGAATAAATGTATCAAGGGACAGCAAGAACCTGACCATTTACTAAGCCCTTGGCAAATATAAATTTAAAAATTCTAAAATGTTCTAAACAGAAAAACCGTAGCAACTGCAACAATTATACTCATTTTTAAATCATTTCTCTTGGTTTTCCCAGCCTCAGAAAACATTCTTTTGTGGCTGGAGTCAGACTCCTTTATAAAGCTGTTAGTGAGGGACAGGACACATCTAGCATCTATAACAGTCTCTCTCTATCTCCCCTCCCCCTTTCTCTGTCTCCCCCAACCTATTCTTCTACATATAAACACATAATAAACACACATGTATTTATTTGGAGGTGGAGGAACATAACTTGCTCTAGTTTGTATTTGTAGCTATGATGTATATATGTATTTGAACCATGATATAAAGATGATTCTACTTACTATATTATCATCTTGAATGTAGATGTGATAAGGAAAAATGAGAAAACATTTAAAAAGCCAAGAGAATACCAGAGAAAACACAAAACTGAAAGCTAACTAACTCAGCAGGTGCACTGACCATCTGTGCCATGCAGCCCAGGCCTGACCATGGCCCCCGGACACCCCAGACCCTGCCGGAAGAAGGAACAAGAGGGACTGCCCAGAAGGATGTGAGGGACAGATGAGGGAAGAGGCTTCCCTGGCCATTCTTGTGGTTCTCAGGAGCAGGACAAGGACACAGGCCACCCTTCCCATGTGCTACCTTCCTCAGTAATGAGTTCCACCTGGAGAAAATGTTAGGAACCATTTTTGGATGAGGCCCCTCCACCTTCAAGGGCTCCACCCTGTGAAATTTGGAATCAAGCTACCTTCCAAGCAAGTGTTACAGCTGTCTACCATGCAAGCCAACCAGGGATCTTCCCCACCTTGCATTTTGTCTTCTTTTCTACAGAAAAAGAACTGCCTTCTCTCTCTCTTCACTGTGAGGTCCAGTCTCATCTACATACAGATGCCTAATCACTCCTCCAGCTAACCTGTTGGGATCACACTGATCCTCATTCACCCATTCTTCATTCAGCACCGAATAGCTATGCAGTGTCTGGACTTCAGATGGTCAGAGCTAGTGCAGCACTTAGACACAGCATCCCATGTCCCCCTTGCCCCTAGGGGAAGGGGCAGAGCTGGCCCCACAGCCAGGAGTCCTCAGCTTACACCCTCCTCTAGTTATCACCTCATAGCCGGATATAAGCAGTACAAAACCCGGTACAAAACCTATCTACTTGTTCACTTCAAAAATGAAAAAGTTATAAGATGGAAAAGTTTCTTACCTTGTATGACTTATAAAGCTAATAAATACCAGCAAAATGGAATGATAAAACCAAGGGGTATCTTTAAAAAAATAACTGCAAAACATAAAAATTAAAAAATAACTTCAGGGTTGGTAAAGACTCTTTCTAGTTTTTTTGACATTCAATATTGTACAGTCATATGCTATATACATATGACATCTTTTCTGCCTTTCTGCAAGGTTAGAAAGTCATTCCAAAAACACAATATCACAAAACAACACTCAAGGGATATACGTTCCACAGCACTGACATTTATAATCTATGATTCTAGTCTACAACATCCACTGTGGTCTACACACACTATGGATATACCTAGGAAAACATCCATTTTCTACTTATTTAATCAGAGGGAGGATAAAGCCGCTGCTAATATTTCAATAAAATATGATTCAAAATCATCACTATCTCAAGCAAAACCAAAATGGATTTAGTGAGTGTACTGGCTGACTGACCAAATTTAAACTAACTGCCTTATTCAGAGTAACAGAAGTTTATTTAAAATAAGCCTCTTATTTATTTAAATAAAGGTTTAAATATCTAATGTATCTTTTCAGGGAAATATTAATGAGTAATTCTAGAAGCCAAATTTTTCTCATGGACTGTATATTTGTATAAGAGTTTATTATTTACTTATTACTCCAATCCTTTCATAAAAGTTACTGTTGCATAAAAATAGTGCCTAAAAAATCCCGTTAGTTGACATTTACAGTGACCAAAGAGCTTCAACTGCTGAATACCCTAATCTTCCAGGAAAAGTACATCAAAAATGGACATTTTATGACAGAATCACTCATTTATCTCAAAACCAGAACAAGTAGAAAACAACACCATTAGGGGAATTTCAGTATTTTTTTGACCACTACTGCAGAAACACAGAAACTCAGCAGATTGCAGACATGCAGGAATCAGCAGTAGGGATGAAGGGATTAACAAGGCAAACGCAGCACACCTGTAACAGCTGGACTGAAGGTAGGCTCTTAATGAAACCAAATTATTTCTTCCTCAAGGCAACCTTAGCTACAAAGGAAAAATTATTTCATATCCTTGGTCCAGAAAGAAGAAACATTTATTTACATTTTCAGTGGACTAAAAGAGGTTTTAAACTGTCACAATTAAAATTTTATGCTTCCAAAAATATCATATAATCAATGCAATTAACTTAAAGCTTCAGGTATTAATTAACTTCATTTAGACTTCTTATAAAACCAACACAAACATACTTTCTAGAGTGCAAAATGCTTCTTATTAAATACTTCGGTAACACAAAAGCAATTGGTTTTGAAGCACAGGAATCCTTTTCTGAACCGTCACCACACAAAGACACCCATTGCCGGCAATGGGTGTGGAACAGAACTGCCAGCTCCAGGCAATTACAACACTGAGATTTTGTGTTGAGTCTCTTCACCTCTCGGGATGACCCACTACTTGTACAAGCTCATGGTCGGACTCTGGTACATGCACATATATGCATCGCAAAGAAGTCTGCGAGCACAGCCTTGGATTCTCCTGGAGTCCAAAGAGTGCAGGTCCTCAGGAGACATCTTCAGGTACTCGCCCACTTCCGGGCAGGGGGTCACCTGGGGAATGTTGAAGCCATTCTGACCACCTGTGAGAAGAGGGAGAGCTCTGTTTAGAGCAGTGAAGTTCTAAACCCTCTCGCTGCGGCCTAGTACCCCCAAACTACTGTATGATCCTCTGATTTAGTAAAGCCTGACTTTCAAATTCAAAATGGCCTTATTTTACTTCTGACTTCTAAAAGTTAAAGCCTCCTTTAACACATGATGGTTTTCTGATCTCTTCGCTTCTGAAAAGATTCTAGGATCGAAAGTGAACAAAACTGGTAAAGGACACATATCCTGAGAAAAGCCTCAGACCTGCTTTCCAGGTTTCCCTCTGTTTGATTTGGAAATAAGGGAAAATATAGCATTTGATCCTCACATTTCCACATCCCTTCCCAGAGCCACCCATCCCAGCACACTTCCCCATAAGGCTGTCCCATCTGGAGCAGATCCAGCACTATTAGTGTCCTCAGGTTTCAAACACATGTGCACACCTTTAGCACAGTTTGTTTTTCATGTCATCGTACTGTGCATCATGATACTGACGCTCTGATTCCAAGAAAACCCTGAGGCTTTAGCCCTCCCAGTGGCTTTTCCAAATGTCTCACCTATGCTCGTAAGTCACAATGGCAACTGGGTAGGGGCACATTTACAGATGGGGCTGGGCTGCACCGCTCAAGCATCTGAAAGCTGAGAAAAGGCTGAGAACTTCTGGTCTGGAGCGTGGCCTCTGGTCAATAAATAGGCTGCCACTAGGGGGAGAGGTCTTAGGTGTTTAGAGGGCCATAGTGGAAGACCTGGGACCCAGGGCTTGCGAATGTGGCTAAAGGAAAAGCAGGCTGTAAGAAGAGAATGGAGGGACACATATGTCACATTCCCAGCCTGCCCAAGGCTGGCCCTAACCTGTGCACTCCACAGAAGTCTGGAGAGCTGTTGTTACAGACATCTCACTCCTGAAGCCTCCTCGGGGCCCTGGCTTCAGATGTGTTAAAGATTATTGTCCTAGGGGTACAGTTCATCCCCCTTTTCAGGGAGAAACACATTCAGTGGAGAACAGGCTTATTTTCCAAAGTGGATATTTACTTCTGGGCTTAGCTTTTGTCATTTAGATAACAGTTTAGTGTAAAACAAAAAACCATAAGCATGAGATCAAAAAGTTAAACACAAGCTACGTGACCTCAGCTTTCATATGAGAAAAATGGGATGACACATTTCCATCTTGCAAAGATTTAGGTAAAATGACTTACTGTACTCCCAGAGAGCTTGGTATAACCATGCTCAATAAAATCTATTATGGTTCATACAAAAAATTAAGAGGAAAGTAAAATCTTTCAGCCCTCAAATAAGAATGTTAGGACCCTATTTTTAACAAAGAGCATATACATGTCAAAATAACACAATGTTATTCCTTATAATGTTGTTATTATAAGGAATAATAACAGCAGGGTTGTTAAGGCATTTCAAGATTAGAGTCTTTGTCATCCTGAAACCTGAAAATTCTGAAATCCTGAAAATCCTGAAAGGATTTCTCACAAAGTATCTTATTACTCACAACAGACAGTCCCACTATGAACTATCCCACCACAAACCCACAGGCTGCCACACACAGAAGAGGTCAGAAATACCATCCCGGTCGGCCATGCTGTCAAAGAACAGCCAGGCAGAATCGTCCTTCCCATACTTCACAAATGCAACGTAATGGCTCGTTTCTATGCAGAGAACAGCAAACAACTCCATCTTCTGGCAGGGGATGCAGCCGTGTCTCCAGTCCCAGTCAGGCAAATCTTTGGGGAGTGACACTGGGTTATATTTATGATTCAACCTCTTGGGATGAAGGTGGACCTAAAATGGACCGTGAAGAGAACACCACAAATGAGCTGAAAGAAATGCTTCAAGTAGGGGGATTCCACTTACTCTTAACAACATCCTTAGAAACAGCAACAAACTACTTTACAGAGATCTATCAGTCCAACAGCAGAGGCATATATGATACCATTTTATTATAAATTTCTAAAGCTAAGTAGGATTTAAAGACTTTTTAAAACCTGAACTCTGTTTTTAACCACACATAGCTTACTGTTCCACAAGAGATAATCCAGTAAGTGAAGGCAGCTTACTTGAGTGTTGCAGGTTTTACAAAACTGCTTGATCTTTCCGGCTGAGATGTCCGGATCATCATAGCACTCTCTACACTCATACATGGCAAGCCCTCCGCAGATCCGGCACTGCCTGGGAGCTGGAGTAGGGGATAGAAAGCAGAGTCAAGGGCCCTTTCAAAAATACATTCTTAGCTGGGCCTGGTGTGCACTCCTCTACTCCCTGGACTTTAGGAGGCTGAGGCAGGAGGATCAAAGATTTGAGCCTTCTCAGGGCAACTTAGCAAGACCCTGTCTCAAAATAAAGAATAAAAAAGGGGCTGTGGATATAGTTCAATCCCCAATATCACAAAAGACAAACAAACATTCTTTCATTAAAAAGATTTTTAAAAGATAATGTTCAGGGTTTCAAAAGAGTCTATGGTTCTCCCATCCTCTTAAACTTTAAGTTGGATTTTCTTAGATTTGAGATATCACTGAAGACATTCTTTTTGACCAAATAGCTGCTTTTTAAATAACGCATTTTAAAGTGTTTTCTCCTCTGATTATAAAATGTTTGCTGATGAAAATTCAAGATACAAAAAAGTATAAAGAACAAAGCTGAAAGTATCTACAATCTTAGCAAGAGAGAACCACTGTCAATCCTGCTATGAATTTTCTCCAATTTTATCCGTGAATGTTCACATAACTAACTATATGTGTATGGGTATTTAAGAGTCAGATATCCATATTAAGAACCTATCAATGTCTGTGGTTTTCACTTAATACTATATCATGACCATTTTCAAACACAATGGTCTTCAAAAACATGAATTTTAAGAGAAGTCTCATTGTATAGATATAAAATTAACTACTGCCCTCTCATTAACACTTAGATTGTTTCAAATTTATGACAAGCATATCTAGATATAAAATATTTATTTTCATCTCTAATTATTTTTTCAGAATAAATTCCCGGAATTAAAATCACTAGCTTAATATTTCTAAGCTCTTCAGATAATGAATTGCCTTTTAGACATATTAACATCCACAATTAATGAGAATGACCTCATAGACTATTTCTAAAAACAACAAACAGGCCAGGGACGTAGCACAGCAGTATAGCATCTGCCTGGCAAGTGCAAGGCCCTGAGCTCAATTCAATTGCCAGTATCAAAATAAAATTAAATAAATAAATAAATAAATACAATAAAAAGGCAATCTAAAAGAACCTTATACTTACTATCTTCAAGTAAATCTGTTATATTTAATTCCAAAGAAGGAAAAATTTTTTTAAATAATTTAAAGTCTTTTCCAAATCGAGGCATCTGAATAATCAGACATGATGGTGCCTAAAAAGAAAGACAGAAAAAGACATTTTTAGAAGAAATCAAAGTGCTAAGAAAAAAATGTTTTCTATGAAACTGAAATAGTCATTGCTGTCAGAGCAAGCAGTGATTTTTTACCCTAATGCTGGTGACCCACAAAGCAAGACCCACATAGTGAATGTGGAGTGTGAACATAAAGCAGCCACAAGCCACCAGTCTTCAAGTCATCCCTGGTCATGCGACACAGCAACACTAAGAAGCAGGGAGTTCAACAGTCTCAGGTCCAGATAATACAAGAACTACCTAGTGTCATTTTACTCTTGGTTTATATTAATTAAGGGTTTTGGATAAAGCATTTTAGCAAATACACGGAAAGTATCATAACAGATAGACGATATTTCTGATATATGAACTAATAAGAAACTGTGGTTGTTAAGGTTTTATCAACCTCTCTTCAGAGGTAGGTAACACAATAAAAATAAACCACAAACATGCACTTACTAACATCATAAAGATACACAGGAGACAGTAAAAAGGAAACTCATTTGCATCATTTGTTCATTAAACCCATGTTAGTGAACTGATTGACATTTTTGTCTCTTCTTGAATAGGAGAAAAGTAAATGTTCTCTTTTGATATATTTGGATAATACATTGGGTAAAATGACAATTTTTTAAGTCCTGCTTTTTGTGTTAAACTACTTTGGGGTTTTCAAGTTACAAATTAGCTTTGTGGGTTTTGGCACCAAAAATCTAAAAAGGTCAAACTTAAGTCTAAGGTATTTTCTATAAGGACAATGCTGAAACACTTCACTTTTTTTTGAATTTGTTTTTTTTAACAGCTAATCTCAGTTGGTTCAACTCAGTAGACACTGACTCTTCAAGTTCTCTTAAGAATCCTCCAGACTTTCACAGGAAACACAGTGACACTAACCTCTGCAAATTTCAAGTTACTGTTGATAAACGACCATTCTAATAACTGTTGAATTGTAGGAACTCCAACTTTCTCATTTTTTTCCATAAAAATTTGATAGAAGTAACAATCTTGTACTTTTTGACCTGCTGATCTAAGAATATGCAGAAAAGAACACATGTGACTTATTTATTAAATGCTTAAATCAGAATGTGAACTTGTTCCAGGATGTTTGAGAATAGAAAACCCATAAAACTGATGAAGCAACTTTGGGTGGTCTGAACAATGGCAGAAAAGACAATTCAGATGAAATAATTAAATGTATCTATGCACAAAACCCTAAGTAATTTCTTGTTTTAGTGTTTGAGAAGTTCTCTTGGTGACCAGGAGAAAAATTGTGGAATAATATCTCTAGTCAAGAAGCACTGTGTGAACAATAATAACCAGAAGCTAAAATCAGTTAGCTCCACTTCACCATTGAAATCTAGAAAGTAACAAAACGTATGAGATGCTTGAAGCAGGGAAACAAATGCTTATATGCCCACAGACCCTTAAGAGATCTTCCAGACCAAACTTTTTTTAAAATGAAGGTCCTGAGAACTAAAGAAAGATGACTCCTCAGCAAATCAAGAGCAGAGCAAGGTATGGGTCCCAGTGGTCCTAACAACAGCTTCCCAATCTTTCATTAGAACACACTGTCTCTTTAGAAAGTCATTCATTTATTCAACAAAGACCAAGTAAGCACCTACTATATGCCAGTCACAGTGAAACCCACAGTGAACTTTTTCTACTCTAAATATTTTCCTATAGAATGCCATTAATCTTTAAGACTAACTCTACCAAAAAGATGAATGCTCTTTAAGTTTATTCTTCACCTTTTTAACAGACTTTCTGGGTGCTGAGTCAGATTGTTTATATCTATACATATGCCTACATTTCAAGACTTTTAGGGGAAAATATTAACAGTTTTCATAATAAAACCTCAGCAACTCAGAGACCAGCCTGAAGAAACCCTCAGTTTCCCAAAGTAACCTATACCCTCAAATAAACAAAACTAACTTGGTAACAAGGCAGAAGATTTTTGAGAGCACATGACAGATAAGGAGAGATGGGAACCCCAAAACATGGTGGTTGTGCTAGACCAATGATCTTCATTGCTTGCTGTTGACTTCAAAAGGCCAAAATTTTTCTGTAGAAGCCAAAACATGTAGAAAAATTAATAGGTAGAAGAGAAAAACAAGAGGAAAGAAAGCATGAAATAATGGATGTGAGTAGTGATAACAGGAATAAATAATGATGGTGGCTGGAAGATAAGGGATGGTGGTGAAAGGAGCACTAAGTTGTAAACACAGAGAAGGAGCCAGGAAGACGGAGTAGGACGTGTGCAGCTTTGTGATGCGGGACACAAGAGTGGGGTGGGGGAACAACCTCTCACACCTCTCTCCTAAAGTCACAGAAGGCCAAAACCCTACAGACTCACAACACGAAGCTGGTGCAATCATGCTGAAGTGTGTGATTTACACTAGGACATGCCCCACTAAGGAAAATCCAGGGATGGGCACAAATGGGTTCGCTTCACAAGAAAATGGACATTACAGAGAAGACAAAAATGCTCATGAATCTGCAATTCTGAACTATCTACTTCTGTGACACAGATCGTAATTGGTAGTCACTAAAGTTCTCTACAGGTTCAGTGCTACCAGTAGCATTGAACACAGTACAATATGATATATTCAAGGAAGAATACCCAGACTGTTCTGAAAGGAGGGGTACTTAGGAATGCAATCCCCAAATTCCTCTACATCTCTGCTTCTTGACTGCCTAGGTTATTCCAATTTTCTTTTCTTTTGCTTGCCTCCAATTACCATCCTCTATTTTAGTAGCTAGCCTGTGCCTTTAGTTTTACTTTATCCACCACGCACTCAATTACTCACTATGATTACTACCATCATTATCATTGTTTTTTAAATGTGAAGGTCTAATTTACCCAAATTTACCAATTTCTTGATTCTTCATTTCTTACATCCTTCTCTTTCATTCTAAATTCAGTCTATCTTATTAAAGTACATCTTGTAATATGTCTCTGAGTGTTAATTTAGTCCTGGTTCCTAAGGGATTCTGTACATCTTTATTCTTAGAATTTAAGTCAAAAATTCTGAACATCTCATGAGACGCCACTACTTCCCTATCCTCTCCAACACTTCCTTTAGGACTCTGACTAGAACCCCTCTCTTTCCAGCCCTCATCACTCCGCTCTGCATCGGGACCAGGCACACACCCCCATCCTGCAAACCCTACCTCTGCCTGTTTAGTGATGCTGTTGGTCAAATCTGCTTTATTCCCCATCAGTATTTACTCCATCTTTTGTCTCTTCAGTCATGTGAAAATATAACCTCTTTTGGACCATTTTATCCTCTTCTATTTTTAAGGCATACATCCTCCATAGGTTCAGGAAGAAAGGTGCATGCAGGGGAAGAGCGACACTTGGGGCAAAGAAAGACTGACTTAAAATGACTTCTTATAGTCTTTAGTGATTCAAAGTAAGAAACAGTTGCTTGGGGGTGGGGTGGGACAGGGACAGTGGACCCCTCAAGGAGTATAAGAACTCTGTAAGGCCCTTTCCAAAGGCCCCAGGCCTTCAGACTGAGCAGTGCCGGCCCATTCTCTTATCCCCTTGGAAAGCACTGCACCATTCAACTGATGCTAATACTGGGAGGGATGACATCCCTTAGGTGTGGTGGGCTAGAAAAGTATAAAAAGATGAAAACAACTGTTTTAAGCATCTAGAATTTATTTCTTTAAAAGATGAAAAACAAAACTGACCTTTTTCTCCCCAGCTGCCTGCTAGCTGCCCTATATCATGTATTAAATATATCTTTCCTTCCCCATTTGTGTTTGAAACTGACTTCTAAGTTACTGAAATACTACTGAGCTTTCTATTCAGTTCTATTGATTGATTCTTCTAATTTTATAGCAGTATCAAACACAATTTCAATGTCTACTCCTTTGGCTTTTAAGCTTATAATAGAACTCTTCAGAAAACAAAGTATTCTTCACCCACTTTATTTTGTAGAGAACTCTAACATCACTTCTCTTTCCTGAGTTCAAAAAAAGGTAAAGGTTAAGATCCTGCATATGTCCAAATTATTTTATAAAATATTAGCATCTTTAAAGTATCTAATCTTCCTACCTAAAATACAATCTCTCTCATTAATCAAGTTACCCTTCAGCTCTGTGTCTTTCCAAAATCTATCTCAATAAAATAGATTGCATGGTATTTTACTTTCATTAAGTATGGAATTATTCCTTTTTCCTATTTAAAAGTAGTTCTAATCAGTTCTAGACAATTCTCAAGGGTTTTCTAGGTCCACTCAAGGCTATTACCAATTTTGCCCAGACAATAAACAAGTATATCAGGTGTTCATGAATCTCATCTTATTGCATCCATTGGAACGTTCTGTACAATATCCAGCTACAGCTGTGGCACTTTTCTCTCTTCCTTCCCTCTTCTCACCCACCTGTTCAACACTGGCATCAAACAATATCACCCAAGACATGGGAGGACAGTAGAACTTGTCTACAATTAAGTTTTTAAGGAAATGCATGGTACATTACCAAGATTTTCAACAGAGAAACACAGGTTTAAATGAAGTCAGGTCCACCACTAAAACAGTTAACAATAAATTACATGGGAAACTCAGCATCTAGAATATCTCACTGAGAACTTTGCTGTGCTAAATTCAAGGCTTTCCTTCAACTTGGCAGGAAAAAGACTAAGTTACAAAACTGAGGACAAGAGAGCTAGTTTAAGACCAATTTAATTCTTTATGTGATAGGTAATCAAAAACAATGTTCTCACAGTACTTAACTAGATTAGAATATGATTCTTTTAAAATGATAATTAATTAAAACTACAAAAATATTCATACAGTTCCATAAGAAAATGAATTGTACTAATATTACTAGGATTAAAATTAGAAGTACAAATTAACATTGAATTTGTTCTTAAGTATGGCACTACAGAAAGGATAATGGTGAAAATTAATTTGCATTTATACTTGTTTAATATAATTAAGAGCCCTAAAGAAATAAAATACTAATCAGTAAGGAAATCATTCCCACTGAATGATAGTCATAAAATAAGGATGGTCTATTTTTCCAATGCTTCTATAACAATTTAAAACTTACCTTATTTTTAACAATGGTTCTACCCTTAAAATGTGGTGAAACAAGATATTTAAGAATTCTTCAGGATCTAGAAGAAAATAAAAAATTAAGTTAGTCATAGGCAAAACTTTAAAATCATTCTATTCTTTACAAATCATATTTTTAAACTGAATTCAATTTCATCCACTCAGTAAATTCACTTTAATTAAATGCATAGTTTTCAAATTTTCCTGATAAGGATATTTATATGTTACAAGAAAGTTTTGTGTTCCAATTCTGTTACAACTTTATTTCATTTGAAAGGTATAATCATTCACATAGAGTGAAATAATTTTACTTTGGGCAGTTTAAAATAAGTGGGACAAAATCTGAAGTATCCCCTGCTTTTTCTTACTGTTAATTATCAAGACTCTAAGCATCATAGCTGGTTAGGCACACTGTTAAAACTCCAAAGTCAGAGGCTGAATCTTTGCATAAATCCATTAGCTATGAATAGATTAAAACACTAACCAAGGGCCAGGGATTTAGCTCAGTGGTTGTGCCGCCTGCTATGCAGGTGTACGGACCAGAGTTTGATCCCCGGTACAAAAAAAAACAAACAAAAACCACTAACCATAAACTTAATCTTAGTCAGCTGTTTAATAATGCCCTCTTACAAGAAAAACTAAGTGCCTGGGGCCGGGGATTTAGCTCAGTGGTTTCACTCCCTGCTGCACAAGAGCAAGGACCGGAGTTCAATTCCCGACCAAGTGGGAAACAGATGACTCAATGCATCCCTTCACCAAAGAAAGAGAAACAACTCATATCATTGCTCCATGGAAAGCAAAGAACTTTTGATCTATTCATTTAATACAGTAGAACCAAGGTAGCCTCTTAAAGGGGTTCATTATTGCACATCACTGTATTTTCCAAAGAGAGGAAGAATTTACAAAACAGGGAGAAAAATGTGTATCATATAGAAAAAAGTTCTTTCTTTTATTGTTCATTTGTTTGTTTTGGCTGTGCTGGGAATCTGAACCCAGCATACCAGGCAAGTACAGTATTCTACCACTGAGCTATAGCCCCAGGCTCCCCAATTCTAATTTAAAATTAAACCACAAAACCACACAGACACACGTTTTAGTTAATCATTTAACATATTTACATGGTTTCAAGTTTTTTTCAATGCATATGCTATAAAGGAAGATGGTCACCTTTTTCTTCAGAGGTAAATCCAGATGCAGCTTCAACTTTTTCAAGTATTTTCCTCAGTTTCATAATTTTTGTGGCACATACATATCCATATCTATGTTAGTAAAAAAACTATTAGTTAACTGCTACTGGCATACATAATAAATTATGTAATATATTTTAATAATGACATATATAATTCTAACATGTGACATATCAATAGAGTAGGCAATTGAAGAATACAGTTACAGGCTTCTTATTGAAGTTTAAAAAATTACCAAAATTACCCCAGACACTATTATACACTTTAAAACAACTGTCATATAATAATGGGAGAAAAATATTTTTTAAAGTTTACAGTGATTAATTTCTTAACTAATTTTTGCTTAGGAAATTATTTACTTTATAAAATAGAATACACCATTTTAAGAGAGAAAGTTCTTTCCATACCATAAAATATAACAGCTACCAAGGAAAATAAGAAAGGGAACTGATGAGATATTGAAAATCTACAATCTGCAATCAAATCAACCAGCATCATTATGCCATTTTCTCTCATGTTTGTCTGAGTACAGGACACATTCAATAAGCTCAATGTCAATCCTTTACAAAATTCTACTTCTAAAAATGACTCCAGAAGAGACTTCAGTGGCCACTATGGCCTTAATAAAGGCAAGTGAGAATCACTTCATCTTATAAGTGCTTTTCTATACTGGCTATTCATTCATTATTAACTCTCTTCAAACAACATACATTTGAGCAACTGCTACATACTACTCTAACTTGTTAGCCACTGGAACTACAAAAGGAGTAAGATGAGAAAAGCAGGGTCTCTACCTCTGAGAAGTTTGTGAGGGAGAAAGCAAGATTTCAGTATCAAACACAACCACAAAGCAAAAACAGAGATACGGGTGCTGCAAACACAACGACTCTGGATTGCTACAGGCCACCTGACAAGTTTCTTATCATGGACAACAGGATCCAAAGAATGTTTCACACATTCTGTAGGCATAACATTCTGTAGGGCATAACACTGGGTTATAACAACCTAGCCCACACTTTTCTACTGTAAATTTGTACTTTAGCATAATAGTAGCCAGCTGTGCACCTCAGTAGCTGTACCTGGGAGATAGAGAACCAATCTCTGTGTCTACCCACTTGGTACAATGAACAACAAAGTGTGTGCATGTGTTCAAAAGTGTCAAACTGGGATTTTTACCCACATAATGCTCCGGCTAACAGGTTTTGCATATGTTTACCTGAGCATCACAGGGGGTAAAATATACCCACACCACTCTTGTGGTATGTAAGCATGTATTTTACCATAATGGAATGTGGATGTGACTCACAGTAGCTGTGCCTGAACAAAGCAAAAGCCCATCTGTGTGCATTCACCCACGTGGCAGATGAATGGCAAGGTGCATTTAGGATTTGTTTTTTAAAAAGTTTTCTTTTGATTTTTCTGGCAGAAGTAGCCCAATTCGGTACAATGGCACATGAAAACCTAGATTTGCAAGTTTTGGAGGAGGTCGAAAGTGAATCATTATATTACTCATACAAGGATGATAAAGATGATAATGACTTTAATGTTGGCCATGTAAATCAAAGTTCCTATGACAGTGAAATGGAGCAAGATTAGACTAATACAGACATGAGGAATGCAGACTTCTTTGATTCAGATGACCAAAAAAAAAAACAAAACACCAATGTGAGTACATATTTGACTAGTCGAAATGGTACAAAATGGTCACGCAACCAAATAGAATGATCCAATGTTAGAACTAGGTCTGAAGATATAGCGAGGTCTTGGCAGGAGTAAAACCTATTGGACAAAATGCCAACACTTCCATTCAATGTTGGAAATTGTTTGTAATAGAAAAAAATGCTACAACATGTTGTGAAATATACAAATGCTGAATTACAAGTAAAACGTTCTGTATGCACCAATTGCCACATTCAAAAATGTATTTATTATGACACCTCACTAGCTAATAAACTGAGAGCACTCATAGGTCTGCTGTACTTAACAGGGCTTTCTCATGGTAATTGCAGGAATGTAAAAGACTTATGGAAAAAAACGATGGGTGTGAGCTTGAGGTTTGTAGAATAACAATGACACTGAAGAGATTTGGTTTCCTTCAAAATTGCCTGAGGTTTGATGGCAAAACTACTCACCAAGAAAGAAAAAGAACTGATAATCTGGCCGCTACCCACTCATTTTTTGAGAGATTTGTGGGTCAAACAATTTACACACCATCTGAATACATGACTAGTGATGCACATCTTGCAGCATTTCATGGTCGCTGTAGCTCAGGCAGCATATGCCACAAAAAATCTTCAAAATATGGCATAAAAATTTATACCCTTGTAGATGTAAAGATGTATTATGCTTTCAATTTAGAAATTTATCCTGAAACTCAGCCACTAGGCCCTTATTTGTATAGTAATAAACCGAATGATGTTGTGAACAGACTTTTTGTTCCAATCTCCCAAACTAATCGGAATGTGACATGCAACAGTTGGTTTATCAGTTTCCAACTGATGCTACATTTGCTAACAGAGCACAAGTTGAACAGCATAGTAACTGTATACAAGAACAAAAAACAAAGCAGAACACAAGAACAAAGCAGAAATTCCAAATGAAATGTTGCAATTCCAAAATAGAGAATTACATAGCACAATCTTTGGATTTTGGAAAGATATAACACTGGCCTCATATATGGCAAAGAAAAGCAAACCGGTATTGCTGATGTCAACATTCCACCATGATGGAAATATTGGTAGGGAAACCTCAACAAAACAATAAACAAAAAAAGCCAAAACTATAAAGCCAAAGGCCAATGATGTTGTTGATGAGTTATACAGCAACCATGATGTCACTCAAAACACAAAGCATTGGCCAATGGTCATGTTTTACTCAATCCTAAACATGTGTGACATAAATAGTTTTACAAAGAAAATAACAAGTGCAAAATACCATGGAGAAATTATTTTAAAGGATTGGGACTAGAAGTCATAGATCATTTACAGCAGAGTAAAAACAAAATGTTTGTGCCCAGGGAACTATGCAAAAAAATTGTGGAGCACACTAGTGAGCTGACAGGTGAACAGTCAGGTGCAACATCACAAAGACCCACTACAACAACAGTAAAACCAAAAAGATATCAACTGTGCCCAACAAAAAAAGGACAAGAAAACAAAACATGTGTGCCATTAATGTAAGCAATACTTATGAATGGAGTGTGCAGTTTTCATGTGTGAAGACTGTGTTGGTATGAAGGAAAGATTATTTCTGTGGTAGACTTTTGTTTGTATTTACATTGTAGTTCACATAGGTATTTATTTCTGATGTTATCTTTTAGGTTTTGTAAGCAAATAAACAGCTGATATGAAAATACTGACGTCTATTCTAAGTACTCATTACATATTTGATATTTTATTGTTATCTTATTTTCCTTATTGATATCTTATTTTTATTTTATTGATATTTTATTTTCCTTATATCTTATTTTTCATTATATAATATACTAAGAAGCTCCTGACAAAAGAGAGGTGACAAGAACGGCCTGTCTCACAGAAAGAGAAAGCTAAATACATGTGCTATCAGTAGACTCTGTACATAAAAAAACAGTTGTGGAAAACTTTGATGCTTTTTTATAAACGATAAATATAAAAATTCGATACTTTTAAAATTTTTTTCCTGTTAAGTACTCATTAACATAATAAAACTCATAAAATTAAAATTAATAATTTAACAATATATATGTGGGTATTTTACACCCACGGCAATGTGCCTTTATGACAAAATTGGCATTATTAATAGGCTTATGGTATTTTAGAAAGAAGGAAGGAGGTAGTACTATGCCTTACAGCAGTGATGGCAAATCTACGGCACCTGTGCCACAGTGCCTTCTCTGTCGGCCCACAAGCCAAGTCGGGGTAACAGTCAAGCATTGGATAACAGTGTTTTTTCTAAACTAAAACCTGAGTACTCAGGTTTAGTCACAGTGTTGGCACTTTAAGATAAATAAGTGAGTTTGGATTGCAGTTTGAGCATTCAGTCTCTAAAAGATTGCCATTACTTCCTTAGAGTTTTGAGTTTGACTTGTCTTGTTCTAGTATCAACTATTTGGAGGAAAAATTAAAAGTTTGTTTAAAAGTTTGTCTAAGACCAAATAATGTAAAAATCAACATTCATAATTCTCATAAAGCATAAAATAATTATAGAATTTAAGGAAAATAGACAACATAAGTGGGGAGATTTATTCTTTTATAGTTTACTTTGCTAACCATATGATACAGTAGGTCGTTTAAAATGCTCATTAGTTTATGGCCATACCACCCTGAACATGCCTGATCTCATCTGAAATGCTCATTAAATTTTAGGCTTTGCATGATCAAAATCTTATATCTAACTAACTCTCTTAGTTTTTATTGTTAAATAAGAAAAGTAGGTCACAAAATTTAAATTTAACTTAGTATGGCCTTTAAACTAGAGTTCCTCTGTGTTCCTGATGAACAAAACTGTTTTATGATTTATGGCCATAATTCTTCACAGTTTAAAATTTACAATGTGACACCATCAATGCATCACTAGTACCACTTATCAAAAGTCTTTATAGACGATCTCTGTCACTTGTGCTTATACCATTGCAAATAGCTTCATGTGACCCAAAAAGTAGACATATTTATAATTCCTAAACTGGGCCGGGGATTTAGCTCAGTGGTTTCGACGCCTGCTACACAAGCGCAAGGACCCAAGTTCAATCCTCGATACCAAAAAAAACAAAAAACAAAAAACTTATAATTCCTAAACTAAGGAATAAAAGAAGAATCACCTTGGTAAAGTAGATGAAAGGAGGGCTAAATATATTTCTTTAAACAAAAAGCATATTACTAAACTATACCTCATCTGTTTCTAGGACAGAAATATTTAATAGCAGTCATTCTATAAATAAATAATTTTCCTTTTACCTTCTCTTTCAGAGAAAATCAAGTTTGAGAAGCCAGGCTACAGCATTTTGATCAATAAGCATGATTACTATTAGGAGTAGTGCTGGAACAGATTATTTCAAAAGATAAGAAGCCTAAGTACTGTAAATCAGCTTCTCTAAATCTACTGCAATTGCTAACTTGTAGTATACTTTACCAAAATGGTTTTAATCATTTCATGGAACATACTATGTTCTGTATATCAGCCAGACAAGAAATTAAATAACCAATGGAAGTACAAGAACCAAAGGTTAAACAAAAATCAGTACTTCATCATGAGAACTAAATTCCACCCATTTCTATATTACATGAAAGCAGAGCATAAATCACTTCCTGTACCAGAAAAGAGCAAACAGAACATCTAAAGGCAAAATATAAAATTCTTCTACTTACATTCTCAGAGGATTAACAATTTCAGTCCTCAGTAGTTCTTGTGTTTCACTGTAATACTCTACATCATTCTTTTCTTTGGGTCTAAGTAACACAGTGTCCAGAACAGAACTAAAAGCAAATAAGCTGCAAAATAAAAATAATATTTTTTCTCATGTTATAAACATGCCATTTGTCAGGAGACAGATTTAAAAAGAACCATAAAAGAAAAGAAGCAAAATATAAACAACAAACAGCACAAACATCCATATTTTTCACGAACATAGGGACCTAAGAGCCCCTGTAAAGGTTCCTAGCACAGGATCTTTTCACAGTAAGGAGAAAACTAACACCAAGAGGCCAATTACAGATTGACAGTGTTAAAGGATAAAAATATGCCCAAGCATATTAAGAAAACAAGCTTCTGTGCAAAAGCTAAAAGAGGGCCCACAAATCTGAGTCACACTACAAACATGTAATATAGAAGTCTGGAAACTACTTCTCAGAGCAAACACCATACCATACTCCTCTCTTCCTTTTTGTCCCTTTGCCAAATCCTAAGTTCTTTAAGATCACTTGTGAATGACTAATAACAGAAACTTGCTAGTATGAAAGAAAACAGAATTTGGCTAGTATAGATTTTTATCAGGAAATCTGAAGAATATTACATCAGTGGTATAAAGGCTTGTTTATGTCAACACATCCAAGACACCGAATGCTCTGCCAACAAAATGGCTCACCACCTTCATTCTTTTCCCTGCTTTTCAAGTGTTAACATCCCATATCAACTTCCTAATTCTAATGACACAGTGTGCAGGTCTGGCAAGTTACCTCAGTTTACCTGGTACTGCACAATCCTCAGGGCCTAAAGTTTCTTGCTTCAATCTTCAGAGCCTAATGATTCTTGCTACGTTAAGTTGTTCCACTTTGGAAAAAAACTACATATATGAGGACAACAGTCCTTGTATTAAAAACATTTTTTAAATGAAGTAGTTTTATGATTGCCTCTGCCTACTAAAACAAACAGGGCACACATCAACCAGTGACTTACTGGAATTCATGCTTTTGATATGTATGCAAAGATATCATATTTATTCACTTCAGATGCCCCAGGTATATGTGTCCCACATGTATCATTTTTTTTTTTTTTTTTTTTGCTTAAATTCTTTTATTGGTACATTTTAGGTATACAGTATGTTTACATTTATCATTGGGTGCTTGTACCATCCTTCACTTCTTACTCATTATTCACTGCATTACTTTTTATACTAGCTTTTTAGATGGAGAAATAGAAGAAAACATTTCCAAAGAGTATTTTATGGAAGGCAAATCTCCCTTTCTTGACTCCCAGTCACCCAGTTCCTTCTCGCAGAGGCTGCTGGCAATCTGTTTCACATATAGACATGCAAGCACACACTCACCATACAGGTATCTGCCCCATTATAAACTCACCAAAATAAGGTTGAATCTAAGTAACAAGAATTGTAATGACCCTGGATACCTTTCTTCTTTCCAATCATTATCTCCAAACCTTCTTTTTCCATTTTTGGTGGAGTGTTTTCTTCTACCACTTCACTTAAATAGCCTCCAAATGCTGAAACAATAAAAATGAAAATGAAAAGAATTCTTTTAAACTATTACAGAACATATGTCTTCATTTTAAAGTATCTTTCAGTATGTCAATGTAAAATTTGTTTCTCAACCTTTAGTTAACTGCTATTTAGCCTGTATCATAAAAAAATGCTATTGTTCATTTTCAATCTCACTTCCTCCACAATTTCAAAAAGATGTTAGAGTATTAAGTAACACATAAAAGAGCATCTGTCAAGTAAAATACATCGTTTCCATTATATTTTATTATTTATCCAAAATACTTCCTTTTCAAGCCTGAAAATAAAATTCAAAGCATTACTTTAAGGTTACAAAACATGTTCTTCATAAAGATGCATTTTCTATTTACACCTGCTTAACCCTCAAGATGCTGCACCACTATTGTCCAGGAAACTGCATCAGGAAACTGCCCCCATTCCAGTGTAGAGATAGCTGTCTTCCATTCATCAAGCAAAATGCTGACTCAATAGGACACCCTGATGGAGAGAGGTGTTTAAGCAACACAATGAAGAGAGAATCAGTACTAAAAGAGGGTCATACTTCAATTACTATTTCCTGTACTCCAGAAAATTAAATGTCTAGTCAATAGGAAAGGAAAAATACAACCTAGTATTTCTCACTTAAGTCCCACTTTTCCTAACTAATACTCTTAAAATGAATGAATATTAGCAAGAAAATCATTCAGCAATATACCATCCTTCCTGTAAAATGGTAGGAAATGGAGTCCCTTGTAACGAGTAAATAAATGGAAAGCATCCACTACCTAAGGAGTTGCAACGCTCGATCTGATTGGAGACAGGCTGCAGGGATGCAAACCTAGAGTCTGGCCTGCAGCTCTTCAGTTTCACGAACAGTGCCTTCTTCAGGGCACAGGTGAAATATCGAGTGCCCCTGAAGGTTCCATCTGTGCAGCCTGCACATTCATCCTCCTGAAAAACAAAGACTTCAATATGTATATACGCCCCTTACAAAGACAGCACTTGAAGAATTTATGTGTTGAACATGTGTTCCTAGTTTACCCTTTCTCTGAATTCCCTCTTTATTTCTGTAATGTGAACTATATCAAGAAGGGGTTGGTGCCTTAGCCTACAGCTAATGACTTAAGAATTTAATTTCTAAATCCTGAAGGAGGTCCTCAGTGCATTTCTTCAAGAATATATGCCTATCCTTTCCCCGATTAACTGAATTTTCTGCACCATTTCCACAAGTAGTAAAATGAGGGGTGAGATGGGAAATGCAGCTCAGTGGTAGAGCACCTGCCAATAATGCACAAGGCCCTAGGTTCCATCCCCAGCAATACAAAATAAATAAATAAGCAAATAAAACCGAGGGGAATGAGGAAGCTAATTATTTTAATTCTTTCTCCAATGGTGTTCACTAGTATGGAAAAAAACAAGCAAGGAAAAAAAAAAACCCAAGAAATATCAGCTAAATGCATTCAAATTCTCCTCTCTTGACTATGAAATGCTGACGACCTCTAAAGGGAAAATCTTTCTACCTACCAAGAGCTCAAAAGATCTCTAGGTGATTAATTTTAAAGCCGTATTTGATACAGCTCTGTGGAGAAGGAAGCTGAGGAAGGAAAAAAAAAACAGATTTCTTTCTGTGCAGCTTTTTAATAAGAAGAGATCCCACTTGTTGATTGTTTAGGCTAGTTCACGGGCAACTGAGGTTTTGTTCATAAAATCTTTTTTCCTGCACCAATGTTTTCAAGAGTTCTACCTAACCTCTGTTCCAGCTGGTTCAGCATTTGTTTTAATATTTAGATCTTTAATCCATTTTAATTTTAGTTTAGTGCATGGTGAGAGATATAGGTCTAGTTTTAATCTTTAGCAAATTGAAACACAATTTTTCCAGCACCATTTATTAAAGAGACTATCTTGGAAATCAGTATGGAGATATCTCAAAGAACTAGGACTGGAAGTCCCATTTGACCCCGCTATTCCCTTGCTGGGTATCTTCCCCCCAAAATTAAAAGGATCATACCACAGTGATATATGTGCACCCATGTTCATAGCAGCACAATTTGTAATAGCTAAAACTTGGAAACAGCCCAATTGCCCATCAACTGGAGAGTGGATAAAGAAAATGTGGGTTTTTTAATAAAATGGAGTACTACTCAGCCATAAAGAATGAGAAATTAGAGACATTTATGGCTAAATGGATGCACATTGAGGCCATACTCTTAAGTGAAATAAATAGTACTCACATGTGTAAATACTGAATAGTTTCTCTAGTGTGAGAAACTGAAAGTGTAAATAAGGACTAAAAGATATAATAGATAATGTGAAATAGGAAGAAAAGGGGCAAAGGGGAAGAGGAAGTGGGAGGGGTAGGGGAAAGGAAAGAAGGGAATGGAATTCATATGAGAAAATGAAAAAATGGAAACAAAGTCTTTGTAAATAGAGAGGGATGGAGGGGTTGAAGGGAGGGCAGGGGAAGGAGGAAAAATAAGAACCAAGAGAGATTATATAAAAGTGCAAATTTCCAATGATGAATGTCATTATATTGTATACCTAAAATGTACCAATACAATTAGTTTTTTAAAAAAAACAGATTTTCTCTCCTTATTGCATTCCTTTTAATAAAAGAAGCCTGGAGCTGGGGATTTATCTCAGTGGTTCCACTGCCTGCCTTGCAAGCACAAGGAGCTGATTTCAATCCCCGGTACCAAAATTAAAAAAAATTATTAAAAAAAATAAAAGAAGCCTAAATACATTAGCCTAAAAGCTAATTTTTATTCTTTGAATATACTCAACTAACATTAAAACAAGTTAGCAGAAGCTTAAGGGGTAGGCAAGTCAGGCAACATGGTAATAATATTTTTCTCTAGTAATGGCTTTTCTGACAAATACAACAGTTAGCCAAAACAAAACAAAAAAACCCAACACACATACACACACAAACACACACACTCACACACACACATACACATACAAGAAAAATATGAACAAAACCCCATACAGAAAAGAACTGCAGTTTTTAGGTCAAATTTAATTACCAGTTCCAGTCCAGCTAGTATTTCATTGAGCCCCGGTGGCTGACCAATCCAGCGGATGACCCCATAAAAAGGAGGATTTTCCTTCACTTCAGCCAGTGAGCCTACTTCCAGACCATGTGAGTTACCAGAGGATACGGGCAAGGGCGGGCTCTCCTGCACAGGAGCACTATTCAACTCGCCCATCACAGACTGCACAGACAGCGACAGCGGACTGTGAGCCATGCTACTATTGGTGTTGGGCATCTTCGTCAGACTGAAGGGCAGAGAGTGAAACCTGTTCTCGCTGGATAAGGAGTTCATAGAAGGAGGCTGCAGTGGTGGTGAAGAATGTCCAAACTCTGGAGATAAATCTGTAAGTGACTTCGCAGGATCTTCTGCAACTTTGAAAAATTATTCTTAATTAGGGAAATGTATTCAAGAATATCTAAAAATCAATATATAGATTTAGTTCAACTGTCCACCTGACCTCTCTACTAGGATTCTTACAGGCACTACAAATTTACTATCTCTACAATAGTGTTCTTGCTTCTCTTCCCCACCTCCAAACTTTCCTACCTCAGTCAATGGAACCCAACTGTTAAAAATTCTATTACTGATTGGCATTACCTAAGATATATTCTTTGTCTGTAATATAATTAAGTTAGAAACCAATACAAAAAGATAATCAAAAATTAAGAAACAATTCTAAATAACTTATGGAACAAATAAGACATGCTAAGTTTTAAAATGAAAGAAAAGGAAACAATACAGAACGCTGTGAAACACATATAAAGTAACACTCACAGAGGAAATTTACAGATAGCTAATTTTGGAGAGAAAAAGCTAGCTATTAATGAACTCAGCATACAACTTAAGATGTTAAGAAGAACAAAACAACCCCCAAAAGTATGCAAGAGAAAAATAACAGAACAAAATTAACAAAAGAGAAAAAAACAAAATAAACTCAAAGCCAGGATAAACACAAAAACAAAACAAAAAATTCAAGACAAAACATACAATAAAGAGAATCAAAGCCAAAAGCTACTTCCTTGATATGATTAACACAGCTGACAGGCAGACACAGCAGATCAGTGGGGAAAAAAATGAACTCCTTAATAAACAGGGTTGAGATAATCAGCCATCCATATGTTTAAAAATTCTAATCTTGAATGCTACTCATACTTGACAGAAAATCAATTCCAAGTAGCTTAAAAACAAATGTAACAAGCAAAACTGTAAACTTTTAGAAGGCAATATAGAGAAATTTCTTAAATATAAGTATGAAAACCATAAAAGAAAAAAGATTGACAAATATGGCCACATTTAAATTAAGAACTATTTATTCATTAAAAGGCTTCATGAGAGTGAAAATTTGAGCTAGAGAAAAAAATCAGCAAAACATATAGCTAACCAAAGATTAGAATTTGAAAAATATTTATAAATCAGTAAGAAGACAAAAAGAAATACCGGAAAAAAGCAGAAAAAAACTTGGAAAGGCAATTCACATAAGAAGAAACACAAGTCAGCAACAAATAACTAGAACATTCTTGCTCTCATTAGTAGTTAGATAAATGAAAGCCAAAACCAATACAAGATATCATTTCAAAAGTTAAAAGTCTTACAACATTAACTGTTGGTAAGAATGAGGATTAACTTGGTGCTTACACAACACTGGTAGGAGTGTGCTATAGACTACATGTCTGTACTCTAAAAGTTATGTTGAAACCACTCAATGTGAGGGCATTTGGAGGTGAGGTCATTGGGAAGTGATTAGGTCATGAAATCATGAATGAGATGGGTGCCTTATAAAGGGGGTACCCGCGAGCTCCCTTGCCTTTCTGCCATGTGAGGATACAGCAAAAAGATGGTTGTCTTTGAGCCGGGAAGTGAGCCCTCACCTGACACTAAATCTTCAAGAGCCTTGATATTGGATTGCCTGGCCTCCAGAACTGTAAGAAACAAGTTTCTGTTGTTTATAAGCCACTTAGCCTATGGTATTACGCTATAGCAGCTCAAACAGACTAATACATGCATAAAATGATATAACTACTTTGACAGTTTGTCATTATTTACTAAAGAGGTACTCATTTTATTTCCCAATAATACCACTCCTAATTACACACCCTAGACCAGTGATGTCAAACCTTTTAGAGCTTTCAATGATACAAACAGGCTGCTGCAGCACACATGCCATAGGTTCGTCACCTCTGCCCTAGACACATGTAAGAATACTAATAGAGCTGTTCATAATAGCAAAAAAATAAAAAACAATTTAAATGCCCACCAATGGTCAAAAGGATAATAATTTTTGCTATATTCCAATTGCAGAATACTATATGGCAATGAAAATTAATAAATTAGAATCACATACTGCAAATCACACGAATTTTAAGACATAATGTGACAGGAAAGAAATTATGCAGCAATATCTACAATCTGAGTCTTTACATATAAAGCTCAGAAACAAAAGAACTAACAATATGCTATGTAGATACACAAACATACTAGTAAAACTATAATGAAAATCAAGAGAATAAAACATTAAAGATGATAGTAGCTCATAGAAGGGAATGAAGAGAATAGGATGAGAAGAGGCACTGAGGGGACGTCAAAGGCAATTACAGTCTTTCTCTTAAAGGAGGAATGACTACTCGGGTACTTATTATACTTTCTTTATATTTCATCCTCCTAAGACTCCTTAGTAATAAGATTGTTATTGTTTAGATCTAAAATGTCCCCCAAAAGACTCATGTTCAGAGGTGGGGCTTTTGGAGGGTGCTTGGACCATGAAGGCACTATGGCTGATTTGCTGTTAGGAGGTGGGCCCTGGTTGGAGGTGGGTCACTGAGGTGTCACCTGGGAGGATGTCCCCAGCTCCTTCCTGATGTCTCTACTCCCTGGCTGCCATGACATGAGCACCTTTCCTCTGCCCAGGCCCATCCACCATGCTGTTTCTCTTAAGAGTCAGCCAACCATGGAATCAACCCACTGAAACTATGACCCAAAATAAATCTTCCTCCTTTAAGTTGGTGGGTATTGGGTATTTTATCCCAATGACAAGAAAGTGACCAAGACAAAGATTTAATCTAAAATCTTTAAAAAATCATTCATTCTTCTCTTTCCCAAACCCTCCACTTCTGAGGCCCAATACCTAAATCCAGAAAGCAAGTGTCCATTCCTTTCTCTTAACTTCTACCAGCAACTCCTTGATTGAAGCCACCACCATTCATCATCTTGTAACCAGCCTCCTACCAGATCTTCTTGCCTTTTTCTATTTGTCATAGCAACTAGTAAGACCTTTTTCAAACTGAAGGATGTTAGGTGACTGTGTCATTCTCCAGTTTAAGACCTCCTGATTGCTTTCCAGTGCCCTTAGAAAAAGTACTACATATATTTCCTAGCTTGACCTAGGAGCCCCTGGGTGATCTAACTCCTACCCACTTATCCAAACTTGCTACATCCCATATTTCCTTTATTCTGTAGACACTATGCCTACTTCCTATTTTTCAAATAAACTTTCTCATCTCATCTCAAATACACTTTCTATTTCCTCTGCCTGGAATGCTTCTGTCAAGCTCTTTCTCTGGCCAGTTCATGCTCATCATCCAGATCTCAATTCATATACCCTTTCCTCGGCCTTTTCCAACCACCCTGTGGCAGCCAACTTAACACTAGCCACTACACTCTGTTCATTTTCTTCAATACACATGCCACAACCCACTACCACCTTGTCTGTTTACACATTTATTGTCTATCATACAAACTACACAAATAGAATGTAAGTTCCATGAGAACAGTAATTTTGTTAGTTTTTCTCCTGGGTGAATCAACATTGCTTGGTATATCACAAATACAAGAAAGTACTCATAAAATATTTATTTCAAAAAAGTAAATTAATCACATGTTGTAGAGAAATTCTTTTTAAAACTTAAGAACAGGACTGTTGGTTCTTAACAGTAATACAAGAAATTTCTATACTGTTTTCCAAAACGGTTTTATCATTATATTCACATTAGCAGTATTAGAAAGTTCTAACTGGTTCACAACTAAGCTGACATTTGTTCCTGTAAAACTTTTAACTTCATCTCCCTAATGAGTGTATAATACGATCTTGTTATTGTACTGATTAGCATTTTTCTGATTCTAGTGTTGCACACCTTTCCTTGTGCTGTACTGGCTATTTATCATCTTCTTGTGTCTACTTTTTAATTGGGTTGTCCATTAATGAGTTGTAAGTTCTTTATATATTCTGGTCATAGGTTATATGCATTGCAAAAATGGTCTGTTTAAGGACTACTTTTCATTTTAACGATGTCATTTAAAGTTCTAAATTTTGATGGAATCTCATTTATCAATTTTTTTCTTTTATACATCATGTTTTTTATACCCTAGGAAATTCTTGCCTACCCTAAACTCATAAACATTTTCCCTTATAATTTCTTCTTAAAGTTTATAGCTTAAGTCTTTGATATTTAGGTTCACAGATCCTTTCACGTTATTTTTATATATGGAAATAAAGGGTTGAGGTTAATTTTAAAAAGAAAGAAAAGCTTTTTAAAATGTTGTATAAGTAAAATTAACTAAAAGAACAATATTCTTTTGCAACTAAATCACTTCTATTTTCTAGTTTCATACAAATTTCATTCTTTTATGTTCCATGTAGGTCTTTTAGGACCAATATTATCTCATGAAATTATTACATATTAGATTCTAGCAGAATCAAGAAGTTAGGGATATTCTAGTACAATACAGAATCTATATTAATAAGAAATGTGAAATTATAGCATAAACCTGAAAAACTGACATTGCCTAGATTATGAAAACCTTGTGGTTTCACTAGTTTCCTTTCCTTAGAAAAGAATGACCCCATAGGAAAAGCATCAGCAAACCTGCCAATAATGACAGGGCAAGAGGGGACTACACCACAGTAGACCTAGATGGGCCCTGTACACATCCATTATAGAGGTCTCTAGTACTGTAAATTTATATTTTCATTTAGTTTGCATACAGTTACTAAAACTACTGACTGTCAAGCCCTGTGCTGAGTTTAGGAGCTCACAGTCTGGCTGAGGAGAAAGACAAATCAGCAAAATTGCTTTGAGGACATTTGATCTAACCTAGGAGAGGTAGGAGAGTAAAGGAAAGGCTTTAAGGATAAACTAAAGAGCTGAGATTTTAGAGACAAATACCAGTAAGCCAGACCACGCAACTGGAAGAACAGGAAGGACTTCCAGGCAGCAGAAGCAACAGGCACCAAAAAAGAAAGCACACTACATCCTAAGAATGGACCCAGTCCAGTGTGGCTGCGGCAGGAACAAGGGACAGAGCTGAAACAGAGGCCACATCACAGTAAGTCTGTCATGCCAACATCAGGAATTTGGATGCTTATCTTCAAGGGTAGGGAAACATTAATATGTACTGTGCAAAGGAAAGGCATGGATACGTCTTCAGGAAAATCACTCAGAAAAGTGGAGACAGTGTAACGAATATAAGCATGAAGACTAGTGTTAAACAGATCTGGACTGGATACTGGCTCCACTATTACTAATCATGTGACACTGGGCGAGTAATTTAACCTCTGTAACAGAAGTGTACGTAAAAATATCTACTTCATAAAGTTATGATAAAATAAAACAATGTATATAAACAACATAATACATGGCAAATTGTAAGTGGTCAAGAAATGTCAGCTCAATGATATGAAGACAATGACTATGATGATGGTGATGGTGACAGTTACCCAGACACAAAGTTGAAAAGAATGCTGCAAGGAAAGCAGTTAAAAGCCACCTTATTAATCTAGTCAAAAACAGGATCTGAACTAAGACCATGGTTATTAGAAATGAAGAAGCAGAGAGAGATTCCAGTGGTACTGAAGATGAGGAAATCAAGAAGACTTGCTGACAAATAGATGTGACTAAGAGAGAGGGAAGAAGTGGGGAGAGTCACTGATGCAACCCATACTTGCATTTTATACATCTGCTTCATGTCTCCATTTCCACTCACCACACCCTCAGCACACTCCAATCTGGCCTCTGATGAACTTCCTCCACATGAGAGAACTATAAAGGTCACCAGTGACTTCAGATGACTAAATCCAGTGGATATTTTGTGGTCTTCAGCTTGTTTGTCCTCTCAGCATTCAACATGCTGTCCATTTGCTCCTTGGCTTCTTGACCCAACAGTCTTGATTTTCTTCACTTCTCTCTGGTCACTTTTTCTCTGTCTCCTTTGAGGACTCATCTCCCACCCTAGCTATTAAGCCCCTCAAGGTTCAGTCACAACCTATGCCCTCCATCTTCTCTCTCCTTACACAATACTATTCAAAGGACTTTAGCCACCCTGTGATGACAACCTATGCATTTCTTTCTCTGGCTCTAACCTTTCTTCTAAGCTCCAGACTCACACATCCAACAGCCCACTTGATGATTCCTTTTCAGGAAGTTGAAAACATCTCTTCAATTCAACATGTTCAAAATCAAATTCCTCACCTTGTTCCACCACCATCTAAGTATGCAAATCAGAAAACCAGAGGTCATCACTGACACAGCTTTCCTCTGAATTTTCACTTTTCACCCCTATGTAAGTCCTGTCAGTTCAACTCCTGAATCTCAGATTTATCCACTCCATGTCTTCTGCAAGTCTAGTCCCAGATACTACAACCAATTACTAAGACCTCAACAGCCTTCAGTGGTGACCTTGCATTCACACAGTCCCCACTTCAACCTACTGTCTGCCCTGCAGCCAGAATGATCTTTCCAAGAGGCAACCCTGGCCACCCCACCTGTTGCTGAAAATCCTCCAGTAGCTTTCCACTTCTTTTTAATGGGGTGCTCCAGGCTTCCCATGGCCTAGCTCTGCTGCCACACTACTCTTATCTCATTAAAGATCATGTCCATCTCTGCTCTAGCTATACTGGTTCTTTTGGCCCTTGGCAAACAGTAAACTCCATTCTTCCCTGAGCCCTTCAAATATGCTATTCCCTCTGCCTAAAACATCCTTCTGTCCTCTCTCTCACTGTGCCATCCACCACTCCATAAACCTAGGTACCTGTCACTTCCTCAGAAGACACCCCAACACCCTAGGCAAAATCTCAGTACTCCTATGGCATCCCATTCATTGCCCTAATTCCATTGCAATGCCACATCTGCTCTGTGTCTAATTTCTATCCTAACAATTTGACTGTAAACTCAGAAAGGGCAAGGACAATGTCTATTTTTTCCTCACCACTGTAACCTCAGAGAATGTCTGGTATATAATAAACCTCAATAAATATTTGTTGAACAGATGGACAAGAGAATGAGTGTGCCAGAAGAAAAGGATGACCCAGAACAAGGGAAGGTGGAATTTTTTAAAAAGTGTGCTTTAAAGAGGTCAAGAACGACCCAGACAGAAAAGCCTTCAAAAAATTCAATTGATTCTAGAGATCTCCTACTCTAAATAGATCATTAAGAGAACAAGCTACTAAACATTTTAAATGTTTTATTAATCTTAACAGCAGTGCAGTTCAAATTGTGTACAACATTTTAGTTTAGCAACACTAATAAAGGTCTATTCATTGTTTCCAAAAACTGCAAATATTGATTAAAAAATTCCTTTTTTTCTGATGAGTTAAAAGGACAAGCTCATTATAAAGAACACTAAAATGATAGATTACCTTCATCAATGTACCATGTATTTTTTGATTTAGATTGTGGTTGTGAGTCAACAGAAGATCCATTTAAGGTATAAAATAATTCAGATCTATTTCTATTTCCAGGGTCTGAGGTAGATCCTATGAAACAAAAAAAGATTCTTTTAAAAATAAAGTCAATATGTTCTAATAGTTTTTGAATAAGATGAATATGCATACAATGTTAACATCTGTTTGTACAACCAGTAGATGTATATAAACACAATATATTTTATTACTGTCTTCAGCTTTTAAAAATTTGGTGACCCTTTAGAGTCAATGCAGGAGGAGAAGCCTGTTCATTTTTTTAAAATGGAAACTGCCCTAAGAAATCATTTCACATAGTATAGTTTATTTCTCAAGATTACCATTTCCCCAACGCATCTGATGAAGCTACTGATTAACAAATTTAACTTACCACAGCCATGCATCACCTAACGATGTTTCAGTAAAAGACAGACACACATATGACAGTGTTTAGGTGTGTACCAGACTACACCAGCTGGGTTTGTATACACTCTGGAATGTTCGCACAAAGACAAAATCACCTCATGATGCCTTTCTCAGAATGTATTCCTATTGGAAGTGACCCGATTATATTTTAAACCAGCTGCTATCAGAAGAACAGAATCTTCAAATGCTATATACAATTCAGAGCATAAATTAAGCTTAAAAAGATTTAAAGTTCAGGCTGGGGATGTACCCCAGCAGTAGAAATCTTGCTTACCACACACGAGACTCTGGGTTCAATGCTTAGCACTGCAAATATATAAATTTAAAAATTTTTAAATAAGAATGATTCAATATTTAAACATTTTGGAGTTGTTGGTCATCAAATTTATCACTTAATTTCATCATGTCTGAAAAGTGTAGCACTATTATTTCTTCTATATTAGATTTATTGAGCATAAGAGCTAGTATGGCTATGTCACAGACATCTCCAGGCCTGGGACTACCTCAGCATTTACTAAGAGGACATGCCTCAGCAGAGGGCAGTGAGTCTTCAGTGGGAACCCACACAGAAGCCAAGTTTTCCCTTTCAATTTCAAGCAGATAGCTCTACATTTTATACCTTTATCTCAGACCTGCTATAACATAACCAACACTCCATGTTAGGTATGCACAAGTAGTTCCAGCTATTCAGGAGGCTGAGGCAAGGATGATTGCTTGTAGCCAGGAGGTCAAAGCCAGCCTGGACAACATAATGAATCCAATATCAAAAAATGAAAGAAAAGAAAAGAAAGGAAAGAAGGGAGGAGAGAAGGGGAGAGCAGTTGAGGAGGAAGGGGGGAGGGGGAGGAAAAGGAGAAGGAGGAGAAACAAGAAGAGAAGAAAGAGCAGGAGGAAGAGGAGAAGAGGAAAGAAAGTAAAAAAGAAGGGAGGAAGGTAGGGAGTCAAGGAAGGAATAACTATAAGCCCCTTCTTGTATTTTTTATTTTAAGAAAGATCTCACTAAGTTGCTAAGTTACCCAGGCTGGGATCAAACTTGTAATCCTCCTGCACCAGCCTCCTAGAGTGCTTTTTAAATGAGCTGTTGGGTTTGTTTAACTACCACTCTATAAATCTATGAAGCATAGCAAAGCCAACAGAAAAAACGGTACAAATTCAACATTTGATGACAACATATGATGAGGAAGTTCTGGAAGAGACAAAAATTTTTGCTTAGCACCTGTTATTTAATTTGTGCCACATCTACTTAGCAAAATCCACATTATCTCCGGTGCACTTTATCCTATGTAACTCTATCCATATATGATTATATAGTTGTAACACTATACTATACACACACACACACACACACACACAAATATCAAAAGTAGGGGTTTGCAAAACCAGCTGATCATGGACCAGCATAAGATACAAATATTACAGGAAACTTATTAGGTAAAAGATGAGGGAACTGATGGCTTAAGCAACACCGTCTACTTAAAATTTTAGTTTACCAAAAATGTTTGAAGGAAGAAAGTCTACATATATGTTACAGCATAATGGTTTATAACCTCTTTTAATGCCTGGGCAAATCAGGTATCATGTAAATTATCAAAAATTGTATCTTGCTAATCCATACCTGTAGCCTTTGGTTTATTATGACTGGATGAACCTTTGTCCCCAACACCTCGTGACATAAAGGCAAGTTTGGGAGGCCTCCTTTCCTGTGTCATGCTATCTGAAACAGTAAACATGTTTTTTAAAGATAAAAGCAAATTTTTATGGAACAGAAATACGAAAACAATGACAATAACAAAAACAAAAAGCCTCTTTCCAACAAAAAGCACAATTTTTAACAACATTACAAATTATTTTAAAGACCATCAAGAGAACAGCAATGCTGTATTTCAAAATACAATTTCTACAAGAAAATATACTGCCAAAGTACAATTCAGCTAAATGCTTTAAAGTCTTGACAGCTCAATAATATGTAGTCAATTTTTGTTTGTTTGTTGGGGGTTTTTTTTTTGTTTGGTTTGGTTTTTGTCATACTGGGCACTGAACTCAGAGCCTTCACAGTGAGCCACATCTCCAGCCCTTTTTTATTTTTTATTTTGATACTGCATCTCACTAAGTTGGTAAGTTGTCCAGGGTAGGCTCAAACTGGGAATCCTGTGCCTCAGCCTCCCAGAATGCTGGAAATACAGGCATGGACCTCCCTGCCTGGCTATTTGATGTTTTCCAACACTTATTCACAATTTTTGGAGATTCCTCAAATCAGTATGCCCCAAACACCCCTATGTATTATGAAGTGTTCCACACTCAAAGACTTCTAGGAGACACTGAGATAAAGACAATTTCTTTACTGCATAAAACCAGAATCCTTAATATGCTAATGTATACTGTAAGTCTCTCAGGAATGGGTATAGTAAACTCATTTGATAATAGTTTTTTGTGCCACTCTACTTAGTATCTCAGAATAATATATTTAATGAGACATAGTTTGAGAAAACCCTGAGCAGCAATATGTTATCACAGTTAGGAATGTGCTCATTAGGAATACATGTCAGTTTTTAAAACATATATGTTAAGAATAACACAGATGTGGATGCAAACACACATATAAACATGAAAAACATGAAGAATTACACACAAATTAATAAAGCAGAGTTATATAACACTAATATTTTTGGAGAAAACACCCTAAACTTCTTTTTGAAGTCTAGGTGTAATAAATTTGGCAAACTTGTTTTTGATACAAAGACCATTTTAAAGCCTCGAGCCCAGTTTATAAGATACTCAAATACTGATCAAATAAATGTAGAAGAGTTAATATGAGAAGTTTTATCCTTAAAAAGTAAAATGACACATCCGTGAAGTCCAACATGACACTTAGGAGTCATACCCAATAAAGCTGTATATCAGCAAAAACAATATCACCCACAGTGGATTTTTCAGGACAGAAAGAAAAAATAGGAAGATTTTTATATTTTAAATACAAGAAAAAGGCCATTGTTTTAAAAAAGGAAATCATACTGAATTAATTTAATGTAAATTATGCTTTTCCAGAGTTGGAGGAAGAGGAGAATACATGTTAAACTACTTATCTTTAATGTCTCAGAATGTAAGCAAATGGGATACTGGGATATTACCTTAATTCAAAAATTACACTGATTAACCATGAGTTTAAAAAGTGCTATAGTAAAAGAAATGTTATTTGCTAATACTTTTATGATGCTACCATTCAAGCATCTATAAATGTCACCTATGACAGCTAAAGTGGAAGGGGGAGAGAGAGGAGAAAAGAAAGAAGGGAAAGGAATAAATATGAGAAAAAGAAAAAACAGAACAAAAGTCTTTGTAAATAGGGAGGGGTGGAGTTGAAGGGAGGGAAGGGGAATGGGGAAAAAAATAAGAACCAAGACATATCATGTGTATGTACAAATCCCCAATGATGAATGTCATCATATTGTATACCTAAAATGTACCAATAAACCCAATGAATAAAAAAGAAAGAAAGAAAATTAACTCCCACTATTAATTGTAATTAACTGAATGTAACTGTTTGAAAAGAGATATTTCCATTGTGGCATGACACGTGTACATTCCACAGTTGGCAGGCATTGCAACAAGTACTAGGGACTGTCTGCCCTCTGTCAAGCTATGAAGGTAGCCTCGAGTACCTTTAGGCCAGATGGATGAGCTGCTGGAGAGGGTCTGCATGAATCAGAAATGTGAACTACAGGACTCTGGGGATGCAAACTATGGTAACCTTCTGCCTGAGACTTTGAAAAGGAGTCAAACATCATCTTTGAGAAACAGGACACTGCAACAGAATTGTAAACACATCTAGCTTGCCTTCCAGCAATTATATACCCAATATTTCTTATTACTTCGTCACAACTATGTTCATGATCCAACACCACAAGGATCATAAAACAAAACCTTCCCACTCAAATAAATTTTGAGATTACTAACTTATATAAAACAATGGAAAAAATTCAGCAGAAAATGTTGTAAGACTAAAATGACCCTGATTTAAGATATTAAAAAGAGACAGCAAGATATATCCAACCAACAGCATGTACCAAAATGTACATAGCAATCTTCTCATAATAACCAGAAGCTGGAAACCATCCATTCTACAGAAGAATAGATAAAGAAATTGTGGTTTACTCATATGGCAGTATACTACATAGCAATAAAAAGGAGTAAACTATTGTTATACAAGACAACATGAACAGTGTGTTGGGCAAAAAAATAAATAAGACCTAAAGTGCACATAACATACATTCAGCAGAACTGCATTCAAAACAATAACATTAACAGCTTATCTATTACTCCTATTTATTTAATCAAAAAAGGAAAATCCCTTGGAGAATCTTGGGCTGAAAATTCTAACAGTACTAGTGAACAAGTTTTTTCAAACCAAAAGAAATGTCTGTGATTTTGAATGACTCATTAAATTGAGAAAAATTGCTTAATTGATATGCTTAACATCATCAGCCACAGCATAATTCAGACCCAAATGACAATTTACCACCACAGAAAAATCTTGTGAGGAAAACATAAATTCACTTGACTAGAATGAAGTATTATAAAATCTGATACCAAGTGTACTATAGATAGCAATTATCCAAAAGTCACCCCAATGTTGGGTTACTGATAAGAATAAATACCTCCCTTATATTTTGGATAAGTGTATGTAAAAATTATATCTGAGACCTTGAAGGTAACACCAGAGTTGAATGCTGACATTTGATGATTCAAAATATCCTTGTTGGGGCTCTGTCTCACAGGAGCAAAGGTCCTGCCTATATAGACAACACTGAGGGTATTTCAGAGTGACAAGTAATCTCGTAGAAGACATTAATCACCACCTATCAAAATATAAAATGTACACACCCTTTGGCCTACTAGTTCTCTTTCAGCCACTCTACTGGCATACGTTCAACTGACAAATATGCATATATAAAGTTATTCACAGAAGTACTATTTGTAAAAGAAAAAGACTGAAGACAACCTAAATGTTCATCAGGAGGGGGTTGGTTTAAAAAAAAAGTTTATGGTACATTCATATAATAAAATACAATCCAGTAACTTAAAAGATTACTTGTGCAATTTATATACTAATATAAAATGATCTAGGAAACCAACTGTTAACTTTAAAAGGAAGGTATAGCTTCCACTTTTAGGAAAATGGAGTAGATAGAATTTTCCCTATTTCTCCTGCTAAGTACAACTAAAAACTTTGGACATAATTTACAAACAAATATTAAAAAGTTCAAAAGCTGAGGAAGAGTACAGACTAGCTATGGACTTCAGCTTCAAGCAACCACATGACAGAGATTTCCCTTCTTGCCTCATATATATCCTAGTCTCAGAGCTGCAGAAATCAACCTAGAAACATCCATGGGCAGAGACAAAAGGAAGCCTCAACTAAGTCGTTCCCTCTAGCCATAGGGAAGGACATCAATTCTCCTCAAAATTAGACTCAATGCAATTTCCACCAAATGGCAAGATTTTGTACCGATGTACACAATTCAATTCTAAAATGTATATGGAGAAGCAAAAGATCTAGAAGACCTAAAATACTTTTGTTTAGAAGACTTGCTATTTAGCTACAGTAATTGAAACTGTATGGTACTGACAGTAGGAACAGAACATACAGATCAATGGAACAGAATCAAGAACCAAGAAATAGGCCCTCACAAATACACCCAAATGATTTTGGATAAAGGTACAAAAGCAATCCAATGGAAGACAGATTTTTCAACAAATGGTGCTGGAACAACTACATATCCCTAAGTTTAAAATAAAAAAACTTCTAAGGCTTATATCTTATAAAAATCAATTAAAAATGGATCATGGAGGTCCGGGGATTTAGATCAGCGGTTCCGCCACCTGCCTACAAGCGCAAGGACCCAAATTCAATCCCCGGTGCCAAAAAACAAAAAAGCAAAAAAACAAAAATGGATCATGGACTTAAAACACAAAATGTAAACTGATTAAACTGAAAAAAAATGAGGATGCAAAAAAATTCCATAGATTGCTGATGGGAGATAAAATGGTGTGGTCACTTTGAAAAAACACTCTGGCAGTCACAAATGACTAAACATAGACTTACCATAAGACTGAGCAATTCCACTCCTAGGGATATACCCAAGAGAACTGAAAACATGTGCTATAGAAAAACCTTTACATGAATGTTCATAGCAGCATTTTTTATTAACCATCAAGAACTAGAAACAATCTAAATGTCCACTGACTGAGAATGGATAAATAAAATGCACTGGAATGTTATTCAGCTATAAAAAGGACTTGAGTACTGACCCATGATACAACAGGAATAAGCCCTGAAAAAGATATGCTTAAGTAAAACAAGCCAGTCACAAAAGTCATTTATATGAAATGTCCAGAATAAGTAAATCCATAGAGATAGCAGATTAGTAGTCGCCAGGGGTGGCTGCAAAGAGGAAGCAGGGAAAAGTGGGTACAGAGTTTCTACTCAGGATGACAAAAAAATCCTGAGTGGAAATCCTGGAAATAGATAGCAATGACAGATGCAAAACATTTAAATATACTTAACATTATTGACGTGTGTTTTAATAGGGTGAGTATAAAGTTCTAGTTTTTTACTATTAATGGTACACGAAATATACTTAGAATTTTTAAAACTGAGAAGAAAATCTTCCAAATCTAGAGCTAGGCAGAAGCTGTTGGATTTGACACTAAAAACAAAAATCTATAAAAGGAAAATGTTATAAATTTGACTTCATAAAATCAAAATCTTTCACCTTGTGACTCTGTTAAGATGATAAAAAATAAGATACAGACCGGGAGAAAATATTTGTAAATCATGTATTTAACAAAGAACTACTATTGTATCTATAATATATAAAGAATTATCAAAACTCAACAATAAAAAAAAAAAACAATCCAATTAGAACCTAGCCAAAAGAGACAATTTACTAAAAAGACATATTAGGGGCTGGGGATTTAGCTCAGTGGTTCTGCTGCCTCCCTTGGAAGCACAAAGACCCAAGTTCAATTTCCGGTAACAAAAAAATAAAAAATAAAAAGACGTATTACAGATGACATTAAGCACATGAAAATCCTCAACATCATGAGTTATCAGGGAAATTCAAAACCACAATGAGTTATCACCCTACATCTCTCATAACAGCTAAAATTAATAATGATAACACCAAATCCTGGTGAGGGGTGGAAAGGCTGGCTTACTCATACATTGGCTATGATCATGTAAAATAGTACAGTCACTCTAGAAAAGTGTAACAGTTGCTTTAAAAACTAACCATTTTGCCGGAGATTTAGCTCAGTGGTTTCGCCACCTGCTGCACAAGCGGAAGGACCTGAGTTTGATCCCCGGTACCGAAAGAAAAACCCAAAAAACTAACCATTTAAATATTATATGAACTTTTATGCCAGAAAAATGAAGATTTGTGTTCACTCAAAAAAACCTATACACAAATGTTTATAAAAGTGTTGTTCATAATAGCCAAAAACTGGAAACAAAGTAGGTGTATTTTAATGATAAATCATTAAACAAACAATGGAGCATTTTAGGGAGTATTATCTGGATCAAAAAAGAAGAAATCGGGCTGGGGATTTAGCTCAGTGGTTTCGCCGCCTGCTGCGCAAGCTCAAGGACCTGAGTTCGATCCCCGGTACCAAAAAAAAAAAAGAAGAAATTATTGATGCACAACACAAACATGAATCTCCAGGGAAATAAGCTGAGTGGAATAAGTCGATCCCTAAAAGTTACATCCTATGTAACACTCCTGAAATGACAAACTTAGAGAAATAGAGAACAGGTTGGTAGTTGTCATATATCTGATAAAGTTCTTTTATTTGAAATTTATAAATAAATCCCCAAAACTCAAGTAATAAATGGGTCAAAAGATTTGCACCAAGGAAGATACACAAATGAAAAATAAGCACATGCAAAGATGTTTGACATCACTGGTTAGTAGTAAAATGCAAATCCAAAAAAATCACTGACAACAGTAGCACCCATTTCACACCTAGAAATGTACTGAAAAGCAATGAAAGCATTTGACCATACAAAGATCTGTACATGAATTTTCATAGCAGCATTACTCATAATGGCCAAAAACTAGAAACCACCCAAATGTCCATTAACAAGTGAACGACTAAACAAACTGGAATATTTTTCAGAAATGAAGAGGTCAAGAAAGATGAATCAGAAAATATGTAGGCTGAGTGAAATAATCCAACCCCCCCCCCGGCTAAAAAAAAGTACACTTATACAAAATGTTGAAAAATGTAAATAAATGTATAATGACAGAAAGATGATCACTTGTTGCCTGAGTTGGGGTGAGGGTGGCAGAGAGACAAAGGGACCAATCCCAAATGACATACTTTGGGGGTAACCATATGGTCACTATCTTGATGGTCTCATGGGTGCACATGTATCTCAAAACTTAGGAAACAGCACACTTTAAATCTGCGCAGCCCATTGTATGCCAATTCTATCTCAAGAAAGCGGTTCAATATTTTTCAAGAAGGTGGTTCTTAAAGGGTAAAGACAAGCACATTTTGAATAAAAAAAGAAAAAACTGCCCAAGCATACAAAACAAAATGAGAAAATTGGGACCAATGTCAGTAGAAAAAGTTCTCACTAGATATCTTTTTAAAGTTCTGTGCAACTGGATGTACTGCATAATCTAAAATAAAAAAATAAACAACATTACACTCTAACCCCCACAACTAGAAGACACAGACTGAACTGGAAAAGCAGAAGCATGTAATTTAGGGATGTTACTAATTGATATGCTTCATCACAACCTCAAGAACCTGAACATAATGTCCTGTTACATGTGTCAGCGTTTCCAATAGCAATGAAAAGAGAAAAATTTTTATAGCAGGTCTAAGATTTCTGCATCTTCCAGTCTAAAGTAGCCAGAAGCCAATAGTAACAAGGAATTGACTGGGAAGAATTCTTTCCTAATCTCATCAGCTGTTCAAATGCTCCAAAAAGAATCTTTCTTAGATGCTGGAAATATTAATTTTGTCCCACAAATGAGGGTAATTGGGCAAGAAAAAGAAATTAAGCAATTAAAGGAGACACTATGACTCTTTTTTCCCCCTCAAGAAAAGAATGTTGATGATGACATGAAATAGAGATGAAGATTCATTCAAATAAACTAAATTAATTTTTGTTTAAACAACTTTAGTTTTTAAAGTCTGTTTGCAAGCTTTATTTTGTTGGCAAATAAGTGTAATTTATGCATTATGTTATAAAAGCTGGTATCATTCTTAATTAGCTCCTATTCAGGGTTTATGAATGCCAAGCTTTAAAAGAAAGAAACAAAAAGCATTCTTTCCCTTTCTCATCTCTGCTCTCAACCAGCAATGATGTCGATGACAATGACTGATCTAGAAAACCACAGTGCCTGACAAATGACTCCCCAGCATCATGTCATGAATTTTTATTATTTTAATTCTTACCAATATTTAAATAAAATATAATTGTACATGTCTTTAAGATAAATAATGTTAAAGAAAAATTCTTTGTCAGGTTATATTCATTTCTATCACAGGAAAAACAGAAATGGTAGCTTTTTTCTTTTTTTTCTTTTTAAGTGCTACTGCAGAACCCAAGATAATTTACATTTCAAACCAAATTGAGAAGTGGAAAACATACTCAGTAAGAAATACAGCTGTAGAGTGGGGGAAAAAAACACTTCTAATCTTTATTCTACAACAAACCAAGAAAAACACAATCAATTATACATAAGCCAACTTTATACTTCAGGTATTTCTTTCTTTCTTTAATGATAAGACTAACCATGATTTCTCCAGTCACCCAACTTGCTCAATACAATAATGTAATAAATTATATGTAGTTTTAAAATGTAAAGTTCTAATAAACGCAACTAACGTAGGTAAAAGGGATAAACTCAATCTAAAATGCATAAGGTTTTGAGCTTTCAAAAGTATCCTTTGAACACCCTCCCCACTACATCACCAAAAAAAAAAAAAAATTAAATAGGAAACCCACCGTTATTTGATTTGGTAAGTGAAGTGAAATTAAAATTAACTTTGTGATTCTCACAAAACATCCTTAGCCAGAATTGGTTACCCCTGCAAGAATACACATACCATGAAAGATAAAATTCTTACAAGGAAATCCCTTAGGCAGTTAGCAAGTTAACGTTACAAAATTAGCGTAACTATCACAATGTTTTTGAAACAGGATTCTCAACTTCGCTCCACTGACATTTTGTACCAGATAATTTGTTGTTGTGTCCTGCTGTAGAGCTGACCTGTAGGATCTTTAGAAGTATCTCTGGTCCCTAACGAGTAGATACCAATAGTGTCCCCCACCTCAGTGTGACAAACAAAACACTGCCAAATGTATCCTGGGGACAAAATCACTCCAGGTTAAGAACTATAGGCTCCAATCTGAAAGGACTTTCTTATGAAGGTTTTGTGCTAATTCAGATGGAAGGAAGGGAGGGAAGGAGAGAGGGAGGGAAAAAAAGGAGGCAGGGAGAGGATGTGACCGGAGGGGAGGGAAGGAACAAAAACTTTATAAATTAAATGGTATGGGCTGGGGACTTGCCTCAGTGGTACAGCACTTGCCTAGAATGCCTGAGGTCATCGGTTCAATCCTCAGAACCATGAGAAAAATAAAATTGTTACAAATAAAAGTAATACATTTTCAAATAATAAAAGATGGTAAAAATAAAACCTAATCATAAATGTCACATACCTTCTCAGGAAAATTTTTACTTGTATAAATGTCTCTATATCCAAAAATGTATAGGATTTAAAATATAACTATTAGGATAGAGTGAGTTCCTACCAGACTATTTCTCCTACAGATGATGGATAGAAACTTTGACCAAAAAAAAAAAACAAACAAAACTATATGCAGGCAATAGTGAATGAAAAAAAGCAGCAGGTTATGAGAGGACCCAAAGGAACAACACAAAGATATAGTCCAGAATTGTTCCACATATAAAAGAAAAATAAACAAACTGTGGTCTACTCTCAAAAGGAAAAAAATCACAATAGCTATCAATCCATAGACAATAAAGATTTGAGAATTAATAGGTATTTTTTAAGTAGCAATTATAACTATATTCTCAGAGGTAAAGGAAAATCTGTAATATATTACAGTAAAGAAGTAATATAGTAAAGAAGAAATCAAAGAAATAAAAATTATTTAAACAAACAAAAGAAGCAGACAGTGTTAAAAAAAAAAACTGCTTTGTAAAACATTAAAATATAGTACCTGAAAAAATAATTCATTGGATGTCTGTGGTGGGTTGACTAATGGGCAACTTGTAATGCCCAGCTGAACTGAATCAGTGTGGTCTGGGTGTGGAGGATCCACCTGAAGATTGTTAGCAATAGCCATAAAAAGAGAACTGGAGGGGAAGATCTTGGTCTGTTGATTTTCTAGGAGAAACTTGCTGCAGATGGTTTTCCTGATGCAAACTAGGCTGTTCTCATCGGAAGAGGAGCTCAGGACCTCGCTGTCACTGGGAATGACTGTTGTTTTCATCAGGGGAGCTCTGGTGAGCATCACTTCCTGGCTCCAATATGGATCCCTCAGCTTGGTGGCACAAATCCTTAATCTCACTGGCATAAGTTTTCTGGCTTCCACCACTGGCCTTTGAGCCCTCCAGGTGCAGATCCTCAATACGGGCAAGCATGAGACACTCCTGTGGCTCTAGGCCACTGGATGGACTCGTGGAGGACACTGCCTTGGACTCTAAGCCTTTAGCTGGACTTGTATAGGAAATTGCTGGGATCCAGACCCTCAGCTGGATCCTTTGGGCCTCTAGTGTGTGGTTATTCTCTCCTGCACTCCTTTGCATTTGACTATTTGGGTAATTATAAAATAATTCTATGAACTACGTGTCCTGTATTTAATGTATTCCCTTGTCAAATCCTGCTGACTATAACAATGGCACTATGGGGTTTGAATATGGTTTCTGTGTGTCCCCCAAAAGTTCACGTGCTGCAAGCTTGGTACCAGGTACAACAGTACAAGGTGGTAGAGCCTTCAGAAGGTAGGGCCTAGTGGAAAGCAATTAGGTCACTGGGAGCATCAGCTGGAAAAGTATTTATGCTGGTCTCAAGAGTGTTCTCACCACAGCAACGTACTATAAAAGAGCAAGAGCAGCCCCTCCTAATGCTCTGGCTTCCTGTCTCACCGGCAATCTCTGCCTCTGACATGCTCTCCCAGTATGAGGCTCTCAACAGAGGCCAAACCAACGAGGATACCCAATCTTGGATTTCCCCTTGTAAAATTGTAAGCAAAATAAAGCTCTTTTCTTTTTAAAGTACCCAGATCTTAGACAGATGTCACAGCAAAATGAGGATAAAAGAAAGAAAAGTCTGCAAGGTTGAAGATACAATAGAAATCATCTTAACAGAGAGAAAAAAATAACAGAACCCCAAGGGCTTGAGGGACATTAAAAATTCTAAGGGATAGCCAATTAAAGTCACAAGGCAAAATGGGATAGAAAAAGCATTTGCCTAAATAACTGCTAAAATTTCAAATTCAAAAAGTTTAGCAAGCTGGGTATGGTGGCGCATGCCTGTAATCCCAGCACTCAGGAATCTTAGGGAGGAGGATTGCCATGAGTTTGAGGGTTCGAGATCAACCTGGGCTACACAGCAAGACCCTGTCTTGAAAAAAAAAAACTTAAGCAAAACTCCAAGCAAGATAAATATGAAAAAAAATCCTAGATATATCATAAACTTCTCTAAATAGAATATAGAGAGAAAATCTCTAGCTCACCGAGACAGAAACAAGAAGTCAGAATGGTGGCTATTTAAAATTAACGAGGAAAGGGGGCAGTAATAGCAAAAATACAGTTTCTTTAAAGGTGATACAAGTATTCTAAAACTGAACATATGACTTCTCATATCTGTAAATATACTAAAATAGTTCGAAATATAAACTTTAAGCAAATTTTAAGTTATGTGAAATAGTTCTCAATAATAGAAGAAAAAACAGAAATTTCTTATAACCTTGGAGTAACTCAAAATCTGGTATCTAAAACACAATTGATAAATTTAACTGTGTGAAAAATTTAGAATCCTGCATGGCAAAAAAAAACATCTAAAGCAAAGTCAAAAGAAACTGTGCTAGAAGAAGACTGTGCCAGGTATAAAGAACAAATATTGTATGACTCCACTTATATGAGATACCTAGAATAGGCAAATTCATAAAGACAAAAAGTAGAAAACAGAAGTTACCAGAGGCTAGAGGGAAGAAGGAATGGGAATTAATAGGTATAAAGTTTCTGTTTGAGAGGATAAAAACAGTCTGGCAATATAGTGTTGATGGTTGCTCAACATAGTAAATGCACTTTATACTACTGAACTGTACACTTAAAAATGGGTTAAAATGGTAAATCTTGTTACATAAAAACAAAAAGAGGTTCACCAGGTAAATAATTTTTTTTCAAAGACAAATGGTAAACAGGGTGGAGAAAGGGAATATTACACCTCATATCACAAGAGTTTACCACAATATTGTATAAAAAAGAAACGTGATAAAAAATCCAATTTAAATACTGACAACAGATATGAACACAAAGAGAATTACAAATTGCCCTTAATCATATGAAAAGATGTTCAACTATGTAACTTAAAACCATACTGGAATAACTTTTCACCTTCCAGATTGGAAAAAAATTTAATAATATACTCTCACGGTAAACCTATGAAAAAAAGTTATCCTTGAATTCTGCTATTATAAATAATTGCCATATACATAACTGAAAGCAATCAACAGTATCTATAACACTACAGATGTAATCACCCTTTCATCATAAACCCTTTCCTCACTTCTAGGAAGTTACATGCTAGCACATGTGGGAAATACATTGTACATATAAAGTCACAGTAGCACTGTGGTGTAGAATAGTTTAAAGTTTGAAACAACACAAATATCTACCAAAAGAAAGCTGGTTAAATAAATTATAGAATTGTTTTCCATACAATGGAAAAGTACACGCTGTAAAAAATGCTATATGTCTGAAATTTTCTAATAAAAATTTTATGAAAATTTTTAAAATAAGAGTAATCATAAATCAATAACAGCAGAAAAATAAGCAGAACACACAAACAGGTACAGTATTTAATAGAAGACACAAATGTTCCATAAACATATGAAAAGCAGGCCAGGGATTTAGCTCAGTGGTACTGTGCCTGCCTCACAAGCACAAGGTCCTGAGTTCGATACCCAATACCAAAAAAGAAGCAGTTCAACCCTACTTGTAATCAGGGAACTACAAATTAAAACTACCTTGAGATACCATTTCTTAACCATCAGACTGGGAAAACTTTTAATTAGTACCAAATATTGAAGAAGATATGGAAATAACCCAAAGCCCAAACACTAGAATGGGTCACTAAACTGTGAGGTATTCACAAAATGAAGTCGACTACGAAGCTGTGACACCAAATGAACTATCAACCCTTTTTTCCATAGAAAAGAATCTCAATATACATTTTAAGTAAATGACACAAGTAATTAAAGAAGTCAATATGTTTCTATTTATATTAAGTTCAAAAACAAGCTTAACTAAACTATATTATTTAGGCATAGAGATATTGTAAAACTATAAAGGAATCAAGGAAATTGCGAATAAAAACAATCAAATTAGTGCTTAGTCCTGGGAGATATTGCAATCATGAAGGAAAGGTGCATCTAGAGTTTCTAACATACCTACAATGTTCTGTTTCTTAACCTGGATGGAAAAGTTACATGAGTGTTCATTATTACTCTTGATATGTTTTTTATACCCTTTTGTAAATATATTCCACATCTTAAAATTTCTTAAATATAAAGTTTCTGCACTATTACACATTTTAAGAATTTAAAAAGTATGCTTATAATATCAAATGAAATTGTTTAATAAGGCATCTCAGCCCTAATAAATCCAAAACCAAAACACCAACTTTCTGCACCACCCTCCTACTCCTGACACACACACACTCGTGCTCTTCCTGCTCTCTCCCACATCAATAAACTTCCCCACAGCCTTCCAGCTGCTTAGTCCAAACTTTGGAGTAATCCTGGATTCCTCAAGCCCCACACCCAAACTATCTGCTCAGAATTGTTACTTTTTTGTTTTGTGTATGGAGTTTGTTTGGGGGGGCTTTGTTTTTGGTTTTTTGAGACAGTCTCGCTAATATAGTTCAGGATGGCCTTGAACTCACTACATAGTTCAGGCTGGCCTCAAACTCACAGCAATTCTCCTAGCTCAGCCTCCCAAGTGCAGGGATTACAGGTGTACACCACCATATCAAACAGCTTTTTAAATTCTATCTGAAACCCACTCGCTCTCACCTACCTCATCAGACCACCCCAGTTCACTGTTTTGCTTTGTACTATATCCCCAACATCTAGAAGAAACCTTACTAGGGGCTTAACAATATCTCAACCAACAACCTTTCATAGGTTTTTTTTTTAGAGGGGGATCATTTGAGACAAGGTGTCACTATTAGTCCAGGCTGGCCTTGAACTCACTATGAAACACAGGCTGGCCTCAAACTCGCAACAATCCTCCAGTCTCAGTCTCCCAAGTGCTGGGATTACAGGTATGTGCCACCATGCTCAATTTATAGTACTGTTTTTTTAAACAGTAAGTATTCATTATAACATTGAAAACAATTTTAATCCATAATATCATTAAGTTGTGTTATCCCCATAAACAGAAATGAAAAAGTAAATTAAATATCACTAAACAAAGTATGAAGCACACACATGCTTTCCCCGAATATAAACCATTTGTTTCCAAAGGTAAACAAAGAAATTATTAGCAATTCAATTTGTAAGATTAAAAACTGATTTTAAAGAATCAAGAAAAGCAAAGGATGTCAGATTTTTCCAAAGCAAAATTGAAATAAGGCTATCATTTGAATCTCATACCTTCTCCTAAATTAATCTACTCTTCCTGCAAAGCTAAAAGCTAAGGAGAAAGCTGTAAAACACACGTTTATGACTTGCCTCACCCACAGGGAAACAGGAAAGGCACACAGTGTGGACTAGAAGGAACCTGAAGGTTCATCTAATATTAGCCCTTTCATTTTTACCAAACAAGAAACTGAGGACTTGAAAAGACCTTAGAAAACTGAAAAGTGTTCTGTGTCAAAATGAACAACAATTGAAAAACACTAGAAGGAAAAATAAACAATTTAGCTGGCCTGTTCTGTTTTGATCCTTGCTACAGTAAAAATTCAGCTTTTATAGAATTAGAGACAAAATACATCTCCATGGAAACAGGACGTGAGACCAAGAAATATGGTTTTCTATGCAGGTCCTCACACAGTGAGAATACACAGAAGTTGTGGGTGGGGGTAGTGGGTACTGAACAGAGCACAGCTTGATAATCAGGTCTGGATTTGAATTCTGGCTCTACCACTTACTCTGAACCAAGGTATTCTTCGTCCTATTGGAGCCCCAGTTGTTTGTTTGTCTGTTGTTTTTTTAAATCAGCAAATTGGGGATTATAAAGATCTACTTTATAAGATTATCAGGAGTGTGAAAGAGCACGGGTCATCTAATTCAGTTCCTGGCACATTCCTGGCTACAGTCTACCTGCAGGCTTTGGACATTTTATTCCTAAGGGCAGAATGTGCAATAAGCATCAGCCTCTCTGCCTCTGTGACCTGTACTGCCCCAGCCTATTACTGAGATTTCTACGAACAGCCCGGGATGGCATTGTTGATGTTGCTATCTCCAGGAACCTGTCAATTACCTAATAGTAGCCATTAGATGTTTTGTATTTGAGACAAAATGAAAGATGCTTAGGATTTTTTAAGACAGAAAGTTGAATAATCTGAGAACAACCAGAAGCAACTTTCAAGAATCCTCTCCACAACAGATTAAATTAGATAAGATGACCATTTGCTGCTTAAAGGCTTCTGGTTTAAACCCAAGGTCTTACTCCAACAGTTAGCAGTTTATTATATTTTCTGAAGCTTCTAATTATCAGAAAGGGGTCTTCCTTAGAATAAAGTGATGAAAAAGTGAAAATAATGTATAAATGTCACCCTTCACTTGCATCTGGAAATAAAAATCTTCACTGTTTTCATTTGGGGATAAAAAAGGATATTCTATTTAACAACAATTCTTTAATATAAAAGTCAAATTCAAAACTTGCATCTTGAAGCACATATTTATGATTTCATAATAAAATACATATTAGAAACTCTGTCTTACAAATACATAAAACATAAAGAAACCTACCTGGGATGATATCATTGATGTGCAAGAGAATTGTACTTTCAACACTTGCAAAACTACAAAGCTGTACTCCATCAAATTTTCCATCCCAGTTGCCAATAGGGTTATCCTAGAAATCATATAATAGGATAAACTTTGAAATTCTACTCAATAAAATGTAAATATAAAAATATTTTCCATAAAAGGATCCTCTAAAATATTTTATAATGCTGAATTTTAACTATTTTGCCTAAGAGAAAGAAGATATTAGAAGTAACTCCCATAGTAATTAGGCTTTTTTTTCTGTTTTTAAAAATATAAGAACTAAGAATAATCAAGTTATTATAAACCCATAGCTAAACAAGGAATCAGAAATGTCTTTCATATTTTACTGGACAATAATTTGTCTATGAAATAACACCCATCTGAGGCTTAAAAAGACATTTTTCATAGGAATATTTATTACTAATACACCATTTTACCCAGAAATCTCCCCAAAAAGATGATCACACCTTTATATTCACTGAGCAATTAAACAATTTAAACTATTATATGCCTTTCTCTCCATTCAAAGGCCATTTTTAATTGTTTTGTCATTTTATGGATATATAAAAATTTCTCTAAAATAGAGATTTCTCTATTTAATTCATTGATATTCCAATGCAGCACTGACTAGTGCTGTTCATGGAGCTAGATTAATAGACAGCCCAGAAGACAAGTGCCCTGAGTACTAGTATGTATAGAAATGGTCCTGGAAATCAAAACATACGAAGAAAGTTGCATCTGCCAGAACCTTCCTCCTGAGGCGCACACTAGAAGTGCCTGGAACCAATGCTTACACAAGCCTACTGGGGAATGGACCAAGACAGAGGGAGGAGCTGGCAGAGCAAACACAGGTAGAAGAAGTCCACCTTGGGAAACAAGGTGGTCTCAAGGTTGCCATCTAAGGAGGTCAGCCCTCATTATCTTCAGCCAAATTTGGGGCCAAGCCAAAAGAACTGAAGCAAGGGAAGAGTAGCCCCAGTAATCAGTGGATCTCCTTCTCCAACTTTCCCTCCACTTGGCCCATAATTTCTCCTCTAAAAGACTGAAGTAAAACTTAGAGAAAATCAGTTTTAAAAGAAGTTCTTTATTGTTAGCTATCCTGTTTTTTACTCTGGTTTTAACTTCACATAGTAAGAGTTCAGTAAATGTTAGTTTAGTACAACTAATGAGTATCAAATAAAATTTTTAAGCACAAAATAACAGAAACTTATGTCAGAACATCTTCACCCTATCAGTCTATTCAAATTATATCTGAATAGATAAAAATGATTACTAAAAACATTGCCATCATGAGTACAAAACTCTATTACTCATATCCTCTCCTAACTCATCCCAGTATTTAATGATTCAGTATGAATCTCTTTCTTTACAGACCTAACAAACTTTTGCCTATATTTTTGGTCTATGACAAAAATGTTCTCAGCCTTTTTCTTCTTGTTCTTTTGATGCGACAGGTATAATTCAACATGTCAGGCTGAAATGTATCCATTATTAAGTATGATTATAAGGTAATATTAAAAATGAGTGGCGTAAACAAAAGGACAAATACTGCATGATTCCACTTCTGTAAGATACCTAGAACAAGCACATTCTAGGAGAGTGGTTAACAGTGTGTGGGGACAGTAGGCAGAATTTATTTAACAAGCACAGAGTTTCAGTTTAGGATAAAAATGTTCTAGATATGGATAATGGTGATGGTGTAATGAAAATACACCTAATGCCACTGAACTGTACATTTAAAAAGTTAAAATGTAGGGCCGAGGATTTAGCTCAGTGGTTCCACTGCCGGCCTGGCAAGCACAAGGTCCCGAATTCGATCCCCGGTACCAAAAAAAAAAAGTTAAAATGTAAATGTTTTGTTATGTACACATATTTTACCACAAGAAGAAAAAAAGTCGTAATGAATGATATCCCATGAAAATACTCTAATTGTCTATTCCTCAAAAGCAATGTGGCTTTCCTCTACTGAAGTATTTTCTACAAATGATTTTTTATGTTATTCATTAAAATCATCAGCCTGCAAAATTCTGTAAAATATTACAAAAAGAAAAATATGTATTACAAAAAATATTTTCAAAATAAAGAAAAATATGACATCATATATTTGGGTTCAGTAGGGTTTTTGGGGGGATGGCTTGTTTGTTGTTTTGTTTTAGCCATTGGTCAGTTATAATAAGAGTAGATGCAATTCTATATCTAGATTTGTATCCCATTTCAATATGCATTTAGCAAAGATAAATTTGAATCTGTTCTTTAAAATACTCCAAATTAGTCCATTTTAAATACTCAACATATTCAATTTGTACCTAAATTGGCCATAAATCTAAGACATATATTCACAATGAAAACATAATCCAAAATTTCTTACCATGTCCACACCAACAAAATATCCTAAGCTCTCTTTTCCTGGCAAAACATCACAGAATATAACTGTTCCAGATTCTATAGTTTCTCCAACCTTCAAAGAAACTCTGGAGTTTATTTCCAAAGGGGGGAGTTCAACCTGCATTGTGTCCACTGGACCTGCATAATCACTTTCCAGTCCATTGTCATCATCTTCTATGATTTCTAGCTTGTCCAATGCAACGAATACTCCACAATCTTCATCACACTGAAAAAGCTGTTTCCCTTGATATACCCCATCAGTGAAACCTTGACCACGACCTTCTTCCTAGTTTTTAAGAGAGATTTTTTTTTTAAAAAAAAAAAGATAGAGAAAGATTATCCACAGGAAAAAGGATCTATCTTAGGGATTTCAGGGAAATTACTCTGGAAAAATTCTAAATAATACATGTAAGAAATATAATGATTAGCAGTTATTGCTGGATTTATGATGTTTAAGACATAAGGAAAAAATAAAATTACCTGATAATGATGCTGAATAAAATTACCTGATAATTTCAAATTATAATTAGATAATAAGAAAGTTGAGCTGGATTCTCCATTGAGATTCAAACATTACTTTTATCATAAAAAGAAAAATTTACTTTAACAGCAACATTAGCTCCATTATTTGGCACTTACTACATGCTAGCCACTAAATCCCATGTCAATAACCAAAAACACTACAAGTTGTATACTATCATCACCACGTTAGTAAGGCGACACAGATTTAGGGAAGGTAAGTTGGTTACTAATCGGGCAGTCCAGCTAGTAATTGGCATAACTAGCAAACCCTCAATATTTTTACTGCTTATAAAATTAAATCAAGAAGGAAATGGGGCATGAAATTCTAGCCACAACAATGTCAAAATATACTTTACATTTAAGTTCTTGAAAATTAATATTAAATTTGGAAACATTCACAGAGTTCTTGGGTCCAAGCTGATTTGACATGTATTATCAGAGACAACTATAAGCAAGTTTCAACCACTACAACTTATTTTTTTTTAAATCTTAAATCTAAATTTTCATCACTTAATAGCACACATTTAGAAATGAGAAACTTGTAGATGATAATGTCACAAGACCATAAACAATTTCTGAAGTAATTATAATTAGTGTTCACTTTTTAATATAAGCAATGTTAAAATCTCTTAGATACAAAGTCTGTAATAACTATGTCAACTATTTGTGTGTTCCTACAGTAGGCAGTTTTTAACAGTTTTCAAGCGTAATGCTTACATCATCTCAATTCATCATTAAAAAGTAAATCCTGGGGCTAGAGGTACAGCTCAGTGGTAGAACACGTGCCTAGCATGCAGAAGACCCTGGGTTTGATCCCCAGCCCCACATACATACATACACACATACATACATACATATGAAAGATCGTGATTATTAAAAATTACTGAAGACTTCTAAGAAAACTTATTTTCTGTTTCAAGAGGAAAAATACACGTGAATACATATACAGAGACACAAACACACATACATGTGTACGGTCCACTAAATGGTTCATCAAACTTACCAGTAATTCTACTCCAAAGAATATCCCCGACACCGTCCTCTCTGCTAATAAGGGTCCTCTGAAGCGCACAACTCCTGGAAATTTCTCTTCCCCAGACCTCAGCTGCACCTTCACAGGGCAGCCCACATCTACCTGGAGACCTTTACTTAGTCTGCTTCTGTTTTTAAACAGGCTGAGCCTCTCCTCACAGTTGGTTATGGCCAACAGTAACTCTGTGAATTTTTCGTTTATTTCTACAACATCCTTTTCGTCAACAAAGAGAACTGCATGAGGTTGCTCTAGGATTTTTAATCCAATCTGATTTTTCTTGCCTTTGGCAGAAGGAATCCTCGAGTGCCCCACAGAGCGGTCTTGGATATACTGTCCTATACTCCCCTTTGGTACTTTAAGCAGCTTTTGTGTCTGTTTGTCTGTAACACTGCATTCTTGAAGAAGCAAATAAAAAATCCGCTCTTCCCAATAGGGTGAAGTAACTTTTTCTTGGCTCCACAGGCCTGAACTCATTGTGATAGGAACTTCAGAATATTAGCTCAAAAAATGAACCACTAGTAAGTTTGTTGTAAAATTGCAAAAGATAAATTGACTGGCAGTCCCAAAGTATGTTTTTAGCAATTTGGTATCCATGCTGTAAAAAGACAGCAAATCAAAATGCCTGGTGAACAAGCAAAAAATAAACTTTAGACTTCATTCTATATAACCTAAAATTAAGTTTAAAGGCTTTTAAAATTTTCAGTTGACGAATACACACACACACGAAATATTTCCAAAAATACCTAAAAAGGATAAAAGACATATATAACTTGTATCTACTACAATTGTAATATTTAAGGAAATCCAATTGTAAAGTACCTTCAAAGACAATAAAATGATTGTTTCCAAGTCTTTGAAATTCACAAAACAAGATTTAGCAAAAATTTTAAAGGTTACCCTCATATACACAGTCTGACATTTTTAAACTTTAAAAAATTGTAATTTTTTTTTTTTTGGAGACAAGGTCTCACTGTATAGTCTAGGTTAGCCTTGAACTCACTATGTAGCCCAGGCCACCCTTGAACTCCCAGTGATCCTCCTGCCTCAGTCTCTCAAATGTTGGGATTACAGGCATGCACCACCACCCCAACAAAAGTAGCAATTTTAATGGATTCTCCCTAACTTAAATGAATAAGCTGCTGCATTTAAGCAAAACACACATGAATCTTATAAATAAAAAGGTTATCATTTCTGAACATAGTTTAAAAAAAAACTTACACACTAAAAGTTGAACATCTTTTATCAATAAAAATATACCACATTCTGAAACTAACGATTCATTTATCTATTTTGGTAATGGGACATTTACTTGTGACTCAATTTCATTTCTTTAATCTTATACATTTTGTTCTTAGGCAAATGCTAATCATATTCATCATAGTTATCATTTAATTTCTCACCACCACAAATATCAGATATTATAATCTCATTAAAGATTTTGTAGCATCAAAACTCAGACTACATAACAAAGACGTACAATTTCAGTATAGTGATATTGAATTGTAGACGCTTCTATCAAACATAAAATGTAATTTTAACTGTATCCAAGGAATGAATATACAAAAGATTTCTTTTTCAGCTTCAAATTTTCATTTGAAATTTTTATAAAAATAATAATCTTTCCCAATGAAGTAGCCTTTCTCAAGCCTGCTTCAATAGATGGTTAAAAACTAGACAATGCTGTTAATTCAAATTGAGGACTTCACTATTTTAACAAATTATTTTGCTGAAAATAATAGCCTATATGTATACTCTGTCACAAGAATATGGCTATTTGGTTTCTAAATACAGTACTTATTTCATCCTTATTTGAGATGGAGGTATCATTTCCATTAATCTGGCTAAGAGCAACAACTGATAGCACTATCATATTTATTCACTGTCTCACCTCTCTAAATCTAGAACCAAACAAGTTTAGTCATTTAACTTAATGATCAAAAAAGCTGGCAACACATTTCCTTTAGAAAGCATTGTTCGGTAATGAGGTGTTCCATCATGGTAAAGTTTTTTACAAGTCTGATCCTCTGCAAGCCAAAATGAGACATGTGGGTCACCTAAGACAGGGTAAGAGTCTGGCACCCCTTCAGACCAACAATAGTAAAGTACTTTTGTCATAACTTGCGAGGACACAAGCAAAAGTAGGTCAACGAAGTGAGCCTCTTTTGTCTTCTTTTTTTTTTAATCACTGCTTGCTTCAATTCCACTTGAGGGCACTGTCTACTTCAGCTGGAGTGCAATCAATTTATATCTGCCACTTACATAAGACACCTGTGGACACCTCACTCTTGGCACCACAAAAACAAAACCCCTTAAAAGGTTGCCTCAACAATTAGCTGAGACCTTAATTTGGCTCTGTGCCTTTCAGATACCAAAATGAAGTCTTTTTTTTTCTTTCTTTCTTTTTGCTAAAATGATTTTAAAAGCCAGCATTTTTCAACAAGGAAATTATTTTTCCTGAATTATCATTAGGAATATAAATTGTTATGTATGACTCTAAATATGGAAGGCTCTTTGTTACTTTGTTAAAAGGCTTTAGACAATGATTTCTGCACTCTTGTGCCTGCTTTCTATACATCTACAGTCTACAGTTCTCTCTTGCAATCAGCCATTTTCTGTGGTTCCCTGTAGCATGCATTTCACTCTCTTTTCAGCCTTGTTGCTTTCCAACTTAATGCTTCTGATCGGTTCTGAGAACCCTATATGTTTATTTACAAAAAAACAAAGTAACAATGGAGGAATACATAAATTCTGGAAGAGTCTTTAGGATTAAAGTACAGAGCCCATAATGCAGAGATATCATTTTGTTTGCTTCCAGAAGGCTTAGTCAAAAAGCAACATCCAAAACAGTGACCAAGAACCAAGAAGAGTCTTGATTCTTTTTAAAATGTACTTATATTTTCTGGCAAAAAAAAAAAAATTTAAGGATAAAGCAATTCTATTTTCAAAAGAAATTCTTTTTGTAAATTTCTAAAAATGGCTACCTTCAAATTAAAATCAAAACCTTCTTTGAATCTTAGTAATTATTTATATGTTAATAATTCCTACTCTGTTGGTTCTCTAGCATAACAAATCATGTCACAATTTAAAATAAAAACCATAAGTGCAATAAAATATTGACAAAACTAAATTATGATATGTAATCCACTGGGACACTATATTTTACATGAATTTGATTACAAAATTGCTTTTCCAGCTTATTTAAGGGCAGCAATCCACAGTGAAAAACTGATATAACTACCTGGTTTATAAAAAGGTGCATGACAATAAATAAAAGTTTTCAAGTACTATTTTTCAACCACGAACTAACTCTTTGCTACCTTGCAATAGAACAACCAGGAATGAGCTTAGAGTCAATAGGATGGGTCACATTAGACAACTAGAGCAGCCAAAGCAAAAGTTGTAAAATATTTAAAAAGCATTACTCAAAAATAAAAAGCATGTGTCCTTTCCTCTTTTAGAAAGAATACATTAAGAATGGTTTGAAGCTATCATATTAAAAATTAATTCTCTCTTTTGCAACTCACAGAGAAAGTTGAATGGCGAATTTTATGGCCCTAGAGATATACATAAAGATAAATTTAATGATTAATATTCTCAAAATACCAGTATTACAATAGAAATATGCTAATACATATTTTTTCCCACTGTAGGAATGAATATAATGTCAACTTTTTTTTTTGGATAGGCTCTCACTTTGTAGCCCAGGCTGGCCTCAAACTTGCAGCAACCCTCCTGCCTCAGCCTTCCAAGTGCTGGGATTACAGGAGTGCACCACCATGCCTGTTAACAATATTCTTTCAGAGGGCTACGCACAACTGTTAAAGTCAAGATGACCAAGCAGGGAAACTGACAAGATAATATAAAGGAAAAAGTTGTAAATCCCATTGTAAATGAGTTCTTTACCAATCAGGAAGGCTGGTTTATAGGTTTAGTATTTTGATGCACTCAGTACAGTGTTAGACACTGAAAAACACAGAACCTTTAAGATCAGATTACTGCCTTCAATAAATCATCCAATTTCACCCAGTCCCCCCCCCCACCCCGCATTAAGCAAAGATCACAAGTGCAGTAGGACAACGCAAAGAACAAGAAGCACAGTCAAAGTGAAAATCAGGACAGTGTGGTGGGCGAGGGGTCGAAGTGAAAAGAGAAATTTTTACTTGTATGCTCTTATTATTTGCAGGTGGAGTCACTTTGAGGGTGAGTATATCACAAATGACTCATCTAAATACTATCTTATTTCAGGCTAGATAGTGAGTGATCATGAATATCTTGATAATTACTGTTAAGTACTGAATGAAGAGACCAAAGGGTTGAAATATTTAAGCTTAAAAAGCATGCTGAACAGAAAGGCTTTCTTTTGAGGACACTGAAGATGAGAGAACATTTCAGTGTCACATGGATCTGAAAGCGTATCTGGTTATCTGAGCTTACTGATGGCCTGGATTCAGATTAAAAGAGGATGTAACTGTAATGGTTTATAATAATACAATGGTTTATAATAAAACCATTAAACCAAGATGAGGCTGAAGAGCACAAATTGATCAATTTTCTATGAATGAAATGGAAAGATGGGTCAAGAAATATGTCTTACACAAAAAATATTAAAGATCAGAATTATCAAGTTACACATGTGCAAATGATCATGAGCTACATAAAATGGACAATGGGTAACTTATCTAGAAGATACAATATCATTTTGATGCTCAAGTTATCAGGTTATACCATTCATAAGAACCTCATGACAGGTGTAATTCAAGAACTCCTGGCATCTCCTGAGATATCCTGCTTGCTCTAAAAACCACAGGAAGCTATCTAAATCAGAATAAAAATTACAATACTAAAATAATGCCCCAAATTATAAATGGCAAAAAGAGGTAGGAAGGTCAGCACAAACACTCAAGAAAAAAGACATGTGAGCCTTTTTCCAAATGCTTCTAGACAGCTAGAATGATTACCATTTTAAGAAAGAACATCTCTCAGTAAAAGAACAAGTTGTTATATTATACAGCTAAACAGAAATATAGCAATTCTGGAACCAGAAAACAGACTGACTCAGTTTAAATATTCCTCACAAGTACACAATCCCTAAAACAAGTGGGACTTATAAGGTTTTTATTTTTAAAAAGTGCTCTTGAAGCAGCATGCTCATGTCAGAAGGATAAGGAACACTGCTGTCTCACTGGAGTTAAATCTAGCCATTCCACTCCCCAATTGTGAACTCCCCAATTTCCACTTCTTTGTACTTCCAGGGCCCAGACCAGAAACTTAGTTAACTCAAATGATAGCAATGAAAACCAAAATGTCATTTCAACATCCTAACTGCCAAAAGCTTCCTCCAGGTTAAAAAAAGAAAAAGACTCAATAGTTGGGAGTAATGATTTTTGCCTAAAATATCACTATCCTCTGAATAAATGATCACTGTTCACACTACTTCATTGTTGATCAAGGAAAATTTCACAATTATGAAATTAAGCTGTTTTGAGACTCATTTGAAACTAGCTTCCTAGAACCCATACCATGCATGACACTTATAAATTCTGCATAAACAATGTAAAAACCTCTGACAAATTTAAGATCACTGGGTGAAAATCAGGAAAAAACTGTAAAATAATTTGATGAATAGGATTATTACTCTTCTCTTCTGTTCTTTATTAAAGACTTCCTTCAATCAAACAGAACCACAGCTTTGGCATGCCAGACCAGAGAAATCATTGTTGCTCAATGTCCTCTGTTTTATATAACAGGTGGCCTGGTCTTGTAAGTGTCTCAAAAAAGTTACCACCCAAAACAAGCTTTCTTCAGAAGAACACATTAAAATTTTGCAACAGAATACCTGAGAACGCTGTGGGTATTATCAACATTCAGAGTACATGAACTTTGGTAAGAATTTCCACCAAGTCATTTTCTCCTAATACTGTTCTACATCAATCCACCCACTACCCAGTGGGGAGTGGCAAGCTAAATTCTTAGGGCCATTCAACCTACTTGGGGCATGAGGGGGTGTGCAGAAAATCAACACTTGAATCGACAGCCTCTTGAGGCCTGGGTTTTTCTCTGGGAGCCTAAGATGACAAAATGAGTAATCTTATTCTGATCTCTAATTAGCACCAATTCAAAACCAAGGTATGAATGCTCCTTAGCTTAGCGAAGGATACAATTTTCCAGGAAAAACAGGAGGGGAAGAAGGGATGATAGGGGTTGGGAGACTGCAAGGCCACAAGCTTGGTGACTAGAAGATGACAACCATCCTAAAACACGCAAATGCCCAGGAGTGGAATGGAAAATCTGGCAGGTACGCAAATACCCGGGTGAACATCAAACTCAAGAACACCATCTCCAAGACTTCACAATTTCCCCAAGGATGATTAACAGATGATAAAAACGAAAAACAGAAAGGAAAAAAGAATACTGTCTAAGCAGGCACACCTTTCAGCTGAAGAACTCTGAGTTGTGTAAAAACCATCCTCACCCTGGGAAGGGGGAAACTGAAAGAAAAAGCAGAACACGCCATTAAGGAGAGACCAAACCCTAACTGCTCTTCCTAGATGGGGGTCACAGTCATTCCCCCCAAAACAAGCGATCCACACGCCTCATGGCACAGACAGGAGACATTACAACCTGGGGCTCTCGGTGCCAACGGTACCCTTCAGGAGTCAGCCACCAATCCGTGCCTGCCTCAGTTTTCCCATCTATAAATGGCCTGCGGCAACGAGGGAGACTGAGTCTTGTGCTGCTCCCACTCAAGCCCTGTCTCTCCCAGGGTCCCGGTGGCAGCGACCACGCTCCCGGACTCGGGACTCAGGAGCCCTCCCAGGAAAGCTCGGGAATGGGGAAGCCGAGCTGACGTCACGGGCGCAGCACCCCGCGAGCCCGGCTGGCTCAGGCGGTTTGAGGCAACTAACGGGCCGGCGCCCAGGCCCTCCGGTCGCCGCGACGGCTCAAGGCGCCCCGGAGCCGTGAGGGGCAACCGAGGGGTCTAGCAGCCCACCGCTCGGGCCCGGCTCACTCACCCACCACGGGCGGTGGGACGTCGCTGCCTGCCCTTCTCCCGCGTCCCGGGCTGGCCCGACACCCCACACCCACCACCCTAGTATTTACCTCCGACGCGCGGACCCCGCGCAGCCGAACGTGCTACCTGGGCCCGCCCCCACCTGCCCCGCCTCCGAGCCGCCGGGGAGAGGGAGGGAACGGAGGCGGAGGAGCCAACCACCGAGCTAACCAATCGCAGCCCGAGGTACGTTTTTTTTTTGCTCGCACCCTGATTGGGTCTCTCCGTGACCTTCCTCCAATAGCTGCCGGAGCGGCGGCTGAAGGGACTTTCCGCTCCGTCAAGCTCGGTGGAGCCTAAGGGAAAAAGCAGAGGGGAGGAGCGGAGAAGAGAGGGGAATGGGGGCGGGGAAACCTATCTGATTGGACCAAAGCCTGGAGAGACACATCTCCATTGGCTGGTATGGGAGCCGGGGCGGAGCGCTGGGCTCTCCTAGCTCCGCCTCCCATACCAGAGTCCAGGCTCTCGCCTTAGCTGTCAAAACTGGGGTAGGAAGTCCAGACAAGAACTGGGAATACTTTTCCAGAATTTCAAGAAAGAGCAAAGCTTAAGAATCACACCTAAGGGCCGGGGATTTAGCTCAGTGGTTCCGGCGCCTGCCTCGCAAGTGCAAGGTCCCGAGTTCGATCCCTGGTACAAAAAAAAAAAAAGGATCACACCTGAGGTGGAAGCTTATGCTCTCTCAATTAGTTGCCGCTTGAGATGAAGAAGTCACAGCCATGCTGCGCCTCAATTTCCACGTCTGTAAAGTGGATATAATAAGAGTGCAACCTGTCTTACAGGATGCAATGCCACATTCAAGTTCCTGACCCTCAGTAAAGGTTAAAGTTCTTCCCTTCGAAAGTGGCCTGGGATCCCTGCTGTTTCTGAACCTCTGTTGCCGCCTATTCCAGTTAGGAGGGAGGTTTTCTAAGGATGGTGAAGAAAGAGTTTCCACGAGCTACCTCACTGAGCCCTGCAAGCCTGGCTACCAGCCAGGACATGGGGTGTAGTTAAGGATCTTTCAATTAGAATAGGAGGCTTCTGATTCCCAAAAGCGCTCAAAATATTTAAGGAAGTGCTTTTTATAATTAGCCCCAGAGCTTTGAAGCATGCGTTCCTGCACTGGATACTCTCCTTAATTAATTCCTTCTCTTTTGACATTTTAAGTACTAATTATGGGGGACGGTGATTAATACTGAGGAGGAGGAGTAGGGTGTGTGTGTGTGTGTGTGTGTGTGTGTGTGTGTGTGTGTTTAATGACACAAATTTCGCCAATGGAAAGTGACATGCTTCTGAAGATCTGGGGAATTTAAACCAGTGAGTATGGAAAAGTAGTCACATGAGTAATTGCTAAGAGTAGTCCTAAACAGGCCACCTGCTCCCTTGCCATAATCTCAAAATTAAATGGACATCTTTTGAAAACTTTAGCTTCAATCCGCTCCTGTATTTCCTTAGTCCATCCCAATCCTGTTTCTCAGGCTTCCTGAACATCCTCCAGAAGGAAACAATGTGATGGGAATTGCCAGGCCTGGCTCGCAGTGTGGCCTTAGGGAAAGCCACTCCCTTCTAGATTTAGATTCACTAATGACTAAGACTCTGAGATCACACTCTGGCTGTCTAGGAGAAAACATCATCCTGAAGATTGCTTTTGCTCAGCCCATATATTAAGGATGAGGAGGAAGAAGAAGAAGAAGCAGAGATAGGGGAGAGATTTGGAATCCTTTAGACAAAATAAGCACTGTCACTTTTTCCAGTTTGCCACACTCCTCACCATTCCCTATTTCATGGCCTTGAGCCACTTTTCTCCTTGGCCCCTGAAGGCATTTGAGTTTGACACCCTGGACTAAAGCACTTTCAGGTCCTTTCTGATGATGGCCTGAGGTGCTGCTGACTCTGCTGCAATAGGGCTTCCTTCCCCACCAGCAGGGGTCAGATACCTTGCTCAGCCCTCCTGTCACATGTTCACTGAAACAGTGTCAGGGCCTGACTTCCTCCAAGAGATGAGAATGGAAGCCAAGCCAGATAAACAGTCTTGTCTCAATTACTGTCTCACATGTCTCTCTTACTGGCTACCTAGAACTGAGTGTTGGTGTCAGTTCTGAAGCTGTGAGTCCAAGCTCACAGGCAAGAGAGAGGCCTGCCATGTGCAAGGCAGGAGGGTAGTGTGACAGTGCTACTTATTAATTCCAGTGCTTCATCAACCAGCCTCTCATTCTACAGAAGGGAGATTAAAGGTCCAGGGAAAGGGCCGACACGCAGATTCTCCCGATTCCAAACTAGGACTCTTCCCACCTCTTTAAATGAATTTTCCAACGTAAACACTCATCCTCTCTGCCTTCCAAATCTTCCCTTCATGTAGAGCCCAGCCACAGCCCACCCTCTTCCAGGGATTTTTCCAGATGCCTCCAGCCCCCACCTATCTCCTCTGCCTCCCCACACCCTCTCAGCCTGTCATACCCAGCCTGGCCCTGGGTGCAGCCAGACAATTAGTGGTTGAGTTACTGAGCAACTACCAAGAAACCAAGCAGTGGACAAAGGAGATGCCGCCCATGCCTCTAGCAAGAAAGGTAGATTTTTAAACAACTAATTACACAATTGCTTTCCTAATTAAAGGCATGGTGAGCTCAGAAAAACATTTCTGATCTTGCGTAACGGGAGGTGGGAAGCCACCTTTAAAATGAGATGGGAAAGATGGCTGGCAGTTGGAGATGCAGGAGAGCACTCCAGCCAAAGGGAACAGGAAAGTGCTGTTGAAGGATCTGAAAAAGGCAGGGCGTGGGGAGTGTGATGCAAAAGGGCACTGGGAGCCAGAGCCAGACTGACCTTCACCCCAAGAGCACTGGAACTCTTTGAAGGATTTTTAGCAGGGTAGTGAATGCAAACTATCTTGCCCTCTTATTGCACAGGATCCCAACAAAAAAGCCAATGAATTGAATTGAATTGAATTGAATTGACCCATGTCCTTAGGAGCCTAGTAGGAGCCTGTGACTGTAACAGAGTCAAGACTCAAGGAAACCTCAGTGTCTAGACTTGGTTCTGGATTAGGTCCCACCTCATCTTCCTTCCCAGTAACTACCATAGGCTACCTCCTTCCAGCCTCACCAAATTCTGTTTATTTCATACTTTACTGTCTGCTGGAAATTTCCATTGGACACAGCCCAAAGTGAAAGACTGATGTTCCCCACTCCCACTGTGACCTTTCTGCCCTCCCCCTCACAGTGGATGGCAACTCTCCATTCCGCATCCAGCCTCCCATGGTTCCAGGCATTTTCCTATCATTCCTGTGAAACTAGACACTCAGAACAGCTCTGTGCCAAGGGGCTACCTGGGCCAGCATCCCTACAGGCAAGGATAGGGTACCAATGCTTTCTCCATAGTAACCCCAGAAGGAGTCCTGATGAGGAGTTGGTAGCCCCCCAGCTGAGAGACGTGCTTATCTCTCAGGGAGGGAAACCCTCAGTGCAACTGAGCATTCTGTCTCACGGTTTTTACTCTGGTCACCTAAAAGATTTTGATAAGATAAAAAGGGATTACTTTAATCATTTTTAAACTAATCCAGCTGAACTATAAACCCATGCTCTTCTGTTTGAGCTATATGCTGTTATTAGTGACAGTTTCTTTGTATGATTTTGAAAACTCACAGAGAAAAAGGGCTTAACACTCATCATTGAGACCTTTATGCTACATTTGGAATCTCATTTTGGGCAGCTTATGCACTAGGAACAGTATCATATCTGGCAAAACTTTTTTCCTTAAAGAAAGAGATACTAAGTGTTAAAGGAAAGGTGATTCATTATTATGATCTGCCCCAACCTCAATTCTCTGCTCCCTTTAGGAAGACTGGATTCTCAGTTAACAAATATTTATTGAGCACCTGTTATGGTGCCAAGCATCCTTTTAGACTCTGAGGAATTTGCAGTGTCTGAGCCAGTATTCCAGGGCAAGTGAGTTAGCTTTAAGTTGTACAACGAAATATCTGAGAAAAGCAACTTATAAGAAGGATGGGTTTCTTCTGGCTCATGGTTTCAGGGTTTGCAGTCCATGGTCACTTGGCCCTGTTGCTCTGGCCTGCTGTAGTACAGTATATCATGGTTGGAACACATACAAGAGGAAGTTGCTTTCCTCATGGCAGCCAGGAAGGGGAGGGGGCATATCCCCTTCAAGACACATTCCTAATGACCTAACTTGTTTTCACCATCTAAAGGTTCCACCACCTCCTAATAGCACAATGGGCTGGCAACCAAGATTCAATATATGGGCCTTGGGGGATACTCCAGATCCAAAGTATAGAAGAAAGGAAGAAAGAAATGTAGATCATGTCATGCACATCAAGAAGACACTATTAAGCAGATTAGGGGAGAAAATAGTGGATGGATAGATTGTTCAGGAAGGATTTGCTCAATATTTGACATCTGATCAAATACCTGAAGGAAAGGAAGAAGCAAGCCATGCCACTGGCTAGAGATATGGCTGTAAAATACATAAAGCAAATGCAAAGGTCCAGGAGCAGCAAAGTGCTTGGGACCCTCAAGGAGTAGCAAAGCAGCTGGTGTGGTGTGGCTGGAGCACAGAGCATGCAGGTGTCGGTTGCAAAAGTGAGACCAGAGAGGACACAAGATAGTTCAAGCCAGCACAAAACCTTGGCTTTTACTTTGCACTGAACAGGAAGCCCTGGAGGGTTTAGATCAGAAGAGTGGCTTATCTGACTTGTGCTTCAATAGGCTCACTCTGCAGGTCCAGGGTAGGGAGGCAGGTCAAGAGACACTGCAGTGATCCAGGCAAGGATGGGTCCTAAAGGGGCCCCTTGTTTCCTGGAGGTGGGAGCAGAGCAGATGAGAAGGGTGAGTGATGAGGACTGGACTGATGTTAACTGTTCATGAAGTGGTGATAGGCTGGCACTAAATTTAAAGAAAAATCAGAGGAGGGTATCTTGGGAAAGCACAAGCCAGGCAGCTGGAATTTCAGGTGTGCACAGCCACAATCTCTGTGAATGTTACTCTCCAAGGAGAAATTGCTCAGGTGGGTCTCCAGGTTCTAGATGACCTTGCTGTTCCTCTGTCTCGACTCCCCAGGGCCTAAGTCTATGATTTTCTGCATGGACAGCCATTTCCAGGGTATTTCAAGGATTGCTGTATGCTTCACTCATCAGGCTGGACCAGTCACCTAAGGGGAGAGCAGGGTTTGGAGATGTATCAGCACAGTGGTGGAATGAGGCTCTGCTTTCTGCTCGGCCCACTTGAGATATGACTCCATGCTAACATGTCTGTGGGTGTATTCCTTCCAGTGTCCTGTTTCAGGACTACAGAGAAGATGGGAGGGATGGAAAACACTTGGATTGATGCTGGGGGGTTTTTCTTCTGGGATGATGGTGAATGTAATTAAAGTCGGAGGTTATTTTGAAAACTCTCTTGCTCTAACACTGTGCTATTCTGTACATAAAACTATATACTCTTGGCCACAAATCTGTACCCTGCTCCTGGATAAGCCACTTCCCAGGAGCACATATCTTTCAGGACCTCCCTATCAGGAATCTTGAGATTAAGACTCCTAGTTCCCTGGTTACGCACATAGGATCAGATTGCTTTTGCTGGTACCTGCTAGTCTTCTGAAAGTTATGAAACTTCCACACTGAACTCTGCTGTAATCACATACCAAGATGTCAGTGTCCCCTTCACCCCTTCTTTCTCCATAATCTCTCCCTGGGTTACATCATCCAGGCCCAGGGTCCCAATGCCCATTTTGATGCTGAGAATGCCTGTGCCATTATCTCTGGCAGGGATCTATGTGGGCTCCAGGATCACACTAATATAAATAGTACCAGTGGGGCTACAGAACCACTTCCCTCCACTCACTTGAACCTGGGCAATGTTCCAGGGCCAATCACCTAAACTTTGTCCTTAGGCTTACTACTCAGAGGCAGATGTAAGAAAAACAAAGACCCCCAAGCCTGCCCTAGAAAATTCTAAACCCCAAACCAGCACCCATGCATACCAGGTTTTCCTGCATGACCTACAGTAACCATTCTTTACTTGGAGGTCAGTGAAGGTTCATGCATACCTACTGTATCTCATACATCCAATTATAACAGAGTGAATTATGGGAAAGGACATCTGTGATAGATGCAGCTAACCCTGTCAATCACGTTGTCAATCATGCTCTGGAAGACCCAATGGGAGGAGCCCTAGATCCAGCCCAACATTTTAAATTCTTAAACCCAACACCTTCAAGAGCTCATGTTGAGCCATTTTCCTTTCTGCTAGCTCGAGCCTGCTCACTCTGAGTGTACTGTCACCTGATTAAAACTTTGCTACTTTTCCCTTACCATTATGTGCCATGTCTAATTCTTTGTTCATCACAAGAACTTAGGAACCCATCCACATCCCCATCACCAAAGTAATACCATAACCTGACATTTCCACTTGACCTCTCCACTTAGGCATCTCAAATTTGACAATCCAAAAAAGAAGACCTCCCTCAAGCCAGAAATTTAGGAGTCACCTTTGAGTCTTCCCTTTCCCTCACATCCAATCCATGTCTAAGTCCTTGGGAATCTACCTCCATAAAGTCTCTGGAACCCGTCCTCCTCTCTCCACCTCCAGCCAGCACCTGAGGCTGGCCCACTGCCCCTCATCTGTCACGATGCCTAGGCAGCCTTCCCACTTGCACTTCCCCATCCCCACCTGCGCTCCAGTCCCAACTGCCCCAGAAGCAAGAAGATCTTCAGTAAATGTAAACTGGGCCACATATTCCCTGCTTAGAACCCTCTGATGGCTTGTCAGTATTCTAAGATCAAGAGCATATTCCTGACATGGCCTCCTGGGCCCCTGAAGAACTGGCCCTGCCTATCTCCGCAAACCATCTATTAACCTTCAACACACAGGCCTTTCAGGGTCATTGAAGATCAACCTGTGACAATTTCCTTCCTAGTATGTACTGCAATGGACCTTTTTATATAGTTCCCAGTGTACTTGTTTTCCGCCTGCCTTTCCCTCTGCCCTCACCTAAGAGCTATGGGGACAGAGACCATGTCTGCTTGTTCATCCACTGACTGTCCTAACATCACTGGTTAATAAATCATTGCTGGGCTGGGGATTTAGCTCAGTGGTTCCACCGCCTGCCTAGCAAGTGCAAAGATCCCAAGTTTGATCCCAGGTACCAAAAAAAAAAAAATCATTGCTGCATGAACCTAAGAAAGGTCCATTTACAACCCAACATGGTGCCATGCAAGGGGGCTGCTGTGTTCACTCCTCAAAGAAGGCAGACCCATCTCTACCTGCCTCCTGTTCACCCACCAGGAACAAAGGTCTGGGCAGAGCAGGACACCAGTTGTAGAGCCAGTGGACACCTCTCACACAGGATCCCAGGAAGATGCCACACATTCTGTGAGCCAAGCACACAAAACCTTTTAGGGAAGCAGGATCCACCATGGCCAGTGGCTACCTGAGCCATGGCTCATTAAATGCAGCTAAGAATTATTTCAGCAAAGGGAGCTGCTGGTGGTAAAGGAGAATCACACACAAATCTTCCCTATCTTCTGTTAAGGACTCCTGGAGCTACTTGGAGAGAACTGAGGGAGGCCCAGGGGCCTTTTAACATTTGCTGCAGCTTTTCAGTTTGGGCACCACAAGGCTGGGTTAGACCCTTCCAAGCTGAAGCCACATGTATTTTGATTTCCACCCTATTTCTCAGAATTGCTTTTGCATTAAGCAATAAATTACTTGGTTGAAAACATCATTTTCTGCCCTTCAGTTAGAACACTGTGCTTTAAAATTTGACAAGTTTTAGGAATACTTAAAAAATGTTTGGTCACAATGAAAACAGCTTTGGTAACTCAATAGTTTTTTCCTCTGTGATTATAGCAGAAAGCTCATGGCCACGTTTTCTATAAAAATAACAACCTGGGAAAATAAAACAAAGTAGTCTACAAATATTTACCAGTTTTCACACATAATAATATGTAAAGTAATAGAGGTGCAGCACCTGACATTATAAAGTCTTCGACACTTGCCTAGAAGAAAAGGCCTGGTTTGGGGCCCTGTAAACTTCCAATCCCTAACTATATATCCTAAAGCATTCTTCCATGAATGAAAGGGAATTGTCTCTTATAGATATGCAGAAGTCTGTTGTCAGAGTTCAGTTCACAGGCATCAACCAGAAGCCTAGTGAGGCAGTTTGAAATTCTGGTCCAAATTAATTTTAAAAAGCTGAATTTGTACTGGAGCAGTTTCTATAGGCTTGGCTGAAGAGTAATTGATTTCACTGAAAATAAAGATCCATGTTTGATCCCAGCTGGAGTGTGGTTATATTTTTCTTGCAAATCTAATGTCTTGGGGTACAAAAGGCTGCTCTTTGTCTCCTTCCAACAATGTCTTCAGCACCAGGAAGGCAAGGAGGATGAGGTGGAGCCTTTCCCAGCATGCATACCAGGGCTGGGGTCCTATTGGATCTCATGCAGGGTAAGTAGAGGAATCAGAGCAGAAATGGCCTGGGTAGGTGACCTAGGAGTCGAGAAGAGGCTGATAGCTGCTTCTTGAATTATCCTCCTCTTTGTGTGGGAGGGGGTGTCTTTCACGTGGCCTCAATGCCAAAAGATACTCCCCCACCCCTACCCCCAGGACCCCAGAGGATCAGGTCACAACACCCCCATACTATGGAGGAGGGGCTGTCCCTCATCTACATCTCATGGGTGGAGTCTCCAGAAGAACCTGATGCAGAGTAGGTTAGGAAAAGTGCTCTGGAGGCACTGAGGTACTTTTTCTGGTGGAGTAAGGTGACTTGTGCTGCTCCAAGCAAATGAGTTCAGCCCTGAGCAGGACAAGGCTGTGCCAGACAAAATCCAGTTTCCAGGGTCCAAACCTGGGCTTGCTCACAAACAAACTGAGATGAACATCGGCCCAGAAACATCAAAGCAAGAGTCTGGTGTCCCTGTGGCTCAGCCTCTCAATTTCCTCTGGAGAGAAAGTATTGCCTCGGAGCCTGGAGGGATAAAGGGAAGAGAGGCTTGAGTGGGTACAAAATTAGAGCAGGGCTTTCAAAGGGAAGCTGCCACTCTTGAAACCCATGCCAGGGAGGGGCTGACCCTCCGGGTTTGTGGGAGGAAGTCAGTGCCGTTTATACCCTCTGTCACCCAGAGTGGCTCATGAATCATTCTGTGTGGTGAGCAAGGCTCCATGACTCTGCAAAAAGAGCCTCCCCCAGACTCCCCAAGGCTGGCCACTCTTTTTCAGGCAACAACTAAATCTGTCAAGCATGCAATGATCAAGTGCTGATGCCTTCCCCAGCTCCATGGGCAAGCCAACAAGGAACATCAGAACCCTTAAAATACTGACCTGATGCCAGCTTATTCCCTCCACACAAAATGTGACATTTCTTAGGGCTGTGCAATGGTTTAAAAAAAACACCCTGGCACTCAGGACCTGAAGACCTTGCAGGCTATGGGGTTACACAATCATACAGAAAGCAAAACCTCTTCGGCCCAGGGCAGATTTTAGAAGTTCTTGTTTTTAACTTCAACATTTGAGATTTATACTTCCTGCTATTTTGATGTGCTTCTTTGAGGGAGGGACAAGGTCTGCATATTTAAAGCAGGGATCACAAGCTAATAGAGATAGGCAGGTAAAATACAGCAACCAGTGGTAACAGTTCTAAATCAACAGGCCCGGCAGGTTTGCAGCCAGCCTGGAACAGGCCTGTCCATGTGAGGAGGGGCCCCCTTTCCCTCCTCTGGTTAACAAGTGGCTTTGCACATGGAGCACCAGAGTTGCTGGTGCTTTTGAGAAAATCCTAGAATATAGATCTTTATAGGAACTTTAAATATTGGTCTTTAGTTCAGTGACTTAAACATATACAGTGACATTTGCTCAGGATGGGTTAGATCAGGCAAACACTTTCTACTTGACACCTGGGTGAAAAATAGACCCTTGAAAACAAGGAGGATCAATCTTTGAAGCTGTGACTCAATGCTTTTTGCAAATGCATAAAGGGCTGTGGCTTTCAGTGATACAGACATGGATACACCATGGTACAGTCCCCACCCGTGTCACCTCAGGTCACATACGACATCCCAGCAGAGATGGGTGTACTGCCCAGCAGAGCAGCAGCTGAATTCTTTTCTCTTATTTTCGTTCTTCATCCACACCCCCATTCCTACCCTGTTGCTTAGAATAGCAAAGTTCAGAGTAAATACTTCTGATTTTAAAATGAAAGCACAGGCCCCTGTTTAGAGGTGTGAAGACTTCCTTCCCAGCCTGACATCTGAATCTATCACAAACAGAATGACACCAAATGTCAGAGCAAGAAAGGAGCTTTAAAAAGGCTGCTGTTCCTTTCTCCCCTCATCCCATTTTACAGATAGGAAAACTGAGGCTCAGAGAGGTAAACGGGTTTCCCTAGGGTCCTTACCAAACTTCCAGGATGGTGTTGTTGCTTTCAAGGGCCTGCAGGAGGGCTTCTGCACCCCGGTAGGTGACACTGTTGTTGGACAGCCTGGAGAAAAAGATGGAACAGGGGCATCAGAGATGCTGGGTTTCCCCGTTGAGCCTGTCCAGTTATGGCAGCCTTACTGGAGCCCACCTCCCCCCACACATAGACCTCTCCTGGCTGAGGTTCAGTGAATGCATCCTTCTCTTCTTGGTTAAGTACCACTACTTTAGCATCAGGGTTCAAATCCAACCTACAGCACTGCCTTTTTGATCTTAAGCAAATTTGTCCCAATATTCTCACCTGTAAAATGGGCCTGAAAGAGCACTCGCCTCATGGCATGTAAAAATTGAGCAAAGAATGGCATATCTAAAGCACTCAGCACAGTAGCTGACTGGTAGGAAATAATCAGCAAACAGTAATATTTTTAGATGAAGGGTCTCAGCACACAGGGCCACAGGTTAGAGACAACGGAAGGCTGGCAATGGGAGGGGAGGTGGGCTACAGTCAGGGAGGGCAAGGGAAGATTCCTGGGTTTCCTGTGCCACTCTTTTGCTTATGGCTTTACCTCCCAGTGATGTTCACTTCCTGCCTTCCCTCCCTCCACAGTGTAGGTGCTTCCTTCACACTGACCCTAAAACAATGCTAAGAAAAAATGGCCAGTATTTCCCGGTTCTTTGCTGTGCCAACTTGATACCTGCACTGTCACTGAATACTCACAACACTGTGAGGCAGCGCCAGTTAACCCCACTTACACTCTGGGCAACTGAGGCACATGTCCAGGGAGAAACAGCTGCAACAGGGGAGCTGGGATCTGAACCCAGGCTGTCTGGCAGTAGGGCCTGGGCTCTAACAAACCCTTGGCAGAGAAAAAAGCTAGAAAAAGAAAGAGGTGGGCACTTCTCTTTCTCTCTTTAACAATATACCTGCAGCTTGTTTTTTATGGGAAAATAGTGGGGGATGATATTGTTCAGGATGTTGAATAATAAGGCTGATGACAAGGTCGTGTGGGACAACTCCCACCCCCACCACTGCTTGGCATCTTCCAGGGTCGAGTGGGTGAGTCTGTGGCAGTGACGGAGGACAAGCTTGCCACACCCACACCTGGTGGGTGATGGACCACGTATCGCCCAAGGTGCCCCTGTGTACAAAGCCAGCATCCAGCTCAGACAAATCCTGGCTTCATCCAGGCCACCAGCTCATTTGCACCCAAGTGCCAGGAGGAAATATTTTGCCCAAACATTGGCAACTCCCTACCCTCTCCCTGCAAAGCAGCACAAACACATGTCGTCAGGGCGGATGGCGGGCGGGCTGGCAGCAGGGCTGACAGGCACTCAGAGGCAGCTGTCCGCCTGTCTCTGGAGGCAAGTGTGTTCCTCAGGCCACATTTGCCAGGGCAGATGCCACCTTCCTCCAGCAAAAGGAGCCATCCCTGGTGCCCTGGGGACCCCTGAAGTGAGACCTCTGGTAGCACCCTCCGAGAGCACGGACATAGCCCTCGATGACATGAGGTGGGCTCCTGTCACACCCACTGCCGTCTCCTGTGGCACAGGTCCCTGGCCAGAGTCCAGCACCACAGAAGGCCTCAGTGCACCATCCCAGTCCTGCTGCTGTCTGGCTCTCCAGACCCACAGGGCCATAAGCTCCTGTCCCTTTGGCCAGGCTCTCTGCTGAATGAGTCTAATCCTAGCTTCCTCCTCTCCCACTTGGACAACTAAAGAGGCTCCTGCCTGCTTTCCCTGTCCCCTTTCCCTTCTTCCATACTGTCCACACAAAGAGACAAGAGTGATCCTCTGTGTTTTAAGTCAGACCACACAGCTGCCCTGATGAGAACCTCCAAAGGCCTCCCACAGCCCTTAGAATAAAACCTCAAGTCATTCCTGGAGCTCTGAGGCTCTGTGACATTCCAATGGCAGGGTGGGTTCTGCTCACAAATCACCGCACCTGTGTCTGCCCGGGCCCTTTCCACTTGTTGTTCCATCCGCTCACCTGGGATGTGCTTGCCTGAGAACTCAGCATGGCGGCATCTTCTTGTTCATTAGATTTCAATCCAAATACCACAGCCCTGCCAAACCAGCAGCAACCCCGCCCTCTCCCTGTCATGTCTCCTCTTGAACCAGAAATGACTTTGTTTGCTGGTTTGTTATCTGTCTCCCCCATCAGAATTTAAGAGCTGGGTGGGTGGGGGCCTGCTCTGTCCTTTACAGCTCTCTGCCCTCAGTGCCCCGAGCAGCACATGGCCCAGAGTGGGGGGCACCAGAAACATTTCTTGTATGAATGCACAGATGGGTGAATGTGTGCATAGATGAACGGACAAATATGTGACAGGTACTTGGTGGACAAATGTCCCCACTTCCTTACCCACTGGCTGAATGGGCAACCAGGCGTGTTCTTCCCTGGCTCCGAGAGGCCCCCAGCAGTCTGGATTCTAATTTCCCTCAGTGACAACTGAGCTAACAACCATCCTTGATTGGACACATCCCTTCCTCACTCCCTTCACTACTCTTGCCCCAGGCTTCCTGCACACAGCCTGCACCGGAATCCACATCTGCCCAGACCAAGAAGAGCTGTTTCCCACCAGGCAAGGCATATGAGTGCCTGGAGCTGGGAAGCTGCCCAGGTCTCGGACCACAAACCCCATCCCATTAACACCGGGCTCCTGTTTACAGGTTCCTTACTTCAGCACTTTCAAACTTGAATTTCTCTTCAGTCCTTCCGCGAGAGAACACACACCTTCATCGCAGAGGTGGTTCTCCTCCAGGCTAGTGAGAACAAAGGGAGAATCCAATGGATACAATAAGATTTTAGTACAGAAGATGATGTCCATAAAGATTGACTCATGTGTTCCCCACTCCATTCATGTAGAAAATCTAACATCTGAAAATCCAAACTTATGGTTAAGGTAGAGGACAGGATTTTCAATTTCAGGGACACCTGAGCAAGAGAATAAACTTCCAGGATCTTCTACATTAGTTTCTTTTTATGACTCAAATATCCCATGTCCATGTTCCATTTCTTTCTTATTAATAGAAATATCATTTCATTTGGAGCAGCTATTTCTTGGTGGGAAAAAAAAAAACATTTCCAACTCTCCACTGCAGCTAGGCTTGGCCAAGTAACTACACAGAGCCAATGATACACGGGGGAAGTTGACAGATGGGATTCCGTGAATGCTTTTCAAGGAGAGAGACCCAACTGGCCTATGCCTTATGCCCTTCTCAGGTATATACACTAAACCCTGAGAATCATAAGTAATTGAGGCAGCCAACCACAAGAACAAAGTCAAAGGATGATGGAACAGAAAGAGAGAGTCCAGAATTGAAGCTGGACATGGTGCCATACCCCTGCAATCCCAGCACTCTGGAACGCTGAGGCAGGAGCATAGTGAATTTGAGCCTAGCCTGGGCAACTTAGCGACTTAGGGAAACCATGTCTCAAAATTTTAAAGATGAAAAAAGGGCTGGGAATATAGCTCAGTTCAAGAGCCCTGGGTTCAACTCCTACTACCTTTTTTCTTTAAAGAGTTGAGACCCCTGTTAGCCCTTTGTAGCCACAATAACAGCCCTATACTACCAGCCTCCAAACTGCCTATATGTGAAAAAATAAACCTTTCAATGATTTAAGCTTCTGTAGATGGAGATTTTCTATCATAGGCAATTTAAGGAAATGTTAAAGTTAATTTGGCCTGAAGTTACCTCCATATTCTGAGTTCTTTTTTTTTGGTACCGGGGATCGAACTCGGGACCTTAAGCTTTTGAGGCAGGTGGCAGAACCACTGAGCTAAATCCCTGGCCCACATACTCTGAGTTCTTATGCAACAAACTGCTATCTAACTTAGAATGTAAACAAACTGAAACTTAATAAGAGTATATTCTTGTAATATATAGCTGAGTCTCAACCAATCATAGCAGCCAAGCTTCAGCCAATCACAGGCTGCCAACTCATCACACTATGCCCAAATAAGGCAAATGCAGAGCTGAAATCAACCAAACATTTTCTGTCTGTAAATACACTTTTCCCATATTGCTGGGTGGAACTCTCTGAACCTCTCCAGGTTCTGAGTGCTACCTGATTCATGAATCAGTCTTTACTCAAATAATCTTGACTGAATTTAACTTGTCTCAAATTGTTCTTTTTATTAGTGATCATAACTGATATACTCACACTAAGCTACTTCTCTACCAAGAAATAACAAATTCCAATCAGGATATAATCAGTGATACTTTAGCAGAGTTAATAAGCCCAGCCAACAGCCAAGGCCCATTCGTAATATCCATTTTGTGGCGATGCTTCTATGTTTCAGGATTTTTCTACTTCCTGGAAAAATAAACATTCAACATTTTATCTCCCTGATATATGTGGAACTGCAAAGATGTCCCTGGAGTAGAAGATTCTGTTATGGCATCTAAAGGATGGTAAACTAGGAATCTCTTCAGGTCAACAATATAAACATAATTCCTGGTTCATCTTTCAAATATTCCCAGCACCATCACTTTCCAAGGTGAGCTCTGCTTTTAATGCTCAGTGTTCTTAGAAGCTCCAATTTACTTTAAAATAACAAAGCCTTACTATTAGTAGTAATCACAGTACCGGTAGTAGTTGTAGTCATAGCAGCAGAAGCAACAGTAGTAGTAACTTTACCACTGTTATGTTTTAACATTTATAGTGTGCTTACACATATGCCAGGCACTATATTAAACTGTTCACTGGCAGATGTTCTTACAAACATCTTTTTACACTTGGAAGAATTCTATCTCTAATTTTACAGGTAAGAAACTTGAAATTCAGAGATTGTTGTTTAATTTGCCTGAGATCAGAGCCTGCTGATTCCAGAGTCTGTGCTTTTAACCATCATGCCATGTGCAGTTAGCAAATAAACCAGCAAACCAATCAATATAATTGAATAAAAAGAATTAGCAGCTATACAGATGGCTATCTAAGCTTCCCACCACTCAGTACATAAAAAAACAAATACAATCAATCACTCAGCCATCAACTTTGTCTTATCCACAGAGCTGCTCCCTGGATGAGGCCAGGTTATCAAGAAAGACAGGGAATCCCCAAAACTCACCAGAGTTCTTCTAGTGCCATGTTCTTTTCCAACATCTGTGCTAAGGCTTGGGCACCCACACTGCCAATGTTGTTCCCCACTAGGCTGGACATAAGCATGCAATAAAAATGTGTCAGAGCAGGGCAGAACCTTAGAGACAAGCTAACCAGTGAAAGGCAAACTGTATAGCACATGTAGCCCCACTCTCCAAGTACTCTGTTTCAGGCATAGATAGTTGATTACAGGTCCTTAACCCCAGGAGCAGCCTAGACTCCTTCCCAACAGGGTGCACTGGGTAGCCACCATCAATGTGTTGGAATTGTCTTTAAGACAAAATGTGACTGATTCCACTGGGGAATCAAGACCCCAAGAGGTGTCATTTCCAAAGTCACCTAGAGAGCCTCCACCAAATTCAATGGTCTATCTCCCTCACCCTGCTGCCCAGTACAGAGGAAATGAACTGAAGTTCAATGATCTTCAAAACTGGCCCAACCGCCCACCTCTTCACCCACTGTGACAAATGCAGGTCAGATCTTACAGTTTACCTAAGCCACCTCAAGCTGTGGTGATCAACCAAGGCTTCGGCCAGGGCCTGCGCACCCTTGTCACCCACAGTGTTGCCCCAGAACCTGAGAAGGCAAACAGAGTCCACAGAGAGTGTGAGTGTGAGTGAGTACCTGCTACGCGTTCAGACAAATGCTATGTCTCCTGTTCTTTCCAGCCCTAACAAGAGGGGCAGGGCCACCCAGTTCTGGAGGGATCTCATGGAAACACTTTAACCCCAGCAAAATGGACCTGCTGCCATCTTTGTGGTGGGATGGCCAAACTTCACTCAGACATTTCAGGGACTTTAAGTCAGAATTTAAAAATAATAGAGGCCCACCTAGCTCATATCCTCAGGGATGGGGAACTGGCTCCGAACTGTAATTCACATGGTTATGACACATTTCCTAATATTTAGCTCAGATTTTCTTCTGGCAGCTGACACTCACAAGTCTGTGTCAGGTAAAAAAGGCCAAAAACCAAGACCAGACCAGGCAACAAGCCTTTATTGCAGGGATAATCTGCCCGGCTATCTCTGAACAAAGGAGAGACAAAAGCAATATGGTCAGGACGGGGAATGCTTCTTATAGGAGCTGGGGTTGGTCTTGTAGGAGCTGGGGTGGGGTTGAGTGAGGTAGTGGCTAGGGACTGGAGGGGCCTGTGACATCACCAGTTGTTAGGAGGAGAGCAAGTATTAGGTTACTCTTTTGGCAGGAATAGGGGCATGTTGGGAAGAAGGTTGTCCTTTGGTGGGGGAAGCCATCTGAGGGTGGCTTTAGGTGGGAGCAGGGCATTATGGGAAGAAGAAGGCAGCTATTATATATAGCAGCCACCCTAAATCAGAGGGAAATCTATCAGTCTGTAACTAGCTTGGGGCACCACCGGGGAACAAGTCTAACTCTTCTTCCACAAGCCAGCTCCTGGTCTCTTGTTTCTTGTAATCCCCCAATTTCTTCCTGGTGTCCAACTCCTTCACCTTTTGGGGCATTGCTTCTGACTCACCGTACTTCGGAAACATCCCTTTGCAGAAGGCACCTAGATAATGGCCATCATGCACTTGGGGACTTGCCCTGGGTGCACATGGCAAGAGTGAGTGCAGACAGCTGTGTGAGGGTGTTCACTGTGCTTTCACTCACTAGGTGAGAATGTAGTAAGCACTAGCTCTGTGCCCTTGGGACATGACACTGTGATGGTCAAAAACCTGGAAACATCCCAAGTGCTCATCAACAAGTGACCAAACAGTGGAATACTACGCAGCTCTTCTTTTAAAGAATGAGGCCACGATGATCTGAAAAGATCATAATACATTACAAAGCAAATTTTTAAAATGCGAGTTACAGAACAGTTTGTATCATATTATGGTTTATGAGGATGGGGTTTTAGCACAGTAAACCCCAAACAGGTACCTTAATAAATACATGTTGAGAGAGAAGTAAATGCCCCAGATGTGGTAGATGAGACCTCAGGAAGAAAACAGCTCAGTGGGCCTGGGGCCTCCTTTGTTCTAGACTCAGTTGCTAGTGACACAGCGTGAAAAAGGTGCTGGTTTCTGGAGCACCACATGCATGGCTCAGCTTGTGGGTGACTTGCCTGCCCTTGAAATGGGTGGAACACTGGAGCCCTAAGATTATTTTCTCTCCTTGGATTTTGTAACCCCAGTTTTTGTCAAATGGACCTCAGTCCACACAAGACAGAGGCTTCTGGGGATGACATGGGTACAACCTTGTGAGGAACTGCTCTGCCCAGGGACCAGAGGAAGCCCTGCTCAGGGCCCTGTGTATTGGACTTGAGGCCCTCCCAGGTGAGAGCCCAAAGGACCTCCCCTGCTGGGTCCCTTCTCCTTCTTCTCCACATCCTCTGCTGCGTCAGGGGTCCACACCCTGGACACACAGCCCCTGGATATTTCCATTTCATCTTCTGGCACAGGGCCCAGGTGATGGTGTTCTCTAGAAGCACAAATGCTTCCATGGTGCAGCCACAGCCCAGCCCTGAGCACCCTCAAAGACCTACCGGCTTCCTGTCCCCATCATGGGCCCTGCCCTGCCCCCACCCTAACACCAGGAACTTCCTGTTTATCAGGTGGAGAAGCCAAGGCAGAGGCAGCCTAGGGCCACCACTCTCCCCAGACGTCCTCCTCCCTGAATCCTGAGCTGCCTCTGGGGGTTCCTGGCTAAAGAGTTTCACCTGCCCCTGAATTCCTGAAAGCCCCTGAATTTGGCCCAGAATCCAACCTACCCCAAAAACTGAAGGGAAGCATTGCTTCGGAGGCCCTGGGCTAGCACCTGTGCACCTGCGGCAGTGATGTGATTGTTCCCAAGCCTGGAAGAGAGGACAGAGGTGGCTGAAAGCACAGCCAAGGGCAGGGGACAGGCCTGTCATGCATGCCCTAGTAAGGGAGAGTCTCTTCTCTCTCTGGCTCTGCAGGCCTCTCTCCCAGACAGGCGCAGCCACCAGCTCAGCTGACCTTGCTCAGTGGCTCTAAAAACCTCTATTTGTTCTCTAGCAACAGAGGGAACAGGAGCATGTGTTTTGCAAAGCAGGGCAACAGGTTTGGGCAGGAAGCACAGCAGGTAGTTTCCTGGAAGGAAACTTCCTGATCCCAGGGGATCAGGAAGGTGGTTTTCTACTGTAGTACCTTCCCTATTGGTTTCAGCCAGCCATAGTCTAGGGGAAAGGTACTTCTGTGGACTTCCCAGATCCAGATCCTCTGTAGCCACAGGAAGCATCTACCTAATGTGCCAGGCATCTACCTGTTCAGGCTGAGGTGTTTGTGCTGCTGATCAAGGATCCTGAGCTATCCTACTGGGAGCACTCCCTGCAACCTCAAGAGGGCTGCTGCAGGAGAAAGGGAGTGACGGATCCCAGCAAGGAAGGCTCCAGCTGCAGCCAAATCCAGACCCCTCTGGAAGTATCACAGAAGCTCCTGTAACTCTCACCCACAACTCCCAGATTCCTGGAATAAACACAATGTGCTTTCATCTGTCAAAGACCTCTGGGCCACTCTGGGTGACAAAAACCTTATGAGGCAGTTGTTATCCCCTTGGAGGAGGGGTTGGTGCCATGAGATTGTGCTTCTGAGACCTCCAACTTCAGCTCTCTGTGAGTTATTCCTTTGGGGTGCTGTGCTCTGAAGTCCAACCCCACAGCCTGTACACAACCAGCTTCTCACAGCCTGCTCCCAGCCAGTGACTGAAACACAGGAGACCCCCCTGCAAGGCAGACTGAGCTGAGGGGGCCCCAGAGGTCCACTGAAGTCCACATTCCTCCCAAGCTTCCTTCTTCTCTTCCTTCCCACTCTCTTTTGAGCAGGATCACATGTCCCAACCTCCCCAAGCTCCTTCTTCATTCAAACTTGGAGACATTTTCCCCAATAAATCTACTGCACATCTAATCCCTTCTTGGAAGCCTTAGCATAAGGACAGACAATCTGTGAGCTTACGTAATTTACCCACGAGCTTTCGCTGAGCTTGTTATATAAAGCACTTACTGTACTGTACCAGCACTTTACATATATTAACTCACTTCCCACCAAACCACCTCTGAGATGGCTATAACCATTACCCTCATTTTACAGGAGGGAAAACAGAGGCACAGAGACATGAAGCTGACCCAAGGTCACACAACCAATGAGGTTTCAAATCTTGGGGTTCCTAGATTCACACATCATGGGCTGTCTAGTTCCAGAGGCCTTGCTTTCAAATGATAATGTACTGGCCACAGACCCCAGCATCCTGTGCTACCCACACTCCTCCCTGGGCAGATGGGGTGGGGGGTGACAATGGCAGAACAGAACCTTGCACAAAATGTCCCCAGTGGCTATAGCCTGGCCTCAGCAGCCCTGGCAGAGACTAAGCTTCGTGGCCAAATTATTAAATGGCAGCTCCTATCCCAAAATCCATCCCCGCAAGTGAAAAGAATTGTTGGCAGCAATTCTTTAAGGAGGCAAGACCATCATAGAGAGAAAGCCAAGCCAACCCAGGGACCAACTGGAGGGTCATTTCAATGGCATCTCATATGAGAGACTCAAGCAACAGAACAGCAGGCCTCCTGGATAGAGGCAAAAACCTCACCTGCTCCAAGTGGTGAAAAGCCTCTGGGAGCATTTCAGTCAATGGCTGCCACCACTGTAGTGGCAAATGACTGTGTGTGCGTCTCTCAATGCACTCAGTGTGCACCAGAGAACCACTACCTCCAGAGAACTTGTGACACTCAGAGACACAGGGAAAGAAAAGGGCCTGGAAACTTGTTCATCCTGAGGGCTAAAGGTTCAGAGAGCAGAAAACCCCAGGAGTGCTGGCCCAGAAGAGCCCACAGCACTGGAGAAACCCAGCTCTGTCCTGTGTCAGGGGTCACAAACCCACTGGGGCCAGGCCAGGATGGAAACAGGACTACACTGATTCGGCTTTGGGAAAATTAGTTTCCAGGGCACAAAGAAAACGAGGGCTCACCTCAACGCCAAGAAGTTCTGCTTGCACTCAAGGAGCTTGGCCATGGAGTGTGCACAGCCATCAGTCAATCTGTTGTTGAACAAACTGTTGTGTTGCAAGAGAGAGGACACATGGAGACAAAGTGTATGGCCAGTGAAACCTCAAACCCAGGCTTGCCCATTCCCACCAGGCAGGAGTCACCCTGCACCCTCCAGTCATGCAACCCCCCTGCCCTGACCCATCTCTCACTCCTAACTGCCCAGGCAGCTCGGCCTGGAGTGAGACTAAGGGTATCCAGTGTCCACAGGCCAGCCCAACTTACGCCAGCTTCTGCAGCTGCCCATAGTGCAGAGCATATTCAATGAGCTTGCAGATACCTCGGTCTGAGATATTGTTATCACGCAAACTAAAAAAAGACAAAATAAATTAATTCAAAAGTAGAGCTGATAAAATTGGGGGGAAAATGTATGGAAAGACTCACTCATCCCCAAAGTGTCAGCACCTATGGTTCTGGGAATCACCAGAAAGACAAAACATCCCAGAAAAGTGGAGATGTCCAGCATCTCTGGCCAGAGAGCTATGATGAGGACAGTCCAAGAAGTGGGGACCCAGTGCCCCACCAAAGAACATTTCAATCCTCCAAAAGTCACAGATCTACCTTGAGGCCCAGTTTCTGTCTCTACAAAAGGACAACAATCATCACAGCAGCCTCACTGGGACCCCAAGGTGGAAAGGAGTTGATCTGTGAGAAAGATGAGCCAGAACCATCTCGGGGCATTACCTCCCAAAATCACCTGATCATGAGGTCATCTGAAAACTTCCATGAAATGCAGAAGCTCAGGCCTCTATCCTGGAGCCTGTGGGTCTATACAGGACTCAGGGGTCTATGTATTTTAGCAACTGTGGTGCACATAGTTCTTCATCTTCAGGCAAACCTGGGAGGTCCTGACTAAATGATTCTCTGCCCAGGCACTGGAGTCCCTCAGCCACACACCAGCCATCTGCTGGTCCCTTCATCTACAAGAAGGAAATGATGGCACTGCCACCCTCACCAGGCCGTGCATATAAAGCCCTGAGAGCAACAAGCGAAGAGTAAGAGTCACCTGCAATCATAAGCACTAGCATGTATGGGGAGTTCTGTGCACCTGGCAGTTCCCAACAGTAACCTTATTTAACCCTCACCACAGCCCACGAAGCAGGTGCTACAATTAAGTCCACTGGAGAGAAAAACTGAGGCACAAACAAGGGAAGTGACTGCTAAGACTGCACCACACATCTGGCTCCAAATCCCACCCCTAACCACCATACTGAAGTCTCCCTCTTGTGGCCTTCCCTGGTTCTCTAAAGCCTGTGACCCATGAGTGGGCCAGAAAACCAATCTTGAAGGTCCTGAGCAACATTTTAAAAACTGAAATAGAACAGACAGAAGAAGAGAGTGGAGTGTATCAGAATTAACAAGGGAAAGTCATTTCACGAAGATTTTGTCTTGATTCTCCACCCTGGTGTCCTGCTCACTCACTTGTCCTCTCACTCACTGTGCATCACAGCCAAAACCTCCATCACCCTCGAGTCAGAGGAAGTCAGGGTCTAAAGAAACCTGCGTAGGGGCACTTCGCACACTTGGTTTCCCAGAGGCTATGGGTTTCCGTTGGCATGGAAACTCGAGAGGGAGAGATGCTGCCTGGCACTGCGGGAGAATTGCCAGTCCCTGCTCCTCCCTTCCTCTCTCCTTCTCTTCCTCTGTGAACACACAGACACACACACACACACACACACACACACACACACACACACACGAAGAATGCCTACACAGCAACTTCATAGTCATTTGGTCAAGGACTTTAACTGCTGTGTTAGCGTTCCATCACTATAACAAAATACCTAAGGTAATTAACTTATAAAGAGAAAAGGTTATTTTGGCACACACTTTTAGAAGCTCCAGTCCATTATCTATGGGCCCCAATGGCTTTTGGGCCTCTGATGAGGCAGCACACCATGGCAGCAGTGTGTGAAGGAGCAAAACTACTTGCATCATGAACCAGGGCACAAAGAGAAAGAAACAGGGGCCAGGGTCACATGATCTGGATTTCAAGACCATGCCTCCAATATCCTAAAGACCTCCCACAAGGCCCTACCTATAAAAGGTTCCAACACTTCCCCATTACGCTAACCTGGAGATCAAGCTTCTAACACAAGAACCTCTAAGGGACACTTACCCAAACCACAGCAACTGCTAATGGAAAATCAAGCTGATTCCTGCATATCAGTAGTTCCCACCATGTGAGACCATCCATATCAGAACCACCAGTGATGTTTGCTAAACATACAGATCCTGAGGACCCCAGCCCAAACCTAGTGAAAGGGAATTACTGGGAGCAGACCCAGGAATCTGTGTTTCAACAAGCATCTTTGCCTGCTGCAGTCTGAGCATCACAAGCTAGAACCAGGTCAGCCTCCCTTTTCTCTAAGAGTAAAAACAGATCCAGATCCACAGGCTCCACAGCCCTTCTGCACACCACCAGGGTGGGGTGGTGTTGTCAAATGAACATTCCTAGTTGAAAAAATATCCACTCAAGAATTCTCAGGTTGGACTGGTCTGTTAACATCATCCAAGTGAGTGGTACTGGCCTCTTGAGGTTCAAGGACCCTTTTGAGAACCTGGTAAAAACTACGGTCCTATTATCCAGAAAAATGCACATTCAAATTCCTATCAGAAAAACAGCTTCAACAGACATGTCTCCAAATTCCCCAGTCAAAATACCAAGTTATCCCCCCACCCAAAGGAAACGGACCACTATGCTGGCTGCATTCCATTTACCTGGGCAAATCCACTCTCCCCCTCCTCTCCCAAGCTCTTGGGCCTGGAAGGTGGATACCTGTGGATGACATCAGCAGGCAGATGGCTCTGCCTCACTGTTGGGGTCAGCCAGTGCAAGGCACTGGCAAGAAGTGGTGTTGGGAGAGGAGAGGGGTTTATTCTCCCAGATTCCAGGTTGCTGAAGCTCAGGTGGCCCTCACTGTACCTTCCTCTCAGCTACTAAGTTCTTTCTTCCCCCTCCCTGCCTTTTATGCCCACTGATCTGCTAGACCCAGGACCCTTGTTCAGCCCTTTTTGCTCTTCCTAACCTCTTTCCTCAGCTCTATTGTCACTCCTTTTATAAACTCTCCTTGAATTACCCAATTTAAGTGTGACATCTGTCCCCTCCAAGACTCTGTACATAATACACATATTATGTGTTAAGTATACATAGTTTATATTACGTTATAAACTTATGACCTCAGTCCCTGTGTAAGGGTTAGCAAGACACTGCTTTGCCTCAGAGAAGATAAACATCCTAATGCATTCAAGGAGAGTCTTGTCCTTTGATTGGTATCAGTTAAGGTCACCTGGAAATAGCCCCAAAGCCCCAGGAGGCTATGAATAGATTAACTTTAATGTACAACTCCTGCTTCTTAATAAGGTAAAGGCCAGGAGGGAAGGTGGAAAGCTGGTGGCATGCTGGTCACCAGGCCAGAGCATGCCCTCTGCCCTCACCTGCCTCAAGCCTTGGAACACACTTGTCCAAGTGCACAAAGAGCAGAACCTTACATCCTCATCAGGTGGTGAGGCGCAGCTAGGTAATAATACCCAGTCCTCCTTGGATACCACACTGCCCAAGGAATAAAAAGATGAATGAAACTCTGCAACCACTTTCTCTCTCAGGTCCTGAGATGCCCACATTTTGGGGATTTTAAAGTGTCATATAGGGCACACATCACCTCTGATCTGAAGTATCCTAATACCTGCACACATTACATGGAACTGCACCCAACCTCAGGGTTTCCCTGGAGCCTTAGCAGGGCATCCACAGGCAACTTGTGGGGTGTAGGAAACTTGCGACCAGAAAGATGTAATCTGTGAAATCCAGCTCACTGTTTCCTGTGTGACCCCAGACGAGTTACTGAGCCTCAAATCAAGGAGAATGGGGATAATAGTGTCCCTGATGACAGCCCAGAGATGAGGTCATTCCAGAAAGTGTAGCACAGAGCCTGCATTCAATAAGATGGGGCTCTCCTTATCATTTGTCCAAACTAAAAGCCCCAAGCAGGGAACACATCTGGCCTGCATTGTACAGAAGTGTAGCAGAATTGGGGCCAGGCCCAAACTTCCAGATCTCAACCAGGTGTTCCCATGCCTAACCTTGATGGTGGCATCGCTCCATGCCCAACCAGGAATGCCCAGCAACACTCACTAAAGAGCCTTGCAGACACCAAGGCAGGGCAGCAGTTGCTCCACGCCAATGTCACCCACAGAGTTGTAGTCCAGTTGCAAGGCCAGAGGCTGCTGGAGGTGCCGCAGCACAAAAGCCAGGGCAGCACACTCAGTGGGGCCCACACTGCAAAACGTCAATTTGAGGTGTTCGACATCCAGCCCCCTCACGGCCTCCCTCGCCAGCCGCTCCTCCTGCATTTCATACAGGCTCCGGATGAGCCAGATGAAGCCGGGCATAGCATGCATGCTCTTCGCCTCACCTGGCACGGCTGGTGGGATGCAATGGAAGTGCTTGCGGAGGCTGCGGGCCAGACACCAGCGGGCACAGGCCTGGCGCCGGAGCAAGGCTTTCTCAGGCACCTGGCACTCAGCTAGCAGGTCCAGGTGCTCCCGGGACAACAGCCCCGCCAGGAAGGCTGCAGTGATCTGAAGGTTGTGTGGCTCAGCCTTCTGTAGCAAAGCCGCCGCACTGCCCTCTTTGGTCCTGGGGCTCTGGACACACAGTGCGGGTAGCAGCCTGGTCAGCTGGGAGATCCCTGGCCTGTGACACTTGAAGAGGTGTCTGAGTGAGGCTGTTGGCACATCGGCACAGAGCACAAGGTAGAATGCAGCAAAAAAGCACTGGAAAGTAATGTGCAGGAATTCCAGGGGTGCCATACTCCCTGGCACCACACCTTGGGCACGCACCAGAAAGCCAAGAGAAATGTCCTCAGGGTCAAGCTGTGCCATCTGGAGCTGCTGGGCTGAGAACACATAGCAGCACCTGCCCAAGCCCCAGAAGGCCAGGTAGCCGAGGTGCAAGAGTGAGGGCAGCTTGCCCTGAAGGAGGCCGGGTCCCAGGCCATGGGAGATGGCATCTGGAGGGGAGGCATGCAGCAGAAAATGCTGTAGAATCAGGAGATACATATCCGTGGTGGTTTTGGGGGACCCCTCATTCTGTAGCAACAGTTCCTGGTGGCATTTGGACACCATCCAGGAGAAGACAGGAAGGTGGCACAAACCATGCAGGACAGAGGTCGCTCGGAGCAGCTGGATGAGGCGGTCTGCTACGCCGGGGTCCTGATGGCACTTCCTCAGGTACAGCTCGATGCCCTCCTCTGAGAAGCCCCGGAGGTGACACTCTGTGCGCACATACTTCCTGAGGCATGCTGACACTGCATCTGGACGGCTGGTTAACACCTTGCGGGCATTCTTCAGCAAGTTGCCCTGAAGAAGGTTGAAAAGCAGAGTCTGGACCGATGTAGGGTCAGTTGGAGAACAGTGACGCTCTTGGTCTGTGAACTTGAACCTGAACTCATCAAAGCCATCAAATGTCAGTAGAACACGGTCAGGGTGGTCAAGGAGGAATTGGAAGACATCCTGTTGACCAGCATCAGGCCAACAGCAGTACTCAAAGAGCAGCGTCCTTACAGACAGTGGTTTGGCCACACACTGCAGCTGCCGGCAGCTGAATGGGAAGACAAAGAGGAATTCCTGGAAGTCCTGCCCAGTAGCCCACAGCAAGTGCAACCGCTGCAGGAGTGTACTCTTGCCGCTGCCTGCCTCGCCCACCAGCAGCACAGTGTCTGCATCTTCGTTGAGGTGGCCTTGGGTGCTGAAAAGCTCCTCCAGGCCCAGGTTAGCAGGGCTCTTCTTCCAGGCTCCAACCATGCCCACCTCTGTCCGAAGCTCCAGGATGTTCTCCGTGTAAATGTCCTCCAGGCAGAGATTCTCCACCCCATCATAGGTACTGAGGGAGCGAGACTGAGCAGATACCGTGGTCCTCAACTTGGATATGTACTTTTGGCATTCAGCAGCTGCAAGACATAAGAGGCTAATGAGGGTGGGTCCATGGTCACAATGGGAGCTACCCACACAGCAGGCTGAGGTTTATGTCACTGATGAGAGAGAAGAGCCATGGGCCTATCCGAGGCCTCAGTTTCCTCCCCCGTGAGGTTGGAAAAATGATGGTCCCTACCTCATAGAACTCTGGACCAACTGAGATAACTCATGTCAAGGGCCAAGAACAGTGTCTAACAGAAAGTACACAAAAGACAGCAGCTATCACCACAATTATTACTGGCACCAGGAAGTGCTGTGCTGGGGTCAGAAGACTTGTGTTTGGATGTCTGTCCCACCACACTGGCAAGGTGGCCTTAGAAAGTCCATTCACCACTCACCCTTGACTGATTCTTTCTAAAGGGAAGCAAAGAGTGTAAGGGCACAGGAGTTCAGAGTCCGAAGTCAGACACTCCCTGGCCTGTGCCTAACTCAGGCAAGGCCCCCAGCCTGTCTGCACTTCAGTGTTCTTATCTGCAAATACGGGACAATCCATTCAGTGCTCGTGAAGCACTGAGATAAAATGGAGCTTAGAAGACTATCTCTCACTTGATAAATAATCCAAAAATGTGTTTACTATATTATTAGTGTATGCAGTAGGCACAACATTCCCCCACTCCAAGATGTCCAAGTTCTGATCCCTGGAACCTGTGACTATGTTTCTTACAAGGTCAAAGGGACTCGCAGATGTGATGCAGTCAGAGACCCTGAGGTAGGGAGACAAACATACATAATCTGCCAAGCCTAGCACTGCAGGGCCTCTGGGTCACCAGGGGACCCCAGGTACCGAAACAGGATCCTCTGATCCTGCCTGCATGTCATCACCCCCCTCCCCGTCTCTGCAGGAAAAGCTCTCAAGGCCAGGGCACATTCAGATGCCTGCTATTTGTTGGGTATCACCCTGGTACCATTGAGTTTAATTCACTTCCTGTGTCAGGGTGTAGTTCTCCTTTTAGGAAATGGGGAAGTGCTGGGCTAGGGTCCCAGGCTGGTGGACGTCAGTGTGGCTCACCTCCTCACAGCCTCCCTCCCCACAATCAAGCACTGGCCCATTTGTTCTCAACTCACCTCAGCTCACTGAAGTACTTGCACAGTCACACAAGCCAAGTGCTCTGTGTCTGTGTCACCTTTTTTTTCTTCTTCTTTAAGTCAGGGTCTTGTTATATTGCCCAGACTGGTCTCAAACTCCAGGACTCAAGTGATCACACTGCCTCAGCCTTCTGAGTAGCTAGGACTATAGGCAAGTGCCACCACACCCAGCTTTTGTTCACAGAGCTGATGATTATTGTTGCTATTTCTGCTCTCTCTCGATATATTAGGAGCACTGAGCAGACATCAGAAGATATATATTTTCCTTTCCAATAGCTGACTTCTAATGCAGATTCTCAGCCATCACTAACAATACTAAAATTCCCAAAAATAAAGTCTCTCTCATGTGAAAAAGAAATAAACACACATCAGTTGTCATTCTAGAAGACCCTTACACCATGGCACAGTGTTTCCATGCCTGCATGGCCAGCTTTGTCTGTGCCTTGATGTCTTGGATGAGATGGTGCACACCCACATCCAAGCACAGGCCTCCAGCCACCCACCCACAGGCTTCCTTGCCACCCAGAGGGCAGGCCAGGGCAGCAAACCCATCTGTCAGCACCAGGAACACAGCTCAGGACTTCAGCACTGAAAAGATTTCCCTCCAGGGATATAGGAACAAGGCTGGAAGAGTCACAAATTTAAATCCTCTCTTTTCAACTGACGCTGTCTTCTCCCAAGAAGAAAGTGTAGGTTTATAGTCAGACCCATCTTCCCCTACCTTGTTGTATAACCTCCCCACCCAGTTTCCACATCTATAAAGTAGAGAAAACAATAGCTATTACTTGGGTTATTGTAAAGGGCTGATATTGTTCACAGAGTACCAGCAGGATGCCTGGCATGTTCCAGCTGTGCTACCCAAGCCTCCTCCACTCCTGAGTTGGTGACCATGGGCACTGAGAGATGTCACATTCTCTAAATCCACTTGGTTCTTGTGTTTATGATCATGAGTAGTTAATTTGCAGCAATCAAGTGATACTAGCCTCTGTCTCAAAAAGTGTATCTGTATCTTTCTGTTACGGACGATGAGAGTTTAGATAGTAAGGAACATCTGTAGTTAGCCCTCCATATATGGTGTTTCCAATTATCATTATGCAGGAAGTAATGAAAGCTCAGAGTGAATATTAATGCTTTTCCTTTTAAATCTTCGCAATAGCCTGAGTCATTTGGTGGGGTTAGCCTTAAAATGAGGAACATCTTGGGGAGACTACGTAGCCAGTACGTGAGATACTAACTGACATGTGTTTCACTCTTCCTGTGATGACTTCCTTTCCCTTTCTGATTAACTGAGAAGAACAAATACATACCCTCAAAAGGCAGGGACAACAGGGCTGGTGATTCTTGAATGTGCTGTAGAAGGAAGGCAGCCAATCCATTTGCTTTCACTGTGGCAAGATCTAGCAACCTTCTGGCCTATGGGAGAAGCAGAAGCCATTATTTTTTCAGAAAGGTTGATGGACTGGGGCAGAGGGAGGAAGGATGGTCTCTGCTGAGTACAACTTGAGCATCCCTAACCTGAAAACCTGAAATTTGAGGTACTCTAAAATCCAGAACTTTTTGAGTGCCAATATGGTGTCACAAGCTGACAATTCCTCACCATGAAACTTTGTTTCATGTACAAAATTACTTGAAGTATTATATAAAATTACCTTTAAGCTCTGTGTATAAGGTATATATAAAACATAAATAAATTTTGTGTTTAGACTTGTGGCCCATCCCCAGGTTATCTCATTCTGTATCCAAATAATCCCCAGTCTGAAAAAAATTGGAAATCAGAAAACACTATGGTCCAGCCATTTATTATAAAGGATACTCAATCTGTACTGAAATTTCATGGGCATCTCTCTCCCATCACAGTAAAAGGCTGGAAAAACACCTACATGACTTTAAAGAAGCTTATACAGAATTGGATAGTGAACATACACATCCAATCTAGCTCCCTCCCAAAACTCATTAAAAGAGTGAATTCCTAAACCAAACAAGACAAAATAAGATAAAATAAAGACATAATTCTACAACCCTACAAAGATATGGAAAATAATCTAGAAGCTGTGAATGATTTGGAAATGATTTCATCAAATCTCATGGCTTGAATGCTTGAACATGACCTCTGGTCCTCACCCCACACTTTCATCCCTGGCCCAAACTATCCCCGAGACTGGGACTTGCACACCCAACTGCCCATTCTCCTTCTCCACTTAAATGTTTCCTAAACCCTCATCCATGCCAAACCCACAGCTGTTCTCATCCCAGCTAAAGTCAACTCCACCCTTCTAGCTGCTCAGCCCCAAAGTCTTGGAGTCAATTTTGAAGCTGCAAGCCATTAGCAACACCTGTTGGCCACCCCTCAGGGCTACATCCAGGAGGGCCCTGTCCAACAGACAGAGAATGCAAGACATAAATGCCAGCCATGAGTGCAACTTCAAACCTTCTAACAGCCACTTTCTTAAAAGTTTTTTTAATGGAATTTTAATCATATATTCCACTTAACCCAAGAAATCAAAAATACTGCCATTTCCACACGTAATAAGTATAAAAAAGTATCAAAATGGGTTACATTCTCTCCTTCATATTAAGTCCTCAAAAGGTGGTATGTATTATGCACTCACAGGATCTCAATGTGGAGTCCCTCATGGTGGTGCATGCCTGTAATCCTAGGGTTCTGGAAGCCTGAAGCAGGAGGATCAAAGTCAGAGCCCAGCCTGGACAATTTAATTTAGCAAGATCCTGTCTCAAAATAAAAAATAAAAAAAGAGCTGGGGATGTAGTTCAGTGGGAAGACTTTGGGTCAAATCCTAGTACTGAAAGAAAGAATCTCAGCTGTGTTTCAAATGCTTGGCAGCCACCCAGGACCAGTGCCCACATACTGAAGGCATAGCTATAAAACCCACCTTTCTCAACACCTTCTGTACTACCACCTGCTCCCAGCCACCTGTATGGCTCACCTGGGAAAGGGTAGAGGCTCCCAATCTGGACTCCCCGCTCTCCACAGTCTATTCTCAATTCCACAGCCCCAGAGTTTCATCATTTACAAATGAGCCAGATCACATGGTTATAAATGTCTCAACTGTGTCCCCATTGTCTCAGAGTCAAAGCCTAAGTCCAACAGTAACATTCAAGGTCCACATCAGACAAAAATCCTTACCTATAATCCTCAGTACCCACGTTCTACCTCAGACCTCACTTCCTACTCCTTTTCCCCTGGCTCACTCCCTTCCATGTTGGCCTCCTATTTCTTGAAAACACCCAGCATGCTCCTACTTCCGGGCTTTGAATCTGGCTGTGTCCCCTGCCTAGAATGCCCTCCTCCCACAAGGTACAGGTCTAATGCCGTCACCTCCTTGAAGTCTCTGCTCAACTTCCACCTGCTCAGTGATAACTCTCTGGCTTCTCTCTCTAAAATTGAAATCTTTTCTTCCCTGCCCTTTTCCCAAACTCTCCATGCCCCAACTCATTTTACTGACCTTCTATACCACTTAGCACTTTCTAACACATGTGGTGATTTGCTTCTTTCTGTTTATTTTCTACGTTCCCCAACTCGGGTGTGAACATCTCACACAAGGCTTTCTGCTTGTTTGCTCACCGGGCTTACCCACCAAGGTTTCCCCAATGCCTAGAAGAGTGCCTGGCACAGATGCAGGGTTTGAAGACTTGCTGAATGAATGAATGAATGAATGGTAACAGACTTAGAAGATTCCAGAAGCAAATTTCTAAGCCCAAAATGGGTAAGTTGAAAACCCCACAACATATACCCTAGAATCTATCTAGGGCTCTGGAACTATCAGCATCAGGGTACCTCTGGGATTAAAGGAAATAATGAAAATAAGGATGGAGTCAAAGTGGTTTATGAGCTAGATTTCTGGGTACCCTTGCCTACTCTAAGGTACTAGCAATTGTCCCTTCCTGCCATGACAAAGTCTGAAGATTTATATTCTGGAAAGGGTAAAAGAGACTCTCTGAATTGTGGTGCCAGGCACAATTAGAGAAGTGGATGTGATATCCCAACAAGGGTTTAAATGACCAAGTGCAAAATGAACACTGAATGTTGAACTTTCCCTCGCACCACTGCTGCCACCCAGCCTTCTCATCAACTGGGCACCCAGACCTCTGGCAATCAATCAGACCTTCACCTAGGGCAAGAAGTCTGTGGTCTATTCAAGGAATCTGACTTATCTAGGAGGAAAGACATATAGATAGAAATACTGCCATTTCCCAGAGTATCTAACAGTAGAATTCATAGTAGACAAGTGTTATCCATATGCCCAGTATTAAAGTCCTCCACTTCAATAAAGAAAAAGACAACTAAGGACTACCATATGCCCAAAGAAAATATCTAATATGGGCAACAGAAGCCAAACCAGTGGTGGGAAGGAGAAGCAATTTGTAGGATAAAGAGTTTATGTGAGGTGAAAAAATAACCCAATCAAGCAAGCAAACAAATAACTCAACTACCATTATGAATTTTAAATAAACAAAGAGATTGGATCCATACGGGCAAGATGCTATAACAAAGGAACAGTTAAAAATGGCTCTTGCAAAAGTATGATACCAAAAATGAAAAGTTAAAGAGTATATAAAGTTGTGACTATCATATATTAAATAGAGCAAAAAAAATACAGAGAAGGAAAATTGAAGAAAATTAGAAGGTTAGTCAAGAAAGTCTAGCAATCAAGCTATTGTAATTTCCTAAGGAAAGAAAAAAGAAAACAGAAAAAAAGAAAGTATCAGTAGAGTCATCAAGTAAATTTCCCAGAACACAAAGTCTTGAGTTTCTGGATTCAGAAGGTCCCTTGGGTATCCAGTACCCAAGGCATATTATTACGAAGTTTCAGACTGTGAAGGACTAAAAGAAAATTTGATGAGCTCCCAGAGTTACAAAAATGGTTTTAGAATTCTTAGCAGCAACTCTGGAAAGATCATACAGCAATGCCATCAATGTTCTAAAGGAAATGACAGCCAACACAGAATTTTATACCCAATCAAATTGTCAAGTAAGAGAGAAATGTTAGACACAGTCAGAAATTTTAACTTCCATACACTCATGCTAAAGAATTGAGTACAGAATTTATGATCTACCAAACAGGAGTAAGACAGGAAAGAGGAAGACATAGTATTCAAGATGCAGGAGACCCAACATAGGTGGTTATGAAGAGAAATCTTAGGATGATGGCTGTCTACTACATGTGGAGGGCCACTCATTCTCACAGAATGGAGCAGTAACTCAAGACTGAGGTATGCTGAAAGCAGTTATCTCCCAGATATCCCGGTAAGCCTGGACCTAATTAATTCTTATCTATATTTCACTTGTTTTCACCATGGACTAACATATTCCTTCTCTCAACTTCTGCTGCCTAAGTCAGCTGAAAATATTCATTTCACTCCACAGAAACACTTAACCTTGATCTACCTCTGGGAGCTAAAATAGCCTTTAGTAAGTCTTACAATTGAATGTACAGGGCAGCCTACGACCTCTGATCACATTCCTACTGGATATCCAGCACCTTTTACATACCAGCCCCATCAGATCCTCCAGTTGTAATGAGCCCTAGATTTCTCCACATCTACTCATGACCTTATCTGTCAGCCTCCAAGAACGAGTCCTCATAAACTCCCAGGAAAGGAGAAGCCAGACCCTGCTAAGTTTCCCTGAACTGGAAGCCTTCACTAACAAAGGCCAGTATTGTCCTTTCCTTACACAGCTATGTTAGACTCACTACTCATCTTTTCAAAAGAAAACAATACATTGTGTGGGGATTCATTTTAAAAGGTACAAAAACAATAAAGAAAAGCAAAGGAGTGGTTAACACAAAATTCAGAGTCGTGGTTATGTCTAGTAGCTGAAATTAAAAAAGGCCTGGGCGCTGGTAGCATTCTATTTCTTAACTTGAATGATGGGAAGATGTTTATTACTATAGCTATAAAATTTATATACTCTTCTGTAAGCACAGTACATTTTCCAATTAAGAAATGTCTAAGTTAATTCTGTGTTGGGAGCAAGCAATTCAGAGCTCAGTCTGACACCTCAGCCTCATCAACATTAGTAGATGCATGAGTCACACAGACAGCTGGTATCACAGCTGGTGTTCCCAGCCTCTGGTTTCCTAACAACTGTTAGGCCCAACTGAGCAACACCATACAGAGCACTCACATTTTACGGCAGAGAGAGAAAAGCACTAGCTTTGAGGAAAAGCAGACCTGGATTCAAATTCTAGATGGCTTCTTCCCAGATGCATGCAGTTTTTTCATTGCCAAGAAACAGCGTAGTCGGCCCGCTGCAGACAGGCAGGTCTGCGCACGCCCTACCGAGGTCCTGAGTCACGCAAAAGATGCCGAATCACCCCGCTGCAGACAGGGAGCCACCTGATTCCACAATACAAAGACTCAGAGGACACCAGACCACCAGACCAAGGTACTGAGTCCCACTGTTCCCAGCCCAGAGGTAGGGGCTTCTGAGCCGTCGTCCCACTGCTCCCGGTCCAGAGGAAGGTGCTTCCCGGTCACCATCCCTCCCGCTGCTCCCAGCCCAGACAAAAGGGCTTTTAGGCCACCTTCTGTCCCGCTGCTCCTGGTCCAGAGGAAGGGGCTTCTGAGCCACCATCCCACTGCTCCTGGTCCAGAGGAAGGGGTTTCCCACCCACCATCCCTCCGGCTGCTCCCAGCCCACAGGAAAGGGCTCTTGGGTCACCATCCCTACCGCTGCTCCCGGCCCCTGTCCCACCTCACCCAGCTCAGAGGAGGTAATCCGTGCAGGCGCTAACAGCCCCCCACCCCAGTCGAAAGGAGAAAACGCGTAAATAAGTCTCAAAACCAGACTTCCAGATCACCTACAGCAACCACAAAGGGAAATGAGATAGAACACTGTGACACTCAACCACCTGGACCCACTGAACTGGAAACAAAAGGGGATCTGGAAAAAAGGAAATCAGAAATAATTTCTCAGATAACAGGAGAAATTGTGCC
>NW_004624757.1:5992409-6092952 GCF_000247695.1 Heterocephalus glaber
TAATAAAATGGAGTACTACTCAGCCATAAAAAATGAGAAATTAGAGACATTTATAGCTAAATGGATGCACATTGAGGCGATACTCTTAAGTTAAATAAATGGGACACACATGTAAATACTGAATGGTTTCTCTGGTGTGAGAAACTGAAAGTGTAAATAAGGACTAAAACGTATAATAGATAATGTGAAACAGGAAGAAAAGAAGCAAAGAGGAAGGGGAAGTGGGAGGGGTAGGGGAAAAGAAAGAAGGGAATGGAATTAATATGAGAAAATTAAAAATGGAAACAAAGTCTTTGTAAATAGGGAGGAATGGAGGGGTTGAATGGAGGGGTTGAAGGGAGGGCAGGGGAAGGGGGAAAAAACAAGAACTAAGAGAGATTATGTAAAGGTGCAAATTTCCCATTATGAATGTCATTATATTGTATACCCAAAATGTACCAATAAAATTAATTTTTAGAAAAAGACACAAAAAGCTGGTTCTCCGGGTGTAACTATAGGTTTTATGCGTTAGTTAGTGGGGACTGCATCCCATCTGATCTGTAAATACTTAATAATCCTGAGCTAGCCTTAAATCAGCCTTACAGTCCTTTATTTCATCAGTTTCAACCTAGGCTAACCTAGACTCATTGAACATTAAAAAATGATAAATTTTAAAGAAATAAAAATAAAAACCAGGAAGTCAGCAATTCAGCCCACCCTAACACTCCAATGTAATTACAATCCATTCATTCATTCAATAATTCATCTTTCTCATCAAGAAGTATTTATCAAATATCTACTATATGCAAAGCACTCTATGACAACAAACTTTAAGACAGAGCCTTGACTGTAGTAAGCACCCAATAGATTCTGGCTGAATACATGACTGAATGAGTTAATGATGAATGAATCAGTCAAGGCCTGAGGTCCCACACTGGCCCTCTGCTTTACTACTGTTACCCCAGTCACTTGCCTGTGCTCTAATTTCCCAGTCTATAAAGTAGAATGCTAATGACTGTTTTCCATTTGCCTCACAGGAAGCCTGAGAATCATTGTTTGGAGGAAAATAAAACAAAGAGTTTCAAAAACACCCAGAAGACACTTTTTTTACCTTGTGGTCTCTGTTGAATCATCATCTTTTCAGGAACAATTAAATCACAACTCTGAACATCTATGATCAGAAATCCGAGGAGGGCATTTAAACCATAGTATGTAGTGTGCTGTATTAATTATTAAACACCAACTTAATATAGTGAAGGATTATGCTCTATTGAGCTGTTAATTTAAAATAGACAGCAGTAAATGCATGCAAGAATAGAATATCATTCATAACAAATAATAGCAGTCAGAGTTGATATTAATGTGTGTTTTCCAGGTGCTAGACACTGGGTTAAGTCATTGAGTTCTCCCCAAAACCTTATAGGATAAGTACCAAACGACCATTGTCATTTTTTTACAGATGAGGAACCTGAAGTGGGAGAAGTTAAGGATGGAGAAATTCCATGTAGAAGGCTGACCTTGAACCTGCATCATACTGGCTCTAGATGCTCAGCCCTTGGCCACCACAGCCTACTTCCTCTCATCAAAGTGGTACATTGCGAGTGGTGGAGAGCAACTTTTAATTGCCTGACTAACTTTTCAGGGGGAATCCCACAGACCAAGTTACCCCATGGGGCTGACTTTCCAAGAAACATTAATCTTGGTGACTACCCATTTCCTGTGAATTCTGCTGACCCAGGATGGAGAGCCTTACCCTCTGCGATGCTGTGAAGATGGGCAACCTGATTTCATCACATTCATACTGACTAATGAAACCCCGCTCCCTGGCCACAGCCAGCACATCCTCCACGTGGCCGTAGAGCTTCCTGACAATGGCTGGTCGGTGATTCAGCAGGTCTTGGGCAGGGTGGCCTGAGTGGGGGTCCCAGCTGTTGTGCAGCTCAGGGGGCTGGCTGTCAGCCTGGGCCTCCTGGACAGCCTCAAAGAGCTTCTGACAGCCCCAGCTGCCCTTGTTCCAGACCGTGTCCAGCAGGCGCCTGGCCACATGGGAAAGAGGCTGGCCCGGGAGGCAGAGGCCCTCGTACTCTTCCCAGGAGAGCACCTCCCAGCAGAGTAGCCAGTCCAGGATCCTTTCAAAGCCCTCCAGGGACCCTGACACGAGCAGCCCCACCAGCTGGCTCCTCTGTGCCTGGAAAGCTTCCTGTGAGTTCATTTCATGACCTGGGGAAAGAAGGAGCAAGGTCAGAGCAGGACTTGTCCAGAAGCCAGGCAGGGCAGGGACAGGGCCAAGTTATCCCAGCTCAAGTTTAAGTTGGCCATGGTCCTACCCCAGGGCTATCCAGTCCAAGCTCCCCATCTTGTAGCTGTGCAGACTGAGACCTGGGGAAAGCCAGAAACTGACTTAAAGTTCCACAGAGAGTTTGAAGCAACCAAGAATTAAATCAAGATCACTGGCTCACCAGTCTTGGTGGCACACACCTGTAATCTCTGCAATCTTGGAGACTGAGGAAGAGGACCTCACATTCAAGCCCAGTGGGGACATCTCAGCAAGACACACACACACACACACACACACAGAGCTCCCACATTCATGCTTGGTCCTAGCTTAAGAAGTTTAAAAAGGCTGGGAGCTACTATGAGGAGCAGTGTCTCCTGAGGGATCAGGGAATTTGTTCCCTTTGGGGCAAGGTTCCAGCGCTCTTCCAAGCTGGCTGGATTCAGGCCAAGTAGCCTGAGGAACAGCTAATATTTATCAAGCACCTCGGTGTGCCAGGCACTCCTTTAAGTGCTTTCCTGTACGAATTCATTTAACTCTCCCAGTCCTCTACTCTGAAGTAGAGGGTATCACTAGCCCTGTTTTACAGAGGAAGAAACTGAGGCACACAGGCAAGTGATGAACCCAAGCACAACTCCACCTGCCTTATACATGGGACCCCTGAAGGGGCCTGAGCCCATTCCTGCGGACACACCACTGCTACCCAATGGGTGGCTCAGAACATTGCTGCAAGAATCCCAATCTAGGTGAAGTACAAAATCATGGTGCCATGCAGTTCAGTGGTGCACTGCCCCTTTCAGCACTACATACACACACACATACACACACACACACACACACATGCACGTATGCACATGTCCTCACTTCCTCCCACAAACACACTCACCACCACATACACACACTGCCCTGCCACTGTCCTCAGTGGCCTGGTCAGGCTCAGCCCTCAGATTCTGGTTGCTGAGAGCTATACAGCAGAGAAAATCTCTCAGCATGGTTGGTTCTGCTATTGTCACAGGGCCTGGGGACAAGGGCTGGTGTGGTGCCCAGGAAATCGAAAGTGAAAGGGTGATGGCATGAAAAAAGAAGGACACCAGCTTCTTTTTATAAATCAGGGACATTCTGGGACATTCAAGGGACCAGACGCCAAGTGGCCTGGGGAGTTTACAACTTTCCTGTTGACTGTTTATGTGTCTCATGCCCTGCTGTGCCCACCGGAAACCCAGATCCTCTCATCCTGGCATCCTGAAGCTTGGCACCACACTGGGCTTGAGGAGGAGCTGTGGGAATGTTCATGAATCAAATCCAGTGGGAGAGGACAGGGGCTGGGCCTGTGCTCTTATCACAGCTGAGGTAAGCAAGAGAAGAAATTTCCAGCTCAGAATGCTGCCAACATAAAGGGTGGAGGCCTTGTGCTGGCAAGACAGGGAAACTGAGATAGCAGGGTACCTGTGTGTCTGGCAGCTTGGGAGGGAGGACATCCCTCCTGCAGAGTCTGCTGTAAACCAGGAATTAAGGCAGTTCACCTTGGCCAAGAGGGTCTCTTCCTTGTACCCACCTCCAAGCAGGGCTAGATGTAGAGGGTTGGGGGATAACAAGAAGGTACTGTGAGCCCCCAGCACACCCCTGCCCAGGACTTGGGAAAATAACCAGTGCCCGCTCTGAGAGCAGCCCAGAAATGGGGCCAGCACCTTCCCTCAGACCCCAGCCCAGAGAGCATGGGTCCAGCCAGGAATCAAAAGAAGGTGAAAACGGGGTTGCCATAGGAGAGCACCCCCCTCTCTCACCTGGAGGATGTCCAGGGCGGGACACCTGCTATTTCTGTCCCATCTGGAGACCCTAGATCACCTGGCCCCACAGGGCCCACTAGCCAAGAAACCAGCACAGCCAGGCCATCTTTGGGCACGATCTGGGCAGGAGACAAAAGCTTGGCAGCCTTGGAGCCATCCACAGACCTCACCCTCAGGGGAAATCCCAAAAGGACCAGCAGGAAGCCAGAACCAGACAAGCAGCCCTTCAGGACTCAGGAAGTCTTGGTTGTTTTGGCTCAAAGCCTCGGGCATCCCTGTCACCATCTCCGAAAGATGGAGACACAGAGACCTGTGACACACCCAGGAGATGAGCTGCTCGTAAGCATGGCCTGTCCCAAAACCACCAAGGCCAGGGCCACCTGCACGATGCCCAGCCACACACACCCAGGCTAGTGATGGCAGGGTCCTGGCCCAGGGAAGGAGAGGCCAGTTTTCTGGAAACCTTAGAGCAAGGGGAATTCCCAAAGACCAAGAGCCAGCCCCAGTCTCCAAGCTGTAATTACCCTATCTCAATTTAAACACTTGGAAAGGAAGACCTGGCCTCTGGGCTGTCCTCACTAGCCAGCTCAGGAAGTTCCTCCTCATGTCTTAGCTTAAGTTCCTCCTGCTTCCGTTTAAATTGGGGGAGAGAGAAAGACAGGTAGATGTTTACCTATTTCATAAAAACTGTCCCTAAAATCTTCCTGAATATTTAGTACCTGGTCAGACTTCCCTTCTTCAGACCAAATGCATCTGTTTATCTCTATTGCCTTTTCCTCTCTACTTCGGTTATTACAAGTTCCAAGTCACTACTGTCCTCTCCTCCTTGCTGAAACAGAGGATAAGCAGGTGACTCACAAGGATCCTAACTTACCCCCAAGCCCACGTCTACACCCTGACACCACTTCCTTCCCCAAATCCAAGCCAGCCTGGTTTATCTGAGCCCGGGGCCAGGTGCTCTACTAAGTGCTGAAACCTCCACTGCTGGCCTGAGGGGAGAGAGGTTGGGAAGCCGACTCAGAAACACCCAGGTCCCAGGGGGACCTCTGCCTCCCCTGGGGCACTGAACCCATCCCTTCTCTCCGATAGCCAAGCTCCCCTCTCCATCCCACCTCTGAGCTTCTCTCTAAGAGGTGTCCCCACTGGGGTGCAGACAGACTAAAACCCCCTCTGGACCCCTCCCTGCTCAGCTCCAATGCCCTTTCTCCCATGGGCATCAGTCCTGGGGGCTCCCTTCTGCTGCTCCTAGGAGCACTCTTCCCACACCCCCAGGACACAGGGCTTATCTTCCCACCTCTGGGGCAGTTGTTTCTATCTCCTTGGCTAGTCTTAGTTCTGAGGACCCCAGAGCATCATGATTGGCCTCCTCTTCTCCACACCACTCCCTCCCTAAGCAACACCCCCCCGCCCCCCCGCCATGCTCTGGGCTCTAAACACCAACTTTATGTGATGATTCCCAAAATGTTATCACCAGCCCCGACCCTGGGAGCTCTTCCCAGCTGCCTCCTCAGCATCACATGCATGCCTAAGGAGCATCTCAAACAGGACAGGCACAAGGGCAAACTCCTGATCTCCTCCAAAGAGTGTCCATCTCAGTGACAGTGGTCCAAACTTCTAGGTGCTCAGACTGAAAGCCTCAGATTCATCCTTGGTCCCATCTCTTGTGCATCCCAAATCCTAGGGGCCCAACCTTCAAAAATGGATCCCAAATGTGAAAGCCTGAGGTTTTTCTCCACCTCTCTATGCCATGGTGAAGGCTCCCAGGCTCTCACCCCTACCGTCACCAGGTGAGCCTGCCAGCCTCTGGGTACAGCAGGTGACTCCTCGGCACAGAGCTCTCTGGTGTCACTCAGAGTGGTGTCACTCAAAGCCTTCACAGTGCCCTTCAAGGCCCTATGCAGTAGACCCTCACCTCCCCATTCTTTACCTTTCTGCACTCATTACCTCTTAATCCTCTACTTCCCACCCTGCTCCATCCACACTGGCCTTCTCTCTTTATTCTTATAGCAAACCAGGGCCACTCCTGTCCGGCATGCTCCTGCCTTAGGGCCTTGGTACAAGCTCTTTGCTTCACAGATGCTCTCTCCTTTCCCCTAGACCAGTGGTATTGTACCTATGGCACACGGACCGCAGTGGGCTGTTTGTCTCATTGAAAGTTCCAAAAGGTTCGCCATCACTGCCCTAGACAGTCAAATGGTTCCTAATGACTTTGTTCAATGGTCACCGTCTAGAAAGGCCTTCCCTGCCTGTGCTGTATAAAATTGCAAACCCCGTCCCAGCCCCCTGTCCTCCTTCCCTGCTTTATTTTTCTCCACTGTACTTCTCACCACGCAACATGCCAGGTGTTTACTTATTTCCTTGCTGATGCTCTTTTCGACAGTGTGCTCCATGAAGGCAGGGAGAGATGTCTGGTTTTTCTACTACTATATCCCCCATGTGTCATCCAGTGCATTGATAAAGATGGAATGAATGAATGGATGAATTTATTCAGCACATCTGCTCAGGAAGCAGATATGGATGGAGGGGCAGGATCCCCAAGGCACAGACTTGAAATGAAACTCGAGCTGCAAGACACAAACAGCCACCTTCTAAGAAGCAAGCTCCTAGGTTCAGGGTTTATGCAGCAGAAGGATTCTGACCTAGAGGGGTGGGAATGGGACTAGATGGTCCCCTTCCAGCTTCAGACCCCAAGCACAGAGAGGCCAAGGGGCCTGGAGTGACCAGCAAACCCAGGGCTCTGGCACACTGTGTTGGTAGGATGGGGACCGCAGAACAGAAGCAGTGGCAGTGAGGCTGTGACTCTGGGCTTCCTCACCAAGGGACCAGGGAAGGGTGACAGGGCAGGCTTTTCCCCTCCCCAGAACCAGGAACCTGGAGGAGACCAAGCACAGTCCATGGGGAAACTGAGGCTACAGGGCAGGGAGCCAGGGGCCCAGCCTCCAGTCCTCATCCAGCTGCAGGACATCCACCCCCATGGGGTGAGGGGAGCTTTGTAATCTGTGAGAAACAGGTAGGACCAGACGGCTGCTGCACCAGCTTGAGAAGCCAGAAGCGGCCAACAGCTGGGAGAATGCTTCCGAAGCCCTGGGTGTGGGCCTGACTGGACAGGGACAGGATTGGAACCCGGCTCTCACACTCGCCGAGGAGGTGGGCAACTTCTGTAAGAGTCAAAGGGTAGCAGGTCGGGTGAGAGATGAGGCCTAACAAGAGGAAGGAACTGCCACCCCTGGGCACAGCCTCTCCTCAGACCTCAAGGCTCCCGGGGGACGTTCGGCCCCGCCCCCAAAACCTCTTCATCCGGTTACCACAGGAGCCCCAACCCCGACACGCCCCCTTTCTTTCTACCTCTAGTCTACACCGCGGGATGCCCCCAGGGAAACTGAGGCAGCCTCTCCCCAAACCCAGCAGCCAGGACAGCTGTGGAGCCAGGTGTCCGAGTCTGGGGGCGGGACCCTCGGCGCTCATTTTCTGTGCCCCCAATCCACCCCCGGCGCAAAGCACAGGCAAGGGGTGGACGGAACTCACCGCCCAGCCACCGGCGACGAAATCCTGACTCTCTGTGTCAGCCCAGGCTCCGGCTCTGGAGCTCGGCGATCACCCCGTCCCGGCCCCTCTCCCCGCCCCGTCCCCGCCCCCGCCCCCGCCCCGGCCCCACAGCAAGGTTGCCTGAGCAGCCACGCCCCTCCTGCCAGCTGCCGGCGACTCAGGCCTCAGGCTTGCTGGTCTAGCCTGGGGCTGGATGAGACAGATGGGTTTTGCCTTGGAACTGCGGGGCCTGACTAGTGTCTGTCTGTCTTTCTTTCTTTCTTTCTTTCTTTCTTTCTTTCTTTCTTTCTTTCTTTCTTTTTCTTTCTTTCTTCCTTCCTTCCTTCCTTTCTTTCTTTCTTTTTCTTCTTTTTTTTTTCAGTACTTGGGAATGAACCCAGGACTTTTGCACTGAGCTACATCCCCAGTCCTCTTTATTTTTATTTTATTTTTTTTATTTTGAAACAGTCTTCCTATATCTCTGAATTGCCCAGGCTGGGCTTGAACTTGGGATCCTCCTGCCTCAGCCTTCCTGAGTGTTGGGATTACAGGTGTGCCACCATGCCCAGCTAGGATCTGCCTTTCTGGGCCATGTTTCAACCAGGAGGGAAAGAGAGTCCTGAGAACAACACCCCCGCCCCTGCACACACACACACACACACACACACACACGCACGCACACACACACTAGGCCATGTTTTATGAAATAAAAAGCTAGAAAATTCTTGCTACTAGTACGAACTTGATGCCCCCTTTAAGGAATCCTCAAGTCCTTGGCCATCTATAAGCTCTAATACTGTGAGGTTCCCAAATGACACATGGGGGGAGCATGCACAGGGCCTTTAAATACAGTTGCTCATTTTTCATTTTCTATCAGTCCTTCTGCTAGGTGGAGGAGAGAGGTCCCAGTTTGGTACTCACAGAACTTGGACACCGCCTCTAACACAGCCTAGTCTACTCGGCCATGCAACAGTATCTAAACTAGCACTTAACAGCATTGTTTTGTTTCCATTAAATTTATTTTATGAGTTCCTATTCTTCCAAGCAAGTGACAGTGTTTTCCATTTAAGGTATTAATATAAATGCTCTTTTTGAAAACACTTGTATTGGGATCTTTTTTAGATATGAAGTCTTATTTAAAGAAAAAATAATCAAAATAACTGGGATTCACATAGTGCTTACAATGTCTTGGCCTTCACAGATAAATCTCACCTACAGGGTACTAATTCTTTTCATTCCTAATTTAGAGACAAAGAAACTGAAGCACAAAAAAATTAACCTATCCAAATTGTGACAACAGGGCTGAGATTTGCTCTAGGGCTTTGGCCACAAAAGTCACATCCTAACCATGCAGATTGACCTGCAAGGATGGTCACCCCATCCGTCTGTCATGGTGAAAAGCTGGAACCCCAAATGCCCAGCAGCAGGGAACAGACAGAGCACCTGGAAAACAACTCAACCCATCTTCACTATACCTCACATGCAAGCCGGGAGCAAATGCTCAGCCTGGCCTCCAGAGTAACCCCAGGGGGCAGCCACTTCTTACCCACCCGGGGTCCTCATGTCCATCATCTCTCACCTGGGTTTCCGAGAGAGCTGCTGGCCACTCTCCACTATTCCTGCTACCATCCTGCTTCAGTACAGCAGCCAGAGTTAGTCTTTTTTTTTTTTTTTTGGTACTGGGGATCGAACTCGGGTCCTTGTGCTTTCGAGGCAAGTGGCAGCACCTGAGCTAAATCCCTGGCCCAAGAGTTAGTCTTTTAAAAAGTCTAATTAGCCAGGGATTTAGCTCAGTGGTTCCACTGCCTGCCTCACAAGGGTAGGGTCCTGAGTTCGATCCCTGGCTCACACAAAAGAGGTAATTACTTCATGCATCTGTTGATGACTCCCACGTCACTTGGTAAAAGCCAGCGTCCTTACAAGCTCTCTCTCTGACCTCTCCACCACCACCACCAGTCTCCCTTCGCTCCTTTTGTTCCAGCCACCCTGGCCTCCTGGCTGGTCCTGAAATATGCCAACCTTCTGCCACCTCCAGGCCCCTGCACTTGCTGTTCCCTCTACTTGGAATGCTCTTCCTTTAGAAAACTACACGGCTCCTTCCCCACCTCTTTCAGGTCTTGGCTTACATGTGGTTTCTCAGTGACTGTTCTGTACACAACTGCAACACCCTGCTCTATTTTGTACTTTCCTGCATAGGACTTCTAGTCTCTCACCCAAGAGAACATGAGCTGTAAAGGAACAGGAATCTTCTGCCTTGTTCCCCTGCTTTATCCCAGGGCCTGGAGCAGGGCCTGGCATGTAATGAATATTTGTTAAGTGAATGTGCTAAAAAATGGTGCTGTGCTTCTAATAACCAGTGAAAATAAATAAACTACTGCAGCCCACAAGACCTGCAGCCTTGCAGTAATATTGAATGAAAGAAGCCAGATGCAAAAGCATATATACTGTGCGATATTATTTATATGAAGTTCAAAAGCAGGTGGAGCTACATTACAGTGGGAGGAGCCAGCATAGAGGGTACCACCCAGGAGGAAGTAGAGATAGTGACTAGGAACAGGCACAAAGCAGGCCTCTGGAGTGCTAGTAATGTTCTATTTTTGTTTTGAATAGTGGTTACAAGGATGCGAAACTTTGTGAAAACTGGTCAAGTTAAATACTTATGATATTTACATTTCCCTTTATGTTTGTTACATTTCACTATAAATTTATTTTTAAAAGATGCTATAGTAAAAAAAAAAAAAAAAGATGCTATAGTAAGCTGGGCATAATGAAACATAACTGTAATCCCAGATATTCAGGAAGCTGAAGCAGGAAGATCCCAAGTTTAAGGCCAGCCTGGGCAATTTAATGAGATCCTGTCTCAAATAAAATTTTAAAAAGTGTTTGGGATGTAGCTCAGTGGTGGAGCACTTGCCTATCATGAATAAGGCCCTGGGTTCAATCCCCGGTACCATTAAAAAAACTTGGATAAGGTACATTTATTAGCATACAATGATGACCACAAAATAAGGCTAAAAGTAGTTGCTTTTTAATAAGAATTACATTTTTAATTGCCAGGGCAATTTATTTAATTTTTGTTTTGTTTATTTTTGTGGAACTGGGGATTGAATCCAGGGTATTGAGTATGCTAGGCAAGTGCTCTACCACTGAACTATATCCTCACTTCTTGCCAAGGCAATTTAAGGGGGAAGAATAGTCATCCCAACAAATGTGCTGAATGCTGGATATTTACATGCAAAAGGATTGTTAAGGCTTGTGTCTAGATGTCCCCCAAAAGCCTCAAGCAGTATAGGTGGGGGTTTCTCAGAGGTGGCTGGTTCTAGGGTGTGTGACACTAGGATTGATTCATGGTGCAATGAGTACTAGGATTAAAGGTATGAGTGCTACCTGTCCTAAGTAGCCTGAATAAGATATAAGGGACAGAAAGAGCTGTGGTCATCCCTTCCGTGTTTTGCTATCTTCTGCCCACCATGAACTGTTTCTCCTCTACAATGCCACCCTGCCTTGGAGCCAGCCAATTATAGACTGAAACCTCTACAAACTGTGAGCTAAATAAACCTTTTCTCTTTTAACTTCAGGTGTCTGGTATTTTGTCTAAGCAACAAGAGAAAAGTAAATAAGATGAGGATGAATGTGGATTCCTACTTCATCCCATATACAAAAATTAATCCAAGATGGCTGAAAGACCTACATATAAGAGTTAAATATAAAATTCTTCATGGCCTCAGATGAAGCAGTGATTTCTCAGATTTGACCCCTTAAGCAACAAAAGGAAAAATATAGATAAACTGGGCTTAATCAAAGTTAAAAGCTTTTGTGCTTCAAAAATACTACCAAGAAAGTGAAAAGACAGCCAACAGAATGGGAGAAAATACTTGCAAAATGTTCCTAGAATATTGTATATCAGAGACTCCTCAAACTGGCTGAGTGTAGTGGTACATGCCAGTAATCCCAGCACTGGAAAGGTTGAGGCAGGAGGATTACTGTGAGTTCAAGTTTGAGGCCAGCCTGGGCTACACAGTGAGATCTTAAAAAAAAAAAAAAGGACTCCTCAAACTCAATAAGAAGAAGACTAAGGCAATTTTGTAAATGAGCTAAGGATTTTAATAGACATCATTACTAAGAAGATTTAGAAGTGGACAACAAGTACTTTAAAAGATGCTTGACACTGTTAATCACTAGGAAAATGCAAATCAAAACCACAATGAGATACCACATTAACACCCACAAGGGAGACCAGAGACTGAAGGAGAGAAAATAACAAGCATTGGAAAATACATGGAGAAATTGGAGCCCTCACTCATTGGTGATGGGACTGTAAAATGGTAAAAGCCACCATGGTTTGGTGGTTCTTCAAAACAATCATCAAGTTACCACATGATCCAGCAATTCCATACCTAAGTAAATGCTAGAGAATTGAAAAAATTGGTACTCAAATGTTCATAGAAATATATTCATAACAGTAAAAATCAGAAACAACCTAAAAGCCTATTAACCACTAACTGGATTAAACAAAAGTGGTATTTCCACATAAAATGAATCAAAGTACTGACATACACTACAACATAAATGAACCTTAAAAATACTAATGCCAGGTGCAAACTGCCATTTATTATATGAGTTTATATGAAATGGTCCAGGTGAGCAAATCCATAGAGACAAAAAGTATATTTGTGGTTGTGGAGGACTGGCAAGAGGGAAGAAATCCAGTTTCTTTATGGCATTATGAAATAATTCTGGAATTAGGTAATGATGTTGATTACACAACCATATAAATTGGTACTAAAAATCAATGAACTGTGCACCTGAAGAGGGTTTTATGACATGTGTATTATATCTCAATAAAAAATAATTGGGTTGCAAAAATGTTTTATATAGCATGCTGCTATTATATAAAAAGAATCTATGCCTATGTGTTGAATCTAAAACACTATCCATCAAAATTTATGATTGGATTTTGCTACCTGCTGCGCAAGCACAAGGACCCGAGTTTGATCCCCAGTACCAAAAAAAAAAAAAAAAAAAATTATGATTGGATTATAAGTGCTTTTTTTTTCTTCTCGCTCTCTTTTTTTCTTTCTTTCTTTTTTTTTTTTTGAGATAATATCTAAGTTGCACAGCTGGCCTTGAAGTTTTGAACTCTCTGCCTCCCTAGTAGCTGGGGTTAGAGGTGTGCACCACCATACCCAGATCCTAAAACTCTTTTTAGCCAGTCTGTATTTCCTAAACGTACTACCTACCTAATAAAAATTGTTTAAAAACTTTTCGATGTGTTAGAAGGACATCTATTAAAAACTCCCTGTTTGCAGGGGCTGTGCCAGGGACAAGCAATCAGGACGCCCTGGTGATGTTTCCATCCCCAAGTGCTCTGACGCAGGAACCAGTGAGGCAGTGCTCACAAGGGGCAGGGACAACGTCTCCAGGAGCCCCAGGTCCAGGCTCTCCTCTTCTGGGGGAACACTCTGGGCTGCTTAACGTAAAACCCTCCTGAGCCAGGAGGCAGGGTAGAAACAGGTTGCCTGAGGGCTTCCTCCTTGGCCAGGTGGGGCTCTCTCCAGGCTGCTAGGATGGAAGGGGCCCCACCCAGATGTACCCACTGCTGCTGTGGACACTCTGGACTCACACTGGGCAGAGACCCATGCAGGTCTGTGCTCCAATCAATCCACCCCTCACCAAGGCCCAAACCCTTCCAGCACTAGGTCATGAATGAATGCAAGGCTGGCTTTCCCACCATCCCAACAGGCACCTCTCATTGGCATCAGCTTCTTCCAGTACCCAGTATGCCACCTTGGGCTTTGGCTCACTCTGCCCAGGTAGTGACAACAAGAAGTAACAGCAGGGACTTTGGATGCAAACAAAACTGGGTTTGAATCCCAGCTCTGCCACTTAGCTCTGAGCATGGTTGGCCAGTTACTTAGCATTTCTTGACCTCAGTCTGTATCAGTCAGCTTTTCTGTGCTGTGACAAAATACCTGAGAAAACAATTTAAAGGAAGAAAAGTTTATTTTGGCTCACAGTTTCAGAGGTGTTAGCAAGGTCAGCTGGCTTCATTGCTATAGGGTCTGATGAGGCAGAAACATCACTGGCAGAAGGGTGTGGAGAGGAAAGCTGCTCATCTCATGGCAGCCAGAAAACAGAGAGGCAGGGGCCAGGGACAAGCTACAGTCCCCAAAGGCATGCTTCCCATGACCTACTTCCTTTAACCAAGATCTACCTCCTAAGTTTCTATCACCTCCATAAATGCCATCAAATTATCAATCCATCAATAGATCGATCCTCTGATGAACTTAGAGCCTTCATGGCCTAATGGCCTTCCAGAGCCCCATCTCTAAACATTGCTGCACTGAGGACAAAGCCTTCAACACTGGAGACTAGCAGGGGATGTTTTAGACCCAAACTGTAACAGTCTTCCTATTAAGTGGAGATGACAATCCACTTGGCTCTTGCCCTGAAGAATACATCTACTAGGACTTGGCATGTTGTGAGAACTAAAAGCACTCAAATAGGAATGGTATGAGTGCCTGAATGGTATTAGTGCCCTTGCCAAAGAGACCCCTCACCCTTCCACAGCAAGAAGACAGCCATCTAGGAAGCAGGCTCTCAAAAGACACTGAATCTGTTAGAGCCTTGATCTTGCACTTCCAGCCTCCAAACTATGAGAATTTATAAACCACATGGTCTATGCTATTTTGCTATAGCAACCTGAACAGACTGAGTCCATCCGCCACCCAAGAAATAGAATCCAGCTCCCCTAGCCAGCCTCCCCATTCTGACATATTATGTATGATTCTCCCTTGTCTTCCCCATCCTGCTGCTTCTAGAATCACCTTTATTTTCTCAATCCCTTCTGTTCAAGTCTCAAGCTTACAGATTCCACTTCAGCAAAATAAAATATTCTGGCAGCCATCTTTGAAAAACGATTCCTCGACCTGCCATCATGAATTAACCTGCAGCCAGGCCAGATTTGTGTCCTTTTTTTAAGGAGAAGGCACCCCTGTGTCTGCTGGAACATGAAAAGCCAAGTGGAGTCTATGTTTCAGCCCCACCTAGCCTCCTCAGGTGCCCTATTACGAGCACAAACCTTAAAACATACACCATAGCCCTAAATCTCCTTCCCAAGTGCTGGTTAGACTTCACACAAACAAACAGATCTCCCAAGAATGGGAAGCAAGTGCCATCCTGTTAGAAGGCAGACAGGTGTGCATGCGGTAGCACAGTTGTAGAGCATGTGTCTAGCCTGTGCAGGTTCCTAGGTTCCACCCCAGCACTGCATCACAGATCCAGCCTCAGATCAGAAAGCCTGAGCATCCTGAGGGTAAGAGAGGACGAGGGGGCTCAGGGACAGTGCCTGGAGCTCCCAGACTGGCATAGAGAAATAACACCTGCACCCCAGGCCTACCCTAGGGTGTCTCAATACAACCACAGTTGTGTCCCATAGTGAACTCCATCTGTTGCCCCAATTTTAAAATCCTGCAGTATGAAAACCCTTGAAACACTCAGGTGCAGAAAAACTAGGTTCACAGGAGCAGGTTTTGTATCACCTGCAAAACCCTGGTCAGCTGGAGTTTTCTTGTCAGACCTAGGGAAGCCCACCGGTGGCCATCAATTCCTGTTGAATGTTTCTAAGCGAATGTTTCACTATCATAGTCCAGAGTGTGTCAGACATCTGCAGTGCTGGTGAGCAGTAGTTTTTAGGGCTTAGTGATTTGCTCAAGTAGGATGCTTTGCTGCTAGGAGGAGTTGATTTGATACTGTGTTCCAAAGAGTAAAATGGAAATTCAGAGAGGAGTGGGTGTCTGCCCAGAATCATGTTATGAGTCACAGCTGAGCCGGGATAATCCCTTCCCTGTGTTTACCCCACCCACTCATTCATTGGTTCACTCACACAACAGTTACTTTTTCTTTTCCTTTTTTTAGGCAGGGCTAGGGGGTGGAGGAATGTGCAGGGATTGGACCCAGAGCCTTCACACTGAGCTATATCCCCAGCCCACTTTTTTTTTTTTTTTTATTTTCAGACAAGGTCTCACTTAGTTGCTAAATTGTCCAGGCTGGGCTCACACTTATTATGGTCTTCCAGCCTCAGCCTCCCAGAGTACTAGGATTACAAATATACACCACCATCCCTGGCTCACATGCAAAACAGTTACAGAGCACCCACTAGGTGGCAGGAACGGTGCTTGGTGCTAGGGACAAAATGCTGACACAAAGTCTCCGCCATCACCATATTTGAGACAGTAAACGAATAACCAAATGGTCAGCAAATGGTCTGAACAGAGAGGTCAGGAGAAGCCGCCTAGAGGAGGGAAGAAGAAACTGCCGCTTAATGATGTGAAAATACCCGTTATGGAAAGAACCAAAAGAAGGGTATTTCCACCCAAAGGAACTGCAAAGACACCAACACTTTCGAAACCCCAAGCCACCTAGGACAGCTGCAGCGAGCATGGGGAGTAACACTGGGAAAGGACCCAGTGAGGTCAGGAAGATTCAGCAGGCTTCGGCAAGGAGATTAGATTTGGTCTGAATGTGACAGGAAGCCATCTGGGCAAGAGAGAGTGGTGCTCTGGTTCTGAATTCTAGAAGGGGCACCCAGACTCTGAGCTGCCAGAGCTTACCCTCCCCAACTTCCCAGTGCTCCTCGGTGCCCACTCGTCACCATCTGGCTTCAGTACTGCAAAGAGGGCTGTCCCCTGCTGTGTCCCACCCATGACAGTGGAACCATGTCAACCTGTTAAGGCCCTGATGTCCCCCACCCCACCCCCAATTTATATGTTGAAATCCTAACCCCACTGTGATAGTATGAAGAGCTGGGGCCTTTGAGAGATAATCAGATCATGAGATCACCCTCGGGAATAGGATCAGTGCCTTTATAAGAGAGACGCTGAGAGCTCTCTCACCCTCTTTCTGCCACATGAGCTATAACAAGAAGAGGGCCACCTTCAAACCCAGAATGAGCCTTCCCCAGACACTAAATCTGCCCGCGCCTTGGCCTGGGACCTCCCAGCCTCCCTAACTGTGAGAAGCTTGCTACTCTATGGTACTCTGTTACTGTTACGGCAGCCTGAACAGACCAAGATGTTGCCCTTGCCTGCTCTCCACTGCTAGGGCTGCAGAGAAAAGCCACACCCAGCAGGTAGCCAGGCTGGAAGCCTGCCAGTCAGTCTTGTCCAGCTGGGTACTTCTGACATAGGCCAGACATCCTCCAGGTCTGGGGGTTTCCAAAGACTGTCTCCTGGCTCCAGAAGAGGAAGTGGTAGCTGCCACACACCCTTCCCCTGTGGTTGCTGACTGCTGGGTGAGGGGTTTCCGAGGCTCCAAGACGGGTTGTGTCTGCCCTGGAATTTCATAGGTTCCAGGCAAGGGCGGAGGCTGGACAGGAAAACTGTCAAGGTGCCCAGCAAAGTCAGAGAGTGGAGGGGAGAGGCCACACAGACTCATGCTATTTGAGTGCCCCACTCCACGTCATGCCCGCTGCCTCCTGTGATGGGGGTGAAGTAGACACGGCGGCAGCAGCCAGGGCTCCCCAGCCAACAGTAGGGGCACACCACACACAGTACTTCCCTGCAGCGCTCTCCCCAGAAACAGACCATTACATATTCAGGCACTCTTCCTAACAGTAATGGTATGGCAGAGAAATGAGATTGGTGACCATTTCAATAAATTCAACAAGTAAACAGGTGCATTATAGAGCCCCGTGTGAGAAAGTCAAACCAAAGATTTCAGAACAACAGTTGCCAGCATTTGTAGAGAACAGAACAGCATTGTTCTAAATCCTTTGCACATCTTCACTCAGCTTAAGCCTCCCAAGGTTGGATAAGGTTGTTGCAGCAGCAAAAAAGGAGAAAGCTCCATGACTTGGTTAAGAAAGAAAAGACTGATGTGGCTGGGTTACTTAAAGTTGGTAACTTCATCACAGGAGCCCATGAAGTGAATTCAAATACAAAGCACAGGAAGGAAATGGATGCTGAGAAGCACACAGACCCAAATGAGTCCATAAAGAATACCTACAAACTGATAAAAAATAATTCAATGAGAAGACAGACTTGAAAAGATACTTCACTGAAGAAAAGCTAAAGATGGAAAGTAAGCCCATGAAAAGATGCTTAGCATCATTAGTCTTCACTACAGTGTCTATGATACAAAATACCAACATGGCCGAGTGTGAGTGAGAAGGCAGAGCACCCAGATCTCTCATGGGCTGCTGGTGGGAATCCAGAATGGCAGGGGCATGCTGGAAAATGGCTTGGCTTAATTCTAATACAGTTGAAACTATTCGAACTTGGAGACCTGGTAATTTCACCCGGGAAAATCACATAGGGCCAGGTGTGGCAGCACACATCTATAATCACAGCACTCTGGGAGGCTGAGACAGGAGAATCACAAGTGAGAGCCTAATTTGGGCAACTTACTGACCTAGTGAGATCCTGTCTCAAAACAAAAAAGGGTTAAGGATGTAATTCAATGTGAAGTTTCTGGGTTCAGTTCCCAAGTACCTCCCCCAAAATCACACGTTCTTGGATAAATGTGCAATATAACCAGCAGCACTGATCATCAAGACCATGCTAGAAACAATGTAAATATGCATCAAGAGACCAAAAAAGGATAAATAATAAGGTATTCAAATAACATAGCAATGGAAGTACATATTTAAAAACTCTAGCTACCACACAAACACACACAATCAGTGAATCTTACATAAATGTTGAGTGAAAGAAGAACATCAAAGAATACAAACAGTATGTATGGCTCAATTTACATAGAACTCAAAAATAAGTAAAATGAGACTCAAGTATTTAGGGTCTATTCATAGGTAGGAGATTTATAAAGAAAGGAAGCGACCCCATGAGAATCAGGGCTGTGATCATCTCTGCTGGGAAGACACATTGTGGATTTCTGGGGAACGGCAGCAAGGTCCTATTTTTAGTTCTGCCCCAGCTTCTTGCCCTTAAGGCCATAAATACTGGTGGCCATGTGTCACATCACTGCCCAAACATTTGACTTTCCTGGTACTTTCTGTACACAGTGCTGGGTACAGCTCTGCACAGATGGAACTCTGAGGTCACCCCATGCCCTTCCATGTCAGGCACCAGTTCTGTGTCCCACCAGCTCTGTGCTCCAAGCCTCAGTTTCCTCTCTGTTAATGAGATATAGTGGGCCCCATTGTGCCTAGCTTGCAGGACTGGATACCACATGTTAAAGGGCTATAATATGGATGTATCCTCCAAATTTACAGTTGAAAGTTTGGTCCCCAACCCCATAATGTTGGGAGATGGGGCCTAGTGATCGGATCATGAAGGTGGACAGTCTTCATAAATGGATTGATGCCATTACCATGAAGTGGGTTAGCTGCAGAGAAGTGGGTCCCTTTTTGCCCTCTCTTTTGCTGCGCTTCTACTTCCTACAATATTATGACACATAGGACAGGAAGGTCTTTCCCCAGACACTGTCACAGTGTCCCTGGAGAACTGTGTACCAACTGAACTTCTTTTCTTTATTATGTACTGAGTCTGTGGTCTTTTGTCACAGCAACAGAAAAGGAGGGAAAGGGAGAGCTCTGGGAGCAAATATCTGAATGCCAGGCTAGTCCAGGTCTCCAAAGGACAAGGAGGCTGCTGGGAAGTGAGGCCAAGCTAGACTCCCTCCTGAGAGCCAGCCCTGCACTGCCCAACTCCACCCTGTTGGCTGCCAAAGAAGACCCGGCTGCTGTACACCATCTTTCAGCAGCCAATGGGCTGGGAGATCAGGAGCAGGTCACATAGCCCATTTCCTGTTTTCAAACGGGGAACTTAACAAAGCGGCAGCCACTTCACCACTTGCTGGAGCTTGAAACAGAGAAGCAAAGGGGACATGTGACCTTCTCTTGGACCCCCGACACACACAGGTCCCGAAGACCTCAGGTCAGTGTTAGATCCCAAGCTCAGCTGGCCTCTGCCCACTGTGGAACCCATCCCCATCTCCTGTGACCCTCTCTCTGTACCTGTTGGAGGCACGGTGGGACAGAGGAGGGTTGATGACAGCCGGGGGGGGGGGGGTGCTGTACTTAGCACATTGGGAGGCAGTAGGCAGGGAATTCCCATCCCTCCACCCTTGTCACCTTAATTCCTTCTGAAATGCTGGACACTTGTACAACCCATCTCAATCCTGGGGAATAAGTCACTAGGCCTCAGTGTCTCAAAAAGTGGGATCAGCAACCTTGCATCAACCTAGCAGGGACCCCAGGGAGACCTGTACAAAGTGTAGACTCCAGGGCCCACCCCACACCTGCTACCTGGGACTCTGGGCCTTGCACGCTGGGAAATCTGCTTTGGGGCAAGGCCCCCGCACCCTACCTCACCCCAAAAGGAGATTCTGTTGCACAGGCATATTGGGGAGCCCCCGCCCTGGAGGGCTGCTCAGGTGAGCATCCCAGGTGTCCTGTAATATCCAGCCTGGCCCAGCTGTGCATCCAATGCTCAAAGCGCTTTTCTCTCTCGGGTAGGCCAGGGGGGCTGTGTTTCACTCCACTAGAGGCTCCTTCAAGATGAAAAGTCCTCTGCAGCCTCCTCAGAAAGGTGGCATGGGCTCTGCAGGGGTCTGTGTGCCCATCAGAAAGAGGATGAGACATGGCAGGAGCTCTTGAGGGGGGAATCGAGGGTCAGGAACATGGGAGACAAGGAGGAAGAGAAGGACTGGCATGCATGAGGAGCAGCGGGGTACACAGGACTGGGAAGCTGGTTGTCCTCTGGGCCAAGTGAGGCCCCCAAGCCAACAGTACCAATGTTTGCAGAGTTTTGTTGTCACCTAGGAACCTTTGCCACTAAGGCTACAGAGGGGAAGGGAGGACCCACAGAATCCCTGTGTGGCTGTCTCCAAAGGCTGTTTGGAGTAACAAGATGGCTGCCCCACTTCACAGGTGGGAAACTGAAGTCTAGAGATGGACAGGAAGCTGCTCAGGATCCCACGGATGCACCAATGCATGATTCTTTCCCTTCTACTCCTCTTTAAATGGGTGGTTCCCAGCCAATTCCCTAAGAGGAAATGTAAGAGAGCTGGCACTGGCTGCTGAATTTGATTTTTATTCTAAGCTCTGGTTTCATGATCAGCTCTCCCAGGTCTTTACTGGAACACACTGCCAAGGTGTCATTTCTAGGGACTTAAAGCATCTCTGGGAAAGCAGTGCTGTGCTTCTGACCTGGCACCAACTGCTGGATCAGGAAACCAGAGCCAGAAGGGCTGGGACCATAGACCCTAATGTCACTCAACCATTGCCCATTTTACAGATGAGTGGACTGAGGCTGTTGCAGAGGCATGCCCCCGGGAATATTCTGGGTCCCCACAAAAGCCTAGGCACCAAGAGTCTGTTAGATAAGAGAGCACGTGGACCACCTGCGGCCTTGCTTAGACAAAAATATGGCACATCCCTAGCCAACTGTCATCTCACCAGCAGGACAGGGCTGTGGCCCTACTTTGCCTGTGAGGAAATGGAGACCTTGCCTAACACAGTGAGTTGGAAGGAAGGCCACTGCTCATGACTCCTGTGAGAAAAATAGGGTGTGGGACCTACTCAGGCATGTGTAGCTCTGGGCCTGTCAGGCCCTGCCCTGTACCTCAGTTTACCCATCTGTAGAAGGAGGGGGTAGATGGAAGGTCCCAGGGGCACCCACTGGGCAACTGTCCAGAGGCCGCCTGGAGATTGCTTGGGGTTCCTTTGCCCTGGTGTAGCCAGAGCACTGCTGAGCCACAGGCTGCAGGCCCTGCTAAGGGCCCCTCCTTGGCTAGGCCCACTGGAAAAGGCTGCTGTCTCAGCAGGGACATAGGAGGGGACAATGCAGTAGCAGTAACCCCACTTTCCTCCCTCAAGGCAACAGTCAGCTAGAGGTTTCATCTGGGGACTGGAATCCAAGAGTCTAGGGTTCAAGTGGCAGCATCCCCATGAGTTCCACATGAAGCTCTCCTGGGTCCTGATAAGCAGAGGCATCACCAGCCCTCCTTATTCCTAATCTCTGCTCCCACACAGAGCCCCCGCTACTTGCTCCAAGTGAATAGTCCCACTGTCCCTTCTTCTAACGTGAAGATAGTTGTAATTCTATTCCAGCTTACACCTTAGTTGAGAGCCACTTATTTCACAAGTACTTGTCAAAGCATCCCGCTCCTAATAGCAGAGACAGCCACTCGGTGCCTCGTGTGTGGGGGGGTCTGAGCTGATGCCTCACAGAGCTGCTGGCTCAATCTGCACACCAGATTACACCCATTACGCCCATTATGCCTATTGCGCCCATTTTCTAGGGAGAAGTTGAGAAATGTGCCGGCCACCAGGTCATCTAGTCTACTTACCAGGATCACAGAGTTGCTGTGTAAACTGGACCCCTGCTGCCCACCCTCCCGACTCCCCCCCATGTAAGACAGAGTGGGGTCTGCATCAGGTCTGCTCGCGTTTGTGTCCTGGCAACACATACCATGTCTTGCTCTTGGGGAATTCCAGTTCTTGGTCCCTTTATCACAAAGTGGAGATAAAAACAGTCCCCATCTCAGGATGTGGTCAGATTCAGGGAGGCAGCAAGTTGAGCTTGGAGTACATAGGCAACACTTCACAAGCATATGAAACTCGGGTTCCCTGATCAGCCATGTGACTCTAAGCTAGACCTCAGTTTCTTCATCTGTTATTTGTGGGGAATGCTAGAGTTTTGTGGACATCAAATTAAATAAGGGGGTGTCAAGAGGTAGGTAATATGAAGTAGGAACAATATGTTGTCAGTGTTTACTTGAAAATAGATAAGATAGATGATGGATAGCCAGATACATAAATAGAAATTTGCACAGTAAGATAAAATTGAATACTGAGACATTTATCTGGACAAGCCAGCATCTTTCTTCCAAGTATTCACTAAGCCATTACCTTCATTGAAATGACCTCATTTAAAACCCAAAGCAACTTGATAGCTCTGGCATCACAACAGTATAGGGTTTGTGCCACCTTAAAGGGTCTATGCCACCTTGGCACCATCTGTCCAGCTGAGGGCAGACCCAAGTGTGATCCGGCAGCAGGGGGCCAGTGTCATTCCCTGAGCCCACCAGCAGTGAGCATGACATGGCTCCTGTGGGGACTCCAGGGCCCCAGCATGAGTGGGCACTCACCGGTCTCCCCTGTGCTCCCAGCAGTCTAGGATCATGGCAAGTGCTGAGCACCCTGGGAGCCCTGGCTGGACGGGATCCATGACCCAGGGCATGGCGAGGACCAAGCAGGAAGCACCTACCACTGGCCCAGACCTCCCACGTCCAGAACCTGAAGGATACCTAGGTGGGCTTGAGGCTTGGGGCTCGGGCAGGGAACAGAGATTCAAAGACATGTGAAGTATAAACAGGGCTCACTTCAGTGGCTGTGTCAAGTCAGCTGGGCAGCTCTCTTATGTGGGTCATCCCAAAGCAAGCCTTGAGCTGGGAGATGATCCCAGGAGGCAAGGCAGGGAGCAGGGACACCGGGGGAAAGGGCAGGAGGCTTCCATAGGGGATCAGTGATATTGGATGACTAGGGTAAGTAACCGGGTCTCAGTCCCAGAGAGGGTCCTCTGGAAGGTGCATGGAACATGTCTGTTGTTGCATCTGAGGAGGCTATTATCTACCAGTCCCATCTTGCATCAGCTGAGGAAGGGTCCTAAGCGTGCTCCTTGTGCCCCAGAAGCTCTCAAAGGCCAAAGTCCTAGTTCCTTCTCTTAGAAAGCCAGCAGCACCACCTAGAAGAGTGAGTGCCAACGGGGACCTGGCCCAGAACCGATGACACCTACCTCCTTTTACCATCTCTTGAGATGGACTCACTGACCAACTGCTGTGCCTCTTGCAGGGAAACAAGCAAATCAAACCTGTCCTGGCCCTCAAGCTCGCCAGGGAAACATCAGTGGAAAGTTAGAAATGCAAAACAAAGGCTAAAAGGACAAGGTGGGAAACTCTGGATCAAATGCCAAGGGGCGAGTAGAATGACTAGTGGGTTAGGTGGACACAGGCTTTTGGGGCTCAATAAATGCACAATTATGTTAAAATTAGGAAAAGAGTCTAAGCTTCCTCAGAATTCTCAGGGGCATAGGGCCCAAGGGAGATTTCAGAAACACTATGTAGGGGAATGGGAGAGCGGGATTCGCAGCAGAGGAGCAGCACACATGAGAAAAAGCAGGGCCCATGGGCCCTGAGATGGAGGAACACAACATCTTCTAGCTCTGGTCACCAAACTGTCGTGTGCTCAGGAAGTCCCCGCAGCACGCACAGAGTCTGTGTGATAGGGCGTACAGAAGTAGACAGGCCGGGTCCCTGCTTGTCAGGAACATGGGGTTTCACAACAGCCAGTCTGCAGGCGGGAAGTAAATGATGTAATGAACAGAGCTGCATTTCACAACCAAGAAACAGGTGGGGTGATCGGCTCAGCAGTGAGGGACTCAGCCAGGCAGGGCACAGGGGTGGGAGGAGGGGACAGATAAATAGTGCTCTAACAGGGGTAGGAGTTCTGATGTCCCTTCTGATGACGGGGCCACCTCTTCAGGCCCTTGCCTCTAAAGTGCACTGACCTGCTGCGAGTCCCTAAGGGTGCTGTCCTTCCAGGTGGCCCCAGTGGCCAAAGCTCCAACTCCAGCATGACCACACGGGAGCTGCAGGAGTACTGGCGGAGTGAGAAGGGCCACTGGAAGCCCGTCAAGCTGCTCTTCGAGATCGCCTCGGCCCGCATCGAGCAGAGAAGGGTCTCCAAGTTTGTGGTGAGCTGAGAGGGGAAGTAAGGGAACCCCTTTCGCTGCCTCGTCCCGGCCCTGGGCAAGTCCTGGGGATCCTCCGCTTTCCCAACCATAAAATGGGCGGAGGACACCCTCTAACTCACAGCATTCTTCCAGAGAACATGACTGAAGACCTAGGCTTCATGCTTGGCACTGTGCTAGGTCCTGTGACATCAGAGCATATTAGTCAAGCCCCAGGTCCTAAGAAGTCAACAGGCCAGTTTATTCCCATGTCACGGGGTATTCGTCACCTGTGTTACCTTTCCACCGATTTCATTATATCCTTGCTCACTCACTTAATTTTTTTATTTAAATCGGCTCACTTTCTAAAAACATTAAATATATTTAAATGAAAGACCAGTATTAGTCAGGGGATGGTGGCACACGCCGCCTGTAATCCCAGCACTCTGAGAGGGTGAGGCAGGAGGATCACAAGTTCCAGCGCAGCCCAGGTAATTTAGCGATTTAGTGAAATCCTGTCTCAAAAATAAAATACAATAGGGCTAGATAGCTCAGTGTGAAGGCCCTGGGTTCATTCTGGTACTCAAAGAAGAAGGAAAAAACCCCCCAAAAAACAGAATTGCGGGCCAAGGGTGTGGCTCAATGGGAAATGTCACCTAAGCTGCTGTGTAAGGGTCTCTCTCTGGCCGCAGATGTATCAGATCGTGGTCATCCAGACAGGCAGCTTCGACAGCAACAAAGCTGTGCTGGAACGGCGCTACTCGGACTTCGAGAAGCTGCAGAAAAGCCTGCTGAAGTCCTACCGGGAGGAGATCGAGGACGTGGTCTTCCCCGGGAAGCGCCTGACGGGGAACTTCTCGGAAGAAATGATTGGCGAGCGCAGGCTGGCGCTCAGGGAGTACCTGCGCCTGCTCTACGCCATCCGCGCCGTGCGCCGCTCGCGTGAGCTCCTGGACTTCCTCACACGGCCGGAGCTGCGCGAGGCCTTCGGCTGCCTGCGCGCCGGGCAGTACGCGCGCGCCCTGGACACGCTGCTACGCGTGGTGCCGCTGCTGGAGCGCCTCACGGTGCACTGCCCCGCCGCCCCGGTGCCCGCGCTCTGCGCAGTCTTTGTGTGCTACCGCGACCTGGAGCGCCCCGCCGAGGCCTTCGCGGCCGGCGAGAGGGCCCTGCGGTGCCTGCAGGCCCGGGAGAGCCACCGCTACTACGTCCCTCTGCTGGAAGCCATGGTGCGCCTGGCCTACTCGCTAGGCAAGGACTTCGCGTCGCTGCAGGGGAGGCTGGAGGAGAGCCAGCTCCACAGGCCCAGCCACCGTGGCTTCTCCCTCAAGGAGCTCAGTGTGCGAGAGTACCTGTCCTGAGAGCCATCTCCACTGCGGTGGGCTGTCTGGGGCTCGGTTTAAAGAGAGAGGCACCAGGGGACTCTGACTGCTGGGTGAGTTTGGACCAGCCTCTACCCTGATCTGCATTGAACGGAGGGGCCTGCTTGTATCTCGTGCCCCCTGCGTGCCAGCTCAGTTCATCTCAAAACCACAAACCCCGCAGTCAATTCTGGAGAGTAATTAGAACCTTTTCTGTGTTTTTATGGAGAGTGGCAGGAGATGTTTACATCCAGATTAAAACATAGCTCAATCCATGTCCCGGAAGACCCATGTCTCCAGCCGTGCTGGGTCTTTCCATTGCTCTTAATGTCTCAGTATTGCTTATAAATAGTCTCTCCCTCCCTGTGTGGTGGTGCATCCCTGTAATCCTACCACTCTGGGACGAAGAGGCAGGAGGATTGTGAATTCCAGGCCAGCCTGGGTTACACAGTGAGACCCTATCTCAATAAATGAATAGTCCCACTCATCCTAATATGCTAGTGCTTCCCCTTAGCATGTAGACAGTCAAAAGCTCACCTATTACCCCCCAAGGACAGCTTCTCCCCCTCAACACCAGCTGGAGGCTATGTGTTATCCTTTGAGGAGCAGGAGGCCAAAAAGCAATAAATAGCACCATAAGATTCTATGACAGGTATTTTCAGCAAGGTAAGGGGCCAGTGATATCCTGTCTAGGGTGCAGTGACACAGAACCTAGGGCTGGACTTTCACTCACAAGACAGCTGCTCTTTGCATGGCTTCCCTGGAGGGAGGAAGAATGAGGTCTGTCATGAGATTCAGTCCTCAAGGACCTCCCCTTTTGAGGGTCAATATTCCTGGAACCTCTCTGACAAGCTGAGGTGGCCTTGATTGAATTCCACTGTCAGAAAAGAATGCAGCACCAACCCCAGCATGAAGAGGAGTCTGGCCCAGTGGGCTGAGTCTGGGCCAGTATAGGCCCAGTGTGTGTTTGAGGCTGAAAGCCCCTGAAAACCTGAAGCACTGGCTGAGCTTCTCGGGGTGTGACTTGGAAACAGGAATGTGGGGTACCACTTTGGTCTGTGCAGTAGTCTGGTCAAGGAAGAAAACCAAGCAATGGAGTAGAAATCATTCAGAAAACCACATTGGAATCTGTTTAACAGCGACACTGTGTGGTGACCTCTGTAGGGGCCTTGCTGGGCCCTGTCGTGGAAGTGGACCCCTCTGGACAAGGCAAGCTGAAAGTCTCAGTTTACTCCTAGAAAAGCACCTTCAAGCAGGAGAGATGAGATTGCTTGAAAAGCTGGGCTCATAGAAAATTATACTCTACTTGGAAAAATAAAAGCTGTAAGCCTGTTTGTAATGGTGAAACAGATCTTGCTGGTGTTCTAAATTATTTCATCAAATCTAAAATGTTGTCAGTTGTAAAATGCACCAAATATTCACTAAGAAGAAAAAATTCCCAACATGAGGAGTTTGATAAATTCCAGGAGAAAGCTGGGAGGCCAAAGGGTTAGATCCCCAGTGTAACAGAATAAACCCGTGTGACAAAACTCATGTTGACATTTAATCCCCAGGGTGAGGAAGTAGAGGGTTGAAACCTTATCTGACTATGGTGTTTGGAGGAGGAACCTTGGGAAGTGATTAGGATTGACAGTGTGCTCAGGATGATTATACTTCTGACCTTAGAAGAAGAGCATGAGAGACACACACTAGCATGCTTGATCTTCTCACTGCCTTGGGATTCTGCCAACTAGGAGGAAGAGCCTCATTAGATGCAGCCCCTAGGTTTCTCACCTCCAGAACCATGAGTTTAATAAACCTTTATTCTTTACAAGTTACCTACTCTGCTGTGTTCAGTTATACCAACAGAAAACAGGCTACGACACCTGCTAGGTAAACAGGGACAGTGAGGACATCTGTATGAATCAGTCTTGGCACTCGGTAGAGGAAGGGAAATCTCTGAGAATCTGGCCTGCAAGCCAATGCCACCCACGTTTGGGGGCCGAGTACACACAGCATGGTCCAAAATAATTCAAGTGGAACGGTTCTGTTGGAGTGGTTTCAGATGGAGGTGTACCTGGCACTGCAAATACAAATTCTTTAAAAGGAAGTCAACACAGATCTAGGTCAACAAAGAGTGTGCATTATTAAAAGATTTTTTAGAAGATATGCATCTCAAAATCACATAGGTGTCATGCATATGTGTGTATCGTGTCCACACAGAAAGAAAATGCATATATGGGGTAGAAAGGACCTACAAGGTCACGAAAGGGAGTTCCCCACCAGTGTCCCTGAAGAAGGGCTGACTTCCCACATAGACTTATTCTGGCTTCCTGAGAAGGAACTGCTACCAAGGGCAGCCTTGGGGCCGAGGCTCCCCTCTTCCTTATGACACACAATGCTGCCTTCTCCATTTCTTCCAACAGCCACAGTCTGCGGGCCCACTGGAATTTCTGCTGGCCTCACACACCATGTCTTCATCCATGACAGTTGTCCAACAGCCTGGGATGCCACAGTGGCTATCTTCTCCTGATACCAGCCGTTCATTGCAGGAGTTAGACACCCACTCATTTCTTGGATTCCTGAGGTCCCCTCTTCTAGAGATCTTTCCTTGTGGCCTGCCCAGGGTGCCCCTGGGGTACCCACTTCTCTGTTGGCCTGGAGCCCTCCCACTGCATCTGTATAACTCAGTCCCTGTCTCTGGGAACTTTCAGGGTGGGGGCAGTTGGAACCAGACCTTTCACCTTGCTTTCTCAAAGATGGGCCCACAGGAGAGGTGAGGAGCTCTGTCTGGATGTTCAGGATGGGGCCTTGGGTGCCAGCAACAATCTCCCTGGAGATTGAAAGAAACATAGATTCTCAGGCCCACCCTAGATCTGCTGAATCAGACTGTGCATTTTAACAAGATCACCCCCAGCCTGCTCCCTGACCCTCGGGGGGCTCCAGGTGGCAACACCAGCCAGCCTCACAACCCTGGCCATCCGATGGCTCTGAGCACTCGCCCTGGAGCCTGAGGGGCCAGAGTCCCCTGCTTCCCCGTGGATGGGAGCTGGCAGGTGTATGACTGTGTGACAGCACTGCTGCCCAGCCCTGCTGGGACCACTGGACACAGACACCCCGAAGGGCTGAGTGACCTGCCAGGCTCACACAGCTACCAACTGCTAGAGCAGGGAATTAGGCTCGGGCCTGTCTGACTCCTCACTGAGGGCCACAGTGAAGGAGGAGAGGGGAGGGAACATGTATGTCCCTGGTCCTCTCAAGATTCTCCAAGGCCATTTCACTCATCTCTGTTTACAGATAAGGGAAACTGAGGCCTAAAGTGGTCATCCGCTCTAGGTCACACAGTCAGGGACAGCACTAGGACCAGACCAAGGGTGTCCATGTCAAGGTTATGTGTTCTGACAGGCAAGGCAGGCAGGCAGGGTATTCCTGGGTTCAAATCCCAGGGAGCCCTTGGGGTCACCCAGCTAGACCTGGGGCTGCAGATCAGTGTCCAGGCCTTGGCAAGCCACCAGTTTGGCTTGGTTTCCTGGCTCTAGGCCACCAGCTCAGCTCAGATTGGGCTCTGGTCCCCAGCCCTCATTCCCCAAGCTGTGACTCTGCTTGAGCAGCTAAGTCAGTGCCCGTGCTGGGATGGGTTGGGGCGCTCCCAGTGTGTCCCCAGTGGGGACCCCCACAGGCTCAGGAGCTGACCTTCCTGAACTGCTCCTTCAAATGCTGCTTTTTTGGCTCAGTCGCACACCTGCACCTCTTCCCTTTGGGGCCTAATAGTGTCACCAGCCATTTTGTTATCTACTTGCTAATTTCCTTGTAGCAGTCTCTTTTTACTTATGCAAATTTATTTGAAAAAGAAGCTTCCTATTACTTCCTATTATTATCCTAAGCAGAAAAATCAAAATCATGCTATAATTAGAAAGGATCTATAAAAATAAACACAGTGAACCAACTGTGCTGTGATTATCACCCCAACAGGCCTCTGCTTCAGACAGGCTACTGGAGGTCCTTGATTTTTGGGGGTTTTTTGCTTTTTATTTCTGGTACTAGGGGTGAAACCCAGAGCCTCGCACGTGCTAGGCAAGTGCTCTACTGCTGAGCTACACCTCCAGTCCACATGGTCCTTGGTTAAAAGAGAGAAAAACAGAAACAGAGAGAAGCAAGTGCAGAGACCTGGTATCACAGGCAAAGCTTCCCTTTGGTTTCCTTGGGAGGACTGAAAAATATTGCAAGAGAAAAGAAGTTTCTGACAAGTGCTCCTGCATCCAGCATCATTGCAGACCAGCTGGGTCTCACCCAAGCTGCCTCTCCTCGTCCCCATGGCCCTGGTCTCCCAGTCCCCAAACCCTATGTCAGGGCTGCTGGCTCCCCAGTTCCTAAGGCTTGGGCTTCACATCCCATTCAGGAGGTAAGGGGGCTCGGGGACTGACTTCACCCTGATACTTACCAGGCAAAAGGGACAGATAAAGGGGGTGTTTTGATTGGTCACTGCCTGCACCTGCGAAGGTCACCTGATGGTGCCACACCATCTAGCTGTGTCACTAAAAAAGCAAGAGGCCTACACTGAGCCGTCCCCACCGAGCAGCACCCAGAGGGAGCAGGCCTCTCACCACTGTCCCTCCCAGTCATGTTGACAGCTGCGGGTACAGCAGTGACCAGGACAGACCCAGTCTCTGCCTCATAGACACAATGGGTCAGAAAACACTCACATAGCAAGCGGAAGCCAGGACAGAAGGAGGGTCCTCAGTCAGGGGCCTGGAGAGGGCTTCCCGGAAGAGCATCTGTTCCAGAGTCACCCTGATGCATGAGGGCCACCGTGGGGTATGGGGAGGAAGGACTCAGGCAGAGAGGATGCTGGAGCTCCCTCAGCCCAGAACCTCCTCTGACCCCCAGGATTCTCAGTTCACGTCTGCCTAGCCTTCCCTGGCCCTGACGTGTCACCCCAGCTGAGCCACTTAGAGATGGGTTCTGGGGACCAACAGATCAAAGCCCACCACAGTACATCTAGGCCATTCCCCATTGCTGGTGCCTGGCTTGCTGCAGGGGAAAGAGCCCACAGACCCTTCAGTCACAAGCTACAAAAATCCCAGTTAACCGACAAGGAAGAAAGGTATTGTCTGCAAAGTCCAGAAATAGACCAGCTTCCAGCCAGGTTGGGTCCACAGACTCAGACTTTGCTGTCTGGTCTCTGGTTCTCTCACTTTTGTTTTCCCCACCTCTGAGTTCTGTTTTCCTCTACTTACCTCCTCTCCTCATCGTGACAAGATGGCTGTAGCAGCTCCAGTGTCACGTGCTCCCTTCTTAGCAACCCCAGAAGTCTCCTGCGCCCAGGGTTCTTGTGAGGGGAGGGCAGTGGCCTGGCCCTGAAGTGCACAACCACAATTAGCATGTCCCCTGAGCAGCCATGAACAGAAATAGTTCTTGAGCATATTGTTTTGTGGTCTGCTTTTTAAATTACAACTGCATACCATGAGTGCTTCCCTAAAACAGATAATATTCTTGCACACTGTTTTTAGTGGTTTCATTGTATTCTAACACAGGTGCTGTTACCATGCAAAGTTGGAATGTCTCCCCAAAGCCTCATATGTTTGGAAGGTGACTGGATCATGCGGGGCACTGTATTAGTACCCTGATGAGTTCATAGCTGACTTGGTATTAGGAGGTGGTCACTGGGGACACGGCCTGGAAGGGTGCATCTCCCTCCCCAGCTCCTCCCTTCTCCCTCTGCTCCCAGCCACCATAATGTGAACAGCTTTCTTCTGCACCTGGCCCTTTTGTTGAAGCTGGACTTAAAGAAAAACAAGTCCTTCCCAGCCTTGGGAAGCCCCTCCCAACACCCCCTCTCCCCTGTAACCCCTTGTTCTGGTACAGATAAAATTGACAACTGTGTCCTGTAAACAAAGTTTATGACATTCTGTTCTCATATGATTCATAAGACACTGACTTCTTTCAAGCCAAAGTTACAAAACTATCTGCATTTTCCTCTTCTGGTAAACTTACTTGCTACATCACCAGGAAAACCACCCCCTTCGACAAAATGTATAAAAGCTAGAACTTCTCTTTGTTCAATCCTTTTCCTTTGGACAGGAGTTCGTTGAGCCAGTGTACACCTTCAGCCTGAAATAAAGTCCTCCTGTTTCAGTCCATGGGTCTCTCCAGTTTCCTGGAGTCCTGCAACACTGCACGGTTTCTACATATGAGCCTGCCGACCCTGGACAGAAACTTCTACAACTAAACCAAATTAAACTTCTCATTAAGTTGAGGGTGTCAGATATTTTGAACTGGTGACAGCAAAGTAAATAAGATGCCATAGTTATTTTAACCACACACACGAATGTTGTACATTTCTCTTATTTCAGGCAATGCTGCATATGGCTTTTTTAAACTCATATGGCTTTTTATATTTGCACACTCTTACAGCACTCTTTAAAAGTTGCATTTCTAAATTTCTAAACACTTCTTTTGACTTAAAAAAAAACTCAGTTATTTATGTATGTTGTGGTGAAGGGAATAGAACCCAAGGCCTTCCACATGCTTAGCAAGCACTCTATCACTGAGCTATGCCTTCGGATCTGATTTTATATTTTTCAATTTTTTTGGTACCGGGGATCGAACTCAGGATCTTGCACTTGCAAGGCAGACAGCAGAACCACTGAGCTAAATCTCCAGCCCCTCTGATTTTATTTTTTAATTGACAAGTAAAAGTTGTGTACATTCAAGTTGGGTGAATGGCACAGGCCTGTATTCCCAGCATTTTGGGAAGTTGAGGCAGGAAGCTCACCAGTTCAAGCCCTGCCTGGGCGACTTAGTGAGAGCTGTCTTACAATGAAAAAATAATAAGGGCTGGGATGTCACTCAGTGGCAGAACATCCCTGGGTTCCATACCCAGTACCACAAAAAGAAAAAAAAATTGTGTTATTTATGAATTATCTACACTTCCAATGATTTTTGATATTTACTTATTTTTTTCTCTCCAGAAAGGCTAGACTCACTCTTCCACCAGCTAAGTGTGGGAAGTCTCCGTTCTTTGAGGCTTCCCTATCACTAGAATCTTAAACTATTTCTAATAGTTTAATCTTTGTCCCTTTCCATGGGACACTTGCGGAGGGAGGCGGCCTCGAGGCTCCGACTCCGCCAAGCACATGGAGGCCAGCAGAGGGCGCTGTCATCCGGCGGCTCCTAAGGCTCCACTGGCTCGCTGAGCTGGAGGGAAGAAGGGAAATCGAGGGAGCATGTGTCTCTTGGTAGAGAGGAGCACGACTGCGTAAAGCCTTCCGAAGGGGTTTGAAGCAACGCTAGGAAGAAAGAACTTTACTGGGAAAGTGCTGATTCTCCTCTACCTCCTTAATTGCCCACCTAGACAGGGCTCAAACTTGCAATCCTGCCTCAGCCTCCCAGAGCTGGAATTACAAGGACGAGCCAACACACCGGGCTTCATTCATACTTTCATTAAAATATTTTATTGTAACACAGAGATAAAATATAAATGTACAGTTTAGCAAATTATTACCAAGCAAATATCCTTATAACCAAGACTAAGAGATAATCATCCCCACGCAACTGCCACTTGGGGTTCAGGACCTCCCCTTCTCCTTTCCTGTCCTCCATTCTCTTCCTGCAAGCCAGAAGCCCCCATAAGTGGAAGGTGTCCAGTCCCCCCCAGACACCTGCAAGGGGAACCTGGGTCTGTACAAAGTAGCAGGAAAAGGATGCTTCCCCTGTGGTCAGGTGTCCAGCAGGGGGTCCTGGGGCTTGATGACCTCCCCCTCAGTGGGAGCCCAAGTATCCTTAAGGTAGCTCGGTAAACTGAGTTGTGGTGAGCTGCAGGGATGCCCCAGCCTCCAGCCCTCCCTGTCTCATGTCATTTGTCACGTCACTTGGCAGTTCCTCTCACTAAAGGGGCAGGGTGACTTTCCCTGTACCTGAGTCTGCCGGTATGGGACACCTGCTTGGGCCAGCATTATGAGGCAGAAACAATGGTATAATGGTTTAGATCTACAATGTCCCCCAAGAGTCTCATGTGTTCAGAGGTGGGGCTTTTGGAAAGAGACTGGATCATGGAAAAGCTATACAGTACTCATCAGTGGATTAATCCACTGAAGAGTTCAGAACGGACCTGCTGCTAGCAGTGGGATCTAGACAGAAGAGGCTAGTCACCAGGGGTGGGACCTGGAAGGATGCATCTCCCTCCCTGGCTCCTCCTCTCTCTCTCTCTCTCTCTCTCTCCTTCCTTGCCATGACGTAAGCAGCTTTTCTCTGCCAGACCCTTCCACCATGCCATTTTTCCCTTGGAGCCAGATGGCCATGGACTGAAACCATGAGCCAAATTAAACCTGTCCTCCTCCAAGTTGTGGGAGTCAGGTATTCCGTCTCAGCAAGGAGAAAGTGGCTGAGACAGATGTGCCTGCTCCAAGCCTCGGTCTCAAGAGACCTTGTGTGTTCTGCTTGCCCTCATGAGCTTCTCCTACTGTTGTGAGAAGAATGTCCCAGGTATCCTTCAGAGGTAATGTGCCACGGTGGCCCATGGAGCTCAGCCAGGGGCAGCTGATGCTGCTTGCCACCAGCCAATTCCCAAACAGATGCATGAGCCCAGTCAAGTTCAGCCACCTCTTAGCCAGGTAAGTGGTGAACTCACATTGTAAATTATTGTTTTAAGCCACTGAACTGTGGGCCTGTTTGTTATGTAAAAATAGCTGGCTGATACATTGTCCCTAGACAGCTGTGAGGTCTGGGGACTTGTTTTAAGGGCTTATTGAAAGAAGTGGCCTGACTGGGAAGTGGCCAGTGCCACAGCTTCCCAGTGGCCCCACCTTTCCTGGATTCTCTTGGAGGCCCCAACAGGCCTCCATGTTAATATATCCACTGAGGCTACCAATGCTTGGTAAAGCAAGAACACTCACATCAGCACTCTTCGACCATTTAATCCTTACAGCAGCCCCTTGAGGGGGTCACTGTTAGCACCCCATTTTACAGCTTAGCGACTGAGGACATGGAGCTAGCTGGGGAGCCCAAGGTAGCGTGCTTGTGAGGAGCAGTGCTGGGTCTGACCTCAAAGCCTGTGCTTGCCCACCCTGCCAACCTGCCTGCATCCCCACCAACCACCCGGCAGCATCTCCCCAGTGTCAGGACCCCAAGCTCCCCACCTCTGCTGCTGCCTCCTCTCCACCAGGGCCTCCCGATCCCTGGCACCATGACCAGAAGATGATGCTTACTGTGGACAGAAAAGAGGAAACAATGAGCAGAGAGGATGCTGCAACAACTTCTGAGCAGGACAAAGTACACTGGAACAGCACTGTCATTCTGATGGAAAATCAGGATGTTTGGGTTGGAGGAGACCACAGAGCTAGTTGCAGTCTTTTCTTTACCCAAAATATGACACAAAAACCGGACACATAAAAGAGACCAAAGCCAAGCTTTTCTGGCCAAGAAGCCAGGAAACTCTGCATTAGGCCCATCTGGACACCCTTGGGTCTCCATGGAGCCCCATTTGGGAACCACTGTGGTAACCCAATCAGGTAGCTTTGCAGATAGGAACAGTCTTAAGGTTACCGCAAGCAAGACTAGAAGAGCCAACACTTGAACTCAGACCTCCTGCTTCTTGCCTTTGGGCTCATTTTGTTCCAAGTGTTCAAGAACAACAAAAAAAACATTCTAAGAGGAGGATATAAACCTGAATTTTTAAAAAGGGTGCATTTAACTTCTCATCTATTCACTAGGATAGACTTGTCCAGCCATCAAATTTCAGGGCCTATTTACAGCATTGCTGTGCTTATTTAGGGGTTCCCTGAGCCCTTCTCTTTGGGGCTACCCCCGTCCTCCCCTACCCTTCACCTATGGGCAGAGCCCTCTGCACCCGGATCCTGCAGAGCAGCTGCCTCCTAGAACAGCTTCTCCCTGATGGGCTCATGACCCCCTCCACAGGCTGCAGGTGTCTGCAGATGTGACAGATGCCCGGGGGGCCTTCCCTGGGCCAGCGAGGAGCAGAGAGAACTGGGACAGAGCAGGGACAGAGTCATGCACTGAGTGGCTCTGGGTTTCATCTGTCCTGTTGCTTCTGGAAACCATGCCCATTGCTCTCCCTGGGAGGAACCCTCCCTGAATCCCAGTTCATGTAGTGAGGGTACAATGGAGCATGGCTGCCCTTGGGCCAGCCCTCCACTTACTGGGCCTCAGTTTCTCTGCTCATAGAGAGTATTGATCCTCTTAGGCTGCTCTAACAAAGGATCTCACAGCAGGAGGCTTAAAATGAGTTCTGGAGGCTGGAAGTCTGGAATTCAGGTGTCAGAAGCCACACACCCTGAGGTTGCAGGGAAGCGTGGCGCACGCCTCTCCCCTAGCTTCTGGTCATCTCCCACCATTCTTGACAGTTCTGGCTGCACATGGCCTCCCTTTTCTATGCGTGCTTGTGTCCAAATTTCCCTCTTCATATAAGGACACCAGTCCAGGTTAGGGCCACTCCAATCCATGGGGACCTCATCTTAACTCCACAATACCTGCAGAGACTCTATGTCCAAACAAGGTCACATTCACAGATACCAAGAGGCCAGCACTCGGGCATGTATTGTAGGGATAATTCAACCCACAACACAAGTGAAGGGGTTAGACTAGGCTGTATGAGGCTCTTGCCATCTAGTGTACTCAGACTGTGGAATAGAAGGTGTTTCAAGGTCAGAATAAATGCTGGTTTATGTACCTTTGTCCACAGGGGTCAAGTTCCCACCTCATCCCCAGGAGCCCACAGCCCTTGGTCTGGGCCACCCTTTCCCCTTCAGATATCAGGGATGGGTCTGTTTCATCCCTATCTCACCTCGGGGCACTGGATCTGCCTCTGAGGTAAATGCATAGACTTGGGCCTTGACTTTGGCCACAAGCCCTTTTGTTCTGCATTCCCATGAGCCTGGGGGCCCAGTCTCCTCTGCCTGCCTGATTCCCCCAGCCCCAGGCCCAGCACCTCTCCCTGGAATGACTATGTCATTCTCACTGGGCCCGGCTGCCCAAGTGGCCTCCTCTGTTCTTCCCAACACTGCCAGCAGCAAGAGCTTTTGAAACCATAGAGGATCGCTCACTCTCAGCCCATAAGGGGTTTCCTCCTCACTCAGCATGCACTCCAAACTGCTCCCCACCCTGGACATCTGCCTCAGGTGGCCCAACAGCACCTCTCCCGTCTCATTCCTGCCCTTTCCCCTCCATAGCTCAGACCCCTGGGACTCTCAGACCCTCTGACACTGTTCCTGCCCTGAGCCTTTGCCCTGCCAGTCAGCTGCTTGGAGGGCTGTCATATGGCCAGGTGTCATCTCTATACAGCATCTGTCCAAAGCACCGAAACTTCCACCCCCTTCCCTGTCTCTTTCTTTCTCTTTCTTTCTTTCTTTCTTTCCTTTTCTTTTCTTTCTTTCTTCCCCTTCCCCCCCCCCCGGTTCTTTCTTTTCTCTCATGCTGGGGATAGAACCCAGGCTTGGTTTGGCACATGCTAAGTAAACACTCTACCACTGAGCTTTATTTATTTATGTTTTGACACATTAAATTGCCAAGGCTAGCCTCAAACTCGCAATCATCCTGCCTCAGCCTCCTAAGTAGCTAGGATTATAGGTGTGTACCAGCACACCTGCTACCATTTATTTTTTCTAGCCCGTGAGTTTGTCCCATCATGGACTGGAGCTTCTAACACTCCATGAGCCAAAATAAGCCTTTTCTTTCTTTATAATGATCCCAGCACTCTGGTGCAGGGACAGAAATTCAGCAGCCCACACCTGTGGGAATTATCTCTGGGGCACAGCACAGCCCTCACCTCTGCAGCCCACAGGGTCTGCTTGGTTTCCGCTCTGAGGTCACTACCCTAAAATTCTTCATGCTTTCTGAATGAGAGGCTCAAATTTTCATTTTGCCCCGGACATGTAAATTAGGTGGCCTGTTCTGGTGTTGGGTGCAGAACTCACCCCATAAATCATTACTGCAGGGAGCACAGACAGCACCTTGAGGATCAGACCCTGTGCCCTGCCCTCCCTCAAACCTCTTTCTGAGAGCTTGGCCAGGTCCCCACCCAGGCCTAAGGAGAGAAAGAAAAGGGAGAGATGGCAGGGCAGATGGGGAATGGGCAGGGGACCCAGATCACACCTGGGTCTTCTGACTCCTCCCTGCGGCTCCTGGTCCCCGCAGGCACCTCAGAAACAGTGACAGCAGAGCCCTGGAGCCAGGAGGGGCTCGGGGCCATGGAGGGGGGTCCCTGCCACCCTCCCCACTCCAGAGCTGCGCTCAGAAACAGATGTGCTGAACCCACATCAGCCTGCACACCTGCAGGGCCAGGTACACACCTGGTTAACCGACACCAGGAGGGCCTTCAGGCTCCACTGGTCCAGGCTGACCCGGAGCTGGGTGCAGCCCACCCCAAGATCCCCCGTTAAACCACCTGAGCCCCATCGGGGCCTTCAAGCCCTTTTCCCTCCTCCAGCCCCAAACTCCACTTCTAATAAAAGGAAGCTGTCCTCTCACTGTTTCCGGTGGGCCACAATATCCAGCCAGGATGGACTGCTGTGTTGCTGTTGCCTGTATTTACTTTTATGGCTATTTTTCCTGCTATGGACTAATACTGTTTTCTTTTATTTATGGTGGTGGTGGTGTGGGGGGGTAAATGTCCTGAAGTGCATTTCTGTTCTGAAAAGGCAATCTGTATAAATAACTGCCAGGGTGACAATGATATCGGAAATCATGAAGCAGGTCTTCAGGGAAAGGACAAGGGAAGTCCTGGGCCGGGCACTGCTACAGAATGGACACTGAGGCTCAGGGAGGGAGGGGACAGGACGAGAGTCACATAGATTGGTGGCAACACTGCATCTCCTGCTCCCAGCCCAGTGCTCCCTCCCTTGTGACCCGCCAGCCTTCCCAGCTGCGATTCCTAGTGATTCTGGAAATCCCTTGCACCAGGATTCTTTCCCCACCACGGTCCCTGAGCCATTTAAAAACCCAAGCTGGGGCCCGGGATTTAGCTCAGTGGTTCTGCCGCCTGCCTCGCAAGCACAAGGTCCTGAGTTCAATTCCCAGTAGCAAAAAAAAAAAAAAAGATAAAAACCCAAGCTGCAGAGGCAGGCGGGGCACAGGGCTCACCCCGGCTTAACAATGCTCAGACAAGCAAGTCTGGCGCCTGGAAATCATGTTTCTACTCAACTGCCTTCACCACCTTCCTCTTAGCAAATCTTCCTAGCTCAAGTTTTAAATGCTCTTCTCCTTTTGCTGTGATCAAAGGAGTAGCTTGTTCCCCTGATAGGGGACAAAAGATGTCAGAGAGACTCGGGGGAGAGTACAGTTGCCACCCCTTCCTTTCGCCTGGAGGAAAGAGACAGGCAGGGCAGCTGGGGCTGGGTGGCTCTTAGGATGAGGGCAGCTGTGTGTGTACAGAGATAAGGGCACTAGTCAAGCAGGCACACAAAGGGGTCCCGGGGACAGGCTGATAACTTGGTGCCAGTAGCTGACATCAGTTGGGTGACCCCCATTTGCTTTGGGGTAACCACACTTCAGGAGGTGTAGACTCCATCCCAGCTCTGGGGCTGTGTGACTCAGACATGGCCAGCAGGAGTCTTGCTCACTCCTGATCATGGTGATTGATTCTGAGGTGGGTGTATGACCCAATCAGAGCAATAGAGGAGCATCTTTGGGCCCTTTAGACCCACTTCTTGGCCTTTGTGTAGCAATGCAAACTTGGAGCTGCTAGGGATTTTGCCTGAGAGGAAGTGAGGAAATGGAGTGTCCAAACAGAGAAATGGACACTGAGTCCTGGTGATCTTTAGCTCCTAGATCAAGCCACACCTGAATGTAGAACAGGAAAATCTCTTTTTTACTTAACCTGTTGAGTTTTTTCCTTTTCTTTGTGACAAAAGACAGACATTTCCTGGTCACTCTTATCACTTGAGGCTCTATCCTCAGGCGCATCACCTCCTATAGTGTCCCTCTTTCTTTGCCCTAAGAACTTTCCAATCAGTCTCTCCCATCAGTCACGTTTCTAGGCTCATTACACCAGCACTGTAGAGGGCACAAGTCCAGATGGGGAAGTCTTGCCTCAGGGCTATAGCACAAGGACAGCTCCTGGCATGAGTCATGTCTTTGCTGTTGTCTCTGTCTGGTGTCTTCCCATACACCCGTCAGCCCTAAGGAATGGCTTCAAAGTCCCTGTAGTCCCGTGACTCCCACAGCCTAGGTCACTCTCCTTGAACTTGACAGGCCAATTTCTAGTCCCTATGAGAAACATCTGACACCTACTCTCGTCCTAGGCATGGTAAGTGCAGGAGCAGTCGAGAATCAACACTACTACCTACCCGGTGCCCACCGCCCGCTGCACCACCTCAGGCCCTCTCCTGGGTTCCCCCACCTGCTGTGGATGGGCTGAGGTAGGTGCAGGCTCAGCCCTGGCCTCCACAGGCACAGGACAGGCATGGTCCCAGGCCTCAGGGAGCCCACAGCAGGGAAAGAGAGGAATCAAGCAGCCCCCCAGCCCTGTGTCTTGCGCTTCTGCCTGTTAACAGCATCTCCACCCTCCCTGACTCGGGCATTTCCTCAGCTCCCAGCCTGAGAACTAGCCCCAGTTTCTCACTTGTACGACAAGATAGAAGAGCCACCCGAGATCACCCAGTAAGGAGCAAAGTGAGTCTCAGACTGGGGAAGGTGCAGAGCCCCTGGACAGAATGGCTGGGATCCAAATGCCACCCTCCAATTTCCTGGTTCAAAGCTCTTTAGGCACCTTTCTCTTCCTCCTGTGAGGCAGGAGTGCAGACTTTCTTTCAAACTCCTAAACTTCCCATAAGAAGGAGGGATTGAAGCCAGGCCTGGTGGCACTCACCTATAATCCCAGCACTCTGGGAGACTGAGCCAGGAGGATTGCAAGTTCAAGCCCAGCCCGGACAATTTAGCAACTTAATGAGACTTTGTCTCAAAATAAAGAATAAAGTAGGACGTGGTGATGCATGCCTGTAATCCCAGCACTTGAGGAAGCTGATGCGGGATGATTGCAAGTTCAAGACCCATTTGGGCAATTTAACAAAAATTTGTCTCAAAATAAAAACATTTTTAAAAAGGGGCTGGGGATGGAGCTCAGTGGTAGAGTACTGGGTTTGATCCCCAAAACCACTAATTAACTAACTGAAAAATAAATGACTGGGGATGTAGCTCAGTGCAAAGGCTCAGGGTTTAATCCCCAGTACAGCAAAAAAAAGAAAGAAGAAAAGGGTTGGAGAGCGAAGCTTCTCAGCCACAGCCAAGGTTCGTCTTAAGCCAACTGGGTCCCTTGGAGACACCCTGACTCCGGGCTCTCTTGTGGGTCCTGGTCCCTGGCTCAGGTTGTCCCAAGAGAGCCACAGTAGCAGTTCGGCCACCAAGGACCAGACAGGGCCAGCCTCAAGCCCCTGAGCCCCCACTGCCCTTTCCCCGTACACAGATGTGGTTACATTGTTCACCATGGGACCAGGAAGGCCACCACGGCCACCATTAGAAACCTGATCCCAAGTCACTGATTAAAACCAGGAGGGGGTTTTAATCAGCCCGGCCGTATGCTATTTAGCCAAAGATGAAAGCACAAGTGATAAGCATCATCTCCGAGAGGATATCGTTAAAGGAAGAGCAGAGCACTGAGTGGCATCTTTCATCATTACAGCGGCCTGCCAGGTCTCATCAGGGGCTCCGAGAAGCATCTGGACCCTGTCTATTAACCAGTGCTCACAATGTCATTGTGTCGGACGCCAGCTCCCAGGCCCACTCCACACTGAACTTCTAAATATACAATGAACACTATTAATTATAGTTACCAAATCACCAGAATGATCCTTCATTAACTTAACTACCTCTTGTATTTTATCTGGAGATTATATTCTGTCTGTTCTGCATTCCCACATTTGAAGCCACCCATTGGCAGGTGGCCTGTGATGTGTGGCAAGCCACTTGCAGGAAGCTGGCCTGTCCTCCTGTCGCCTCCTCCACAGGCCGGAAGCCACAGAGGCCTCCAGAGTACTCTGTGTGCTTGTCAGGCAGGAGCAGGGGCTGGGAGATGGAGGCGATGGCAGTGGAGCTCGGCAGACACCACTCATGGGCCCCTGGCAAGCTGGACCTCTGATCAGATCAGACAGAACCGAACAGTGTGTGTGGCAACATGGAGAAGAAATGGTGGTCATCGTCATCTGCATTGCTGTGGACCAGGGAGAGATCCTCGACCCCACCACTGGCAGCCTGGGATCATCCTGCTCACACTGGGCAGGGGCTTAGGGCATCACGAACCCACTGCAGAGATGGACAAACTAAGATTTGGAAAAGGGGAAATGATCTCGGGACTGCAGAGCAAACCATCAGTCAAGCTGGGCCTCCAGCTTGGTGGATCTAGCTCCCAAGGGATGAACACACCCTGTGTGTGCCTGGGTGACAGGTGCAACTGTGGAGTTGTCATTCAGGGAGTCTCACCCTGCTCCTCTTTAGCCAGAAGGGTGCGCCCCTGCCTGCTCCATTGCCTGGGGTTTGGCCCTGTGACTTGCTTAGGCCAATGGGTTGGGAGTATATACGGTGGCCACCATAGTCCCTGCTTGTTGGGTGGTCAAGAGATGCTCAGAGCAGGGAAGGAGGGAGGAAGCAAGGAGAGAGAAAGAGAGAGAGAGAGAGAGAGAGAGAGAGAGAGAGAGAGAGAGAGAGAGAGAGAGAGACATAAGGCATAGCCTGGCTTCCTAAAAGGTCCTATGAAGATTACACAACTATACCTGGCCTAAGCACTGCTTTGCCTCCAGTGGAATTTGGGACCCTGGCATCTCAGCATGGGGAGGAGCAGTATATTCTGGGGTGCAGAGTCCTCTATTGTCTAAGGACATTAGGACAGGGAGGAGAAATGAGGCAGGAATGTGGGAGCTCCCCAAGGCTGGACTGCTAGTGCCAGCGAGCCCTCATCCCCTGGGCAGCTGATGGGTCTGGGCAGGGATGCAGCATAGTCAAAGCGATGTTCTAAACACCCCACTGTCTGCAGCAGAGGGACCAACAAGAGGGAACAGGGCCAGACAGGGACCTTGCAGGGCTGGCTCCACTGGAGGAGCAGCTGGAGTGGAGGGTGGTGGGGCTGGAATTTCTGGGACCAGTCCCCAAAGGCTGAGAAGGCACAGCCAAGGATGACTCCTGAGCTCCTGGGATGGGCTGTCTTGCCACTGGCTGAACTGGGGAGAAGGCTGGGGTAAGATGATGAGTTATTTTTGTTGTTGTTGGTTTGGGGGGGGGGCATGTAGCTGGAACTCCTTGCCCACAGCCTGGAGATGGTCATTGTGGCCATGGGAGTAGATGACACCCCAGAAAGTGAGTCCATGGAAAAGACAAGAAGGCCAGGGCTGAGACCTGAGCAACATCTCTATTTTTACATTTTTTATTTTGAAATAATTATAGATTCATAGGAAGTTGCAAAAATATCACTGAGAGGTCCTGTGTTGCCATGTGTGATGCCATCTTAAAAGGAGAACTAGGCAGAGGTGACTGCCAAAGAGGGCATGAGAGGCTGCAGGAATCTAACAGAAAAGCAGTTTCACTTTGGATCTGGTTTGGCTGTAAGCAAGAGTGGTGCAAACAAGCAAGAAATGATTTCTTCCTCATAGAAGACAGTGGCACCTTGGTACTCACTGTTAATTGGTTCTGGGAGATGCACCAAGTACCAAAAACAAGTACCAAACGAATTGCTTTGGCTGGAAAAGGTAGCAAACCATGAATCACAAGGCAATCGACACTGACAAGTTCTAGCTTGTACATCAAATACCAAACAAATGACCAGTACAGGGACAAAATGTTCACATCCAAATGCATGAGTACCAAATCCAATGGGTTTCAAACCAGAAAAGTATCAAGGTACGACTGTAATCTAAATGTGGGTGTCCAAGCCCAGAACAGAGGTCGCGCTTCTCTACGTCCTCAGAGACACAGGCTTCTTCCAGCCACTCCACCATCTCTAGGGTATTGTCTTTGTTCTCCCGGTCCAAAATGGTGGCTAGAATTCCACCTATTACAATCTCCTTTCCGTGCAACAAAATGGAAGAAGGGACACAGAATAAAAGAGATAACAAGTATATCTTTTTTCTTTTCTGGTGCTGGAGCTTGAACCCAGGACCTCTGCATTGAGTGACATTCCCAGATCTTTTTACTTATTTTGAGACAGGGTTTCACTAAGCCATTGAGTTGTCCAGTCTGGGTTCAAACCTGCAGTCCTCCTGCTTAGGCTACCCAAGTGCTGGGATTACAGACATGTGCCTTGGTGCCCAGCTACAAATAAGCTATCTTTTTTTTTTTTTTTTGGTACCAGGGATCAAACTTTGGACCTTGCGCTTGTGAAGCAGACGACAGAACCACTGAGCTAAATCCCGGGCCTAAATAAGCTATCTTTAAGGAAGATTCCCAGGAGCTGCCTGCCACATGAAACTTACCAGACACATGATTAGAATTTAGCTGTAAAATTTAGCTGCAAGTGTCTCAGAAGTGCAGTCTTTATTCTTGAATTTGAATCCAAAGTTTCTGTTACCAAGGAGGAAAGAGAGAACAGATCCCGACTAGCAACCAGCATCCTGTGCACAGAGTTCACAGGCACAGGGATTCTAACAGGTAGGGGGTAGTCAACATCATGGGAAATGCCCAAGAAACCAAGACAAGTGGCTGATGATGTGTCCCATGGATTTAGGGACCAAAAAGTCAATGACAACTTAATAAGGACAATTGTCCATCTGACCCCAGAGCTCTACCTCTTTCCGGTGGGTGGGGAGAAAGGCAGAGGCGATGGAAATGGAGGTGTTAGGCAGAGAGTGCCAATCCAGACCAGGAGATGGCAGCGCACTGGCAGGAAAGGGAGGTGAGGGAAGGCGGGGTTAGGGTACCAAGGAACTGATGATTTGGGAAGACCCAAGACACTGTGAGAAGGACAGAGGGAGATGCAGATTTTATGGCCTCCAAGGCAGTTTACAGTGGGGCCCAGGAGTGGATGGTTACAGAAGAGAGTAAAAGGAGGTCTCCATGGGGGCAGGTGTCACACAACTGAGAGCTAGGGTCCAGGCAGGTGTGGAAATCCCCCAGGGGTAGGGAGAGGTGGAGGCTGGGCCTTGCTCGAGTGCTCCCAGGTGTCTGCAACTCCACCGCCCTCTTTAATGTTCTCCTGGTTATTATGACACCTGCCCAATGCATCAGTGGTTCCCCATGGGTTTCCAGGAGGCTATCCAAACTGCTCACCGTCTCCTTCCAGGCCTTCCCTGAGCACCTAGCGCAGATCAGTGGGCTGCCCCACCGGCTGGGTCAGTCACAGCCCACACACCTGCCACCTGGCCTCTTCCTCCTCCTCCTCCTCTCGTGTCTCTCCCATCAATTTCTTGTTTCATAAAAATCAATTTCTGTCCTGTTTTTGCCATGTACATAAAGGACTGTGGCATCAATTAGCCTTCGTTCTCCCTCCCCCATCCGTTTTCCTCTTCGTCTTTTTTGGAAACCTCTTTGTAGGGAAAATCTCATATTTCAGCAATTTGCATTATCCACACACTCAGCTTTGAAGTTCTAAGTTATGGTAAAAAAAAGGCCCACTTATCTGCCCATAAAAAATGTTCAAAGCTTATAAATTCCCTGAAACAGATGTACATTATCATTGGATTTGCCTTTCTTTTTGCTAGAGCATGCCTAATAGCGTTTCGGCCGCCCCCTGGCCCCAGTACCCCGCCCCCATTAGCATCTTGTCTCTGCAGAAGCCCGCTCCCCACTGAGCCAGGCCGACTTCAAAGGTCCCGCGCTGTCTGTGAGAAGCACTACACAAAGTGGGAACATAGGGACCTTTTAAATCCCCCACGTTTAAGTCAATATCATGCCTCCCTTCTTTCCCCTCTCCCAGCAGAGGGACGTAAGTCAGCTGCTCCTGCTCTGTCTCTGAGCACCAGTTCAGCAATTACCAGAGCCAGACAGAGGCGTCTCCCTCCCTGGCTCTCCCATCCCTGCCCTCTCTCTTTCCCACATTCCTTTTTCTTCCTTCATCGCTTGAGAAATGCTGCTCAACAGCAAGGAAGGGAGTGCTGACCCCAGGTGTGGACAAATAAGTGGCTCCTAAAGGCTTTCAAGGGGACACAGGTCACCAACAACTTCTATTGGTTGAGTTGCCACTGTATCCTACAATAAGAATCCCCTCTCCAGGCCGCTGTCTCCAATTCCTCTCCATGCCAAGGCCAGATTGTCACATCTTGTTGTCCCCTTGCTGCTTTTCCAACTTTTTGGTGTCTTTTAGGGTGATGTCCCCTGTACCCTGCAGGCCCTGCCCACCTGGTGCATCTTCCTTGCCGCCTGTGCTCAGCCATGCTGGCTTCTTTCAGTTCTTCCCAAGTCCACCCCCTGCCACCTCAGGGCCTTTGCACGAGCTACCCCCTCTATCTTTCCATCTGACCAACTCCTCAACCTTCCACGTACATCTTGGAGAGTTCCCTTCCTGCCCCTAACCCCAATCACATCCCCTCTGTTCCCTCTTGAATCTCCCAGAAGTTATCACCATGTGTAACACTGTCACCTCTGTGTGAGAGATGTTACCCCACTAGCCTGCAAGCTCCACAGAAGTACATAGAGATGATGTCTGCTTGGCTTAGTGCTGAGCATGGCTGCTGACGGATAGTAGTTGGTCACTAAATACTTGAAAGTATCGGTGGACAGAGGATCCTGGAGATAAGAGGCTGGGATGGGTGTCGACCTAGGAAAGGTCAGCAAGGCCAGGGCTGACCCCTCTGAGCAGCGAGGGCCAAACTTGGGCCATTCTTTGCTTTGTCCAAATCTTGCCTAAAGTTCCTTGTATGGGAAGGGTAATCACACCCCAGAGACTGCCTTGCTACAATGTAACTGCACAGCAAGATAATCCAATGTCAAATTCTTTCTCCAGAAGGAAAAAAGGAAGGAAACAAAGGAAGGAGGGTTGGAGGAAGAGAGGGAGGGAGAGAGGAAGGGAGGGAAGAAAGAAAGGTCACAGTGAAATATTTTGGCCAGTTTCTAGACCAAATCACAATCAGATGCTGTTTTTGAGGACAGTCAGAGGAAGTGGAATCAGGTGACCTTGGCTAAGATGGCCAGGGGCCCCCACTCCATCTGGAGAGGATCTGGCCAGGGAACCTGAGCCACCCGAGGTCACAAGGACCCCTGCACCTGGACTGTGCTCAGAGCACAGCGTTACCCCTTTCTTTCAAGTACCCCAGCCCCGAATGTCCCAGCCAAGTCCCAGTTCTCCGCCTGTGCAAATGCTGCTGTCCCTGTCTGCTGGCAGAATCAATTTGTTCATGTGCCTGAGCACCAGGATCCCATGGGAAAGATGCTCCGGTGCCCATCTGTGTTTACAAACCCAGCCACCAAAGATGCCTTGTGTGTGACAGCAGGCCACATGCTGGGTCTGGCTGTGGGCCACACTCAGGGAGCCAGGAGTGTGTATGCTTCAGCTGCTCAGCAGGCATCTCACAAGCACCTCCTTCCCTGGGCCCATGGTGGACAAGACAGTGCCTGGGGAAAGTGGATCGTCAGGCAGCAACATGGCTGAACATGGATGCTCACTATTCGCAGGGGCTGTGCTTGTGAATTCACCTACACACTCAAATTTATCTGTAACTCTGAAATCAAGATTTGTGGTGTTTCTGTGGTTGTTCACGGACCCGTGCAGAGCAGCAGGAATTTTGAGCTGCCAGGCTGCACGTTCCCAGATGAGGTTGAACAAGGCCATGCTCAGCCTTCTTGTTCCAGCTCTCCTCTAGCAAACAAATGTCCTTTTCACGGTCTATTTAGTGCCACTGTGCTTTGTGCTAGTGATTTTGCTGCCTCGTGTGAAAGTGCCCTCTGGTGTCCCCAAGCACAAGAAGCTGTGATGTGCCTGAAAGAGAAACTACATGGGTTCCATACACTTCATTTGGGCTTGTGGGACAGTGCTGTTGGCCGAATTCAAGGTGAATGGAACAATAGCCATTGAAGAAGGTGACTTTAAACAGTGACACACAAAACAGGGGTCTGCATCCATTGGCCAATGTCAAGGTTGAGACAAGAGGCTGGCAAGAATGTCACCCTGAATCTCCCCTGGGAGCAGGGCTCAGTGCTTGCTGATGAATTCAGTGTTCAAGGCAAAATTAGTGACATAACCACTGGGATAGATAAGCACAGATGTAGTCACAAACATGGCCAGCACTGGGAGTGCCAGGGACCAGTGGGCACCACGAGAACCTGGGCCTCAGCCAGGCCAGTATCCCTTACTCCCAGGGCTCCACTCCCTCACATTGTCCCGGACTTGGTGGCCCAGGGAGCAAGACTGGCTTTGGTTGGTCTTTGTCAATGCCTGTTGGCTCCTGGAAGCCTGGGTCCAGTGACTAATGGCTTGTCCCTTGGACAGGTGTCACACTTATGTTTAGCCCTACCGTGTATTAAACATGGGTTTGGTAAGTTGCTTGTCTGGACTGTAACTCAGCTTCCTTGTTGGTTTCCTCACAGCACTGTTCTGAAGACACCAGGGACACTGGTTGAGCACACAGCAGGTGCTCCATAAGTGGGGGGGCTCCGTGATTTAGACTCCTCAGCATCCTGGGGCTCAGGTTTGGGCGAGAGTCCCTGAGAGCAAAGACAGTCCCAGATGAGGGGCCGCCAACGATGGTTCCAAGGGACTCCCCTCCCCCAAAGGCTTCTAGGCTGCAGCCCCTACCACTCCCCCAGAGCAGTCACTCACGGGGGGCATATTCAGACCTGGGGACAGTGTCCTGTGCAAATGCGGTATTGAGGGCCCAGAAGAAGACAGGACCTTGTCAAGTCCACACTGCCAATCTGGTCTGGAAGGAATGAAGTGACCCCATGGAGCTTGGGAGGGAAGAGCAACGAGTCAGATGGAGTGGCCCTGAGCATGTGGCAGAGAGGGCGTATGTGGGGCAGCTGCCTCACTGGGGGCTCTGAAGCCAGGGTGGGGGAAGGCACCTTCCATGATTTGGGAGAACATCTCCTTCCTCAATGCCCTCGGAGGCACAGTCCCACTGCCTCTGACACGATGCCACTGATTGACAGCCTACTATGTGCTGAATGCTCCATGCACATTTAATCCAATCCTCACAACAGCTCTGTGAAGTGGGCACACTGATTAGCTGTGTTGCAGAGAAGGAAACCAAGGCACAGAGAAGTCAGGCCCCGGATCCAATGGCACACAGCTGGTAAATAGCAAAACTAGGGTTGAAAGTCCCTGCTGTCAACAATGGGCCATTCTGCCCACTCTAATCGAGGCCCAAGCCTGCATGCTATGGTCTGGCTCCTGGCTCCTGAAGATCTATCCACTCATCCAGATCTGACATGGCAGGTCCAGAGAATTTACAGCACATCCTCTTGTGTCTGCAGGAGCTACAGTCAGTGCCTGGGCTGGACAGGGCAGTGCTGGGTCCCCTGCTGAATCCCTCCAGATTGGCAACCTTTCTGCTCCCCACTCCAGGAGAGCTGGGTGGTGTCTTTCATTCAGAGCTCCAAGTGTAAGATGGTCCTCTCACATTTACTGCCTTGCTGAAGCCACACAGGCCTCCATAGGCCCATTTCACAGAGAAGCAAACTGAGGCTGATAGGTGAGGCCACTGCAAAGCCAGAGGGAACCAGCTGATCTTTGGAGCTAGAGCTCAGTCTACCCACTTTGGCACTTTGCAGAGTGTACGGGCAGAAGGGGGGATATGCTGTGAGTGAGGGTCTCCGGGCTGCCCCCACAGGCCTCCTATGCCTGCAACTCCCATTAGCCCTTCTCCTGGATGAGTCTCCCTCATTAGGCCATTTTTAACTGGCATGGCTGACTCCCAGGGTAAGGGGGTGAGGGAGGCCAGGGTCACGGGCTTCGAGGCCAGGCAGGCACAGGGACAGGTGGAAGGGGTGTGCGCCATCCGAAGGGGCAGGCATTCCTCAGCTCCAGCAGTTTGCTGCTGTGGAAGTGTGAGCCTGATCAGAAAATGTGATCTCCTTTTCTGATTTTTATACGAAAAGCCTCAAATCTAGATTTTTAGGTGAACCCTCCAGATTTTGGCAATTCATTCAAAATGACTGAAACCATGATGGGTCAAACATTACCCAGTGGGTAATGCTAGGTATGGTGCTGGCATTCAGAGGGCCAACTCCCAGAGGCTGGGCACGGAGTGGGAAGGGTGAGGAGGGATGGAGTTCCAGACCCCACAGCTTCTCAGGGGCTGTGGCTCTAGGCAGGACTTGCCCTGTGTTGTGCACCAAGAGACGAGGCACAGGGCACCACTGGACTGGCATGTTGGTCGAGGCTGGGGATGCCCCCTCCCCAGATGGTCTTTGGCAGGCAGCAGGGGCCACAGGCCAGAAGAGGCCTGTGAGCTGGTCTGGGCCCAGCTTCCGGGACAAGTGTCTACCTGGACCATACCCCCAACCGAAATCTTAGTTCTCCTATCTCTCCAATGGGAGGAAACCACGATGAACATCTGATCATCACAATGAAGATATTTTCCTTTTAAATAAAGCTAAATTATGGCCTTACTTTAAAAAAAATGCTCTAAATAACTGAAGACTACAGGATTTTCCCCTTCTATCCTTTTCTTCTTCTTCTTTTAGTTGTTAACATCCTTATTTAGCAAAATTAAAACTTGGCAATGTTGTGTTGCTTTCCCAAATTTTTATTTGAAATGTTCCTGCTTTGGAAAACTCCAAAGTCAAGAACACACAGGCAGAAGGATGCCATGCATGGAGCCAGGATTGTGAACTCTTTCATCCCCTCCCTCCTCCCTCCCTCCCCTTACTTCCACTTCTTAACCACCTACCATGTGCCATGCTCTAAGGAAACAGCACTGCCTCAGAAGCCCCTGCCCACAGGGACCTGGCAGGCCAGGAGAAAGACAACCCAGAACCGGGGATCCAACCTTCCCGCTGCCTCTCTGTCTGGGCACCAGCTAGGGCAGCTCTGGGAAGCGAGGCCTTGTTGGAAAAGGAAAAGCAAGCCTCCAGCTTTGATGCAGGCATCCAGAATTCTGGCATCAGAAATAGCTAGAAAAAAGTTGCTTTGGTGGTGTAGGTGGAAGTCAGAGTTCAGGTGGGGAAGGGCTAATTCTTTCTATGCTGTGGGGACTTTAAGGCCTTGGTCCTTCTCTGCTTGTCACCCTAAGGTCTGAGTGACAGCCAGGGTGTCCTGGACTTTTCTCCAGGCTTGTTCTCAGGTCCTGGCAGCTCTTTAAGGAACCTTGTACCCTAGTCCTTCTCCTAAGACCCTAATGCCCTCCTCATATACCTCTCCTTGCTGACGGGGAGCTGAGGAAGGGCCCTCAGACGTGACCCCACAGCAGCCCCTTGTGGTGGCAGCACAGGATCCCACAAGCTTGGAGCCAAGCTGGTCTGCAGCAAGGCAGGACCACTGGCGGCTGCTCTCAGCCCACTTCCCAAGGCTGGTCTTGGTCCAGGGCCCTGAGGACACATGAAGGCTGGGGAGGGAGGTTTTCAAGAGTTCGTGCCTATCCCCCTAGTGGCAGGTTTCGATCTTCAGCCATGGGAGGGCAGTGACTGTGTGGTCCCGGCACCAGGGGTCACTCAGATCACCCTAGCTGGAGGACACTCAGACTCACTAAATCTGCCTCTCCTGGGGGCCCATGGCTTTAGGGTAAGGGAGGAGGGGTGTTACCGAGTCCTCCAGTCCTGTCCTCTGGCAATCATGGCCACTTGCTCCACATCCATGAAGTATTTGGATTCCAGGAGGGGCAGGGGTCTGCCTCCCCTACATTAATGCTCATCCTCCTTTGAGGCAGCTCCTGGGCCACCACCCTGCTTGTGCCAAGGTGTAGGCCCCGTGGGTCCCCAGACCGTGTGAAGTCTCTGGGCCCAAGTGCAGCAGCTTTTTCTGGGGGTGGGGAGTGCATCAAAAGCACCGGTCCCTGAACCTCACCCTAGACCCACCCAATCCCACCGCACCCTAAGAGATTCCCACAGACCCTGAAGTTAGGCATGTCCCTCAAAGGGCACTCCGAGATCATCTGGGGAAACTCAAGACTTTAGTCTCAGACTAAACGCATAGGATGTCACCCGGGAGCCTGAAACATCACAACACCTAGGCCACACCCTAGACCTGCGAATCAGCATCATCAGAGGTGGGACCCAGGTACTCATCTTTGAAAACCTCTCCCCAGGTGATCTGAGCTCAGTACACACAGGATATGAGTCCCTGTGTGAGCCTCCTGCTCTGCCTGCCTCTACTGCCAACAGGCTGGCCTGGGCCAAAGCCTTGCCTGGAGGTTGAGTAGGGATCCTCTTGTTTCTGCCAAGCTTGAGGGTTAATAGTACTAGGGCTGTTCTACTATGTGGGAGAAGGCAGGTGTGTGTATGTGTGCGCGCGCTGTCTACACCGCTAGCAAGCTGGGGATGGGCACCAAGGCCAGGCTCTGCCAGCTTCTCCGCAGGACTTCTGCTTCGAAGAGGGCCTCGCCTTCATGTCCCTCCTCATGCTGGAGGAAGATGCAGGGTCCAGGAGGCTCTCTGCTGTCAGGAAAGTCACTCAGACGTAGCAGTCCTGGGAAGAGGGCTTAGGTTCGAAGGTCTGCTGCTGTGGGAATGATGAGACCAAGAACCAGACCAGAGCCCCCAGCAGAGTGACCATGGGACATGATAAAGGTTCATGCCTTGGAAAGAGGCCCTGGCATGGCTTTTAGGAGTCAATAAAGCTGGTGGCTGAACCATTTGTGCCCACTCTGTAAATCTCAGCTCTGCATGTGTCTGGGGAAGTGGAGGCAGGGGCAGGACTGGACAAGGCTGGAAAGACAGCAAGCTGCCTTGGGGTCTAGGGGCACACAACCCCCTGGTATCTGCTGCATAGCCGACAGCCCCATCTTCCAGGAGGAGCTGAGGGAGTTGGGTGGGCATTCTCAGCCCACTGGCTCTAAGTGCATTTTAGGGTCCCAAGGTGCTGACAGGCCTTGAGGCAGCTGGGTCATTATTATGGCTCCCAACAGATCCAGTGTTGAGGTGCAGATGCCCCTGCCCTCCTCCCACCTGAGACTGCCTTCCCTCTGGCCTAGTAATGATTTGGGATCTGACTGCTGAGGAAAAAAAGAAACAAAAAACTTCTGGCTGTTTGCTTTGCTGAGAAGTGTAACTGGCATGTTGTACACCAGCCCCCTTGGCTCCCTGACGTCCTGTGCTCTCTGGGAGAAGAAAGCAGGCCCTGGCTGCTGGGGGTCTCCTTAAGCACACCAAGTGTCCTTGGCACCCAGTGACACATCAGCAGAGATGGGCCATCCTGCAGCCGGCCAGCTAATGCCATGTGCATGTGTGCCTGCAGCCAGCAAAGCCACAAGTCTTTCTCCCTACAACTTCTCCAGGCCCCAGGGAACCCCACGCTGAATTCAGGGCCCAGAAGCAGCACCTGTCCTCTGGAATTGGGTCAGCTTTGCAAACAAGACCATACTTCTTGCCCACAGCAGCCTGCAGGAGCATGTGCTCAAAACCTCACATGGCTACCCTTCTCATTTTCTTTCCCTCCCCTCCTTTTCATTCCTCCCCTTTCTCTCTCCCTTCTGTTTTCTTTCTTCTTCCTTTGATTTCTAATTATTTCATACAACCACTTCCAGAGGTCACTTACAATAGCATCAAAATTGAAATCACACTTGCTCTTGAATTCAGCAGTTGTGTCAACACCTTCTGTCACCGGTGCTCTTGCCAGTGGACACAGGGACAAGCCGTATTCAAGGGCCCTCAAATACAGTGTGTCTGTCAGAGCCCAGGATGAGAGATGACTCTCAGGCCTGCAGGAGGGGGCAGTGCCTCTAGGCAAGAGAAGATAGAACAGCTGTTAGGAGAAAGGGGCAGAGCTCAATGACCAAGGGGTAAAAGCTCCAGATATATTAGGTTGCAGAGAAAAAGGGTGCAAGTATGAATACTATGCTGTTCCTTGAATAAAAATAAAAGGGTGGGGTGGGAAGGGGATTAAGCAGTAACTACAGGGATTTCTTTCTTAAAAATAGATCTGAAACTAATACCGCAAAATATCAGCATTTGTAAATTCTGGGTGATGTGTTCAGTTAATATTATACAATTTCCTATTTCAAATTTTGTGCTTCGAATTTTATTTTTGTACCAGGGATTGAACTCAGGCCCTTGGACTTGACAGGCAGGCGCTGGGCTGCTCAGCTATATTCCTGGTCCTGAATGTTTTAAAATTACAAAATTTATATGGGGAGATATCTTACATAAATGCTTTTATTCTGGTCTGGTAACAAAGGATAGCTACTTGGATAGTGCTTGCCAAGGGGAAACTGAGGTACAGCTGACAGGGTGCTGAGCCTTGAACCTAGGAACCACTGGCTGTGCTGCCAACCAGCACACCATGCCTGCAGCTGCTGGATGGCCCCAGGAAGCCAGCATCAGACACTGGTGAGCCGGACAGAGGCAAGTTCACTTTTATTGTATGCTTTTCATACTATTTGAATCTCTCACATGTACACATTACTACTTAATAAATGATTATTAGAAGCTGGGGCCAAACCAGTTTACCACGAAATAACAGGATCCTAACAGGTGTGGGGCAGGAGGAGGTAGTGACCTCTTCTCAGAAGCTGATTGTTCTGACACCACTAGGGCCAACACCATGGCTGGGTTCCACTGTTGTGGCTACTGTGGGCCCAGGGACCATTAGTTCCTGTCTTCTCAGCATCCCTCCCCTGATACCAGTGCTGCCACCAATGGAGAGGTGACCCCAGGTGGGTCATGGTAACTGGTATGAGATGGCCTAAGCCAATCCATGTCTTTGCTAGCTTTCCTCTAGTGGAAGAGCCTTCCCTTCTGATGTGGGATCCAGAATGCCACAGCCAGGGCTCTTGACACAGAGTATCTTAGGGTACAAGTCCAGAGAGAGAGAAGCAAAACCAAGTCCCAGCTTCATTCACACTTGGATCCTGTCATCTCAAAGCCAGCTCCCTCCCTGCTCTGGTTACATTCACCTCATCAGAGGTGGATCCTGACTGAACAGGGATGTCCAAACTCAGTGGTTACACCCTCTACAGTGGTTAAGGGATCCTACAGGAGACTAGAATCCTGGCACCGCTACCTCCTGTGTGGTCTCAAGAGAATGCCTTGGCCTCTGTGAGCTACAGATCCACTCCCTGAGCTTCCACGGCCCACCTTGTAGGGATGCCCTGAGGACTGTATTGATGTAGCTCACAGGATATAACAATTGAAGCCTGCTACCTTCAGAAATAGTTGCTTGCTAACCATATTAATCCAACTCGAGGGTCCCAGTCAGGGGACAGAGCAGCAGAAAGGAGGGCAGCTGATGTCCAGATTCACTGTCTGCTTTCAAGACCCACATTGCCAAGCTTCCTGGCCCTCTGGCTCCCAACCAGAACTCAGAGCAGAGAGGAAGGGTCAGGATGTTTGTCTCCCTGGAGGGTCCCCATAGCTGGCTGTATCCCTTGAGCAAATATCATGGCGCCTTCAGATATCCCCACCACCTAACCCTGTCTGGAAGATGGCTACAACTCAGGCCCAGGGGTGGGAGCGGCCCACCACAGTGCCAGCCATGAGGTTCTGCAGTCACTCTGTCCATAACCCCTTTATTCAACTCTCCTCAAATTACCCAATTTGAGTATGGGATCTGTTTTATGGAGAGACCCAAACTGGTTGACAGTGGTCTCTTTCCTGGTCTGGCCAGACAAAACCTTACTCTTTGGAGGATAGTGCCTCAGGATCCCAACTCTGGCCACCAGCCCCATTTCCCTCTGAGCTCTTGCACCCTGGCAGGTCTCTCCCAAATCTGTAGACCCCAAGCCCTGAGAAAGGACCTCTGAGGAGAGGGAAGTGGATAACATTGGGCCCTATCAGCAAGCACACAGGGTTACATTTGGGCTCAGGAAACACCTGAGAAGCAGACCACTGGTCCTGCACATCAACGAAGATACCTGAGTGTGTATTTATGAAAAGGTACACAGAGACAGGCAGTGGCATCTACCTAAGGTACAGAAAGCTATCAAGAACCACATAGGTATGTATCTGCTAATGGTAAAACACTGTTTCCACATCCTCTGTCAACCAGCACCACACAATTGCTTGCGCAGGGAAAACCCTGCTTGTTTGTGCAGTTGGTTTTCTCTAGTGGTTTCCAAAATGAGAAGGATGGTTATGGGGACAGTCCTTAAAGATGTGTGCATCTTTGAAAGAAGAGAGGAGAAGAAGGGGAAGGAAGAGGAAAAGTGTATTTTTATGTTGTGTACAGCAAAAAAGATGGGGCTGGTTCGAGGCAAGAGCATGGTCCCGCTGGAAAGGCGTGAAAGGTTACCCCAGAAAGGACAGCTAAGGGTCCGAGTTTGGGACACAAGAACAATAGCAAGGAGGTTTCACATTGCAGTCCGCCGAAATCCCTGGTAGCACAATGCAATCAGTTAAGGGCAAAACCGAATCAGAGTAACTAAGAGGTAGCAGCTGTTTGTCTTATTGGAGATTTCGAGGATCTCGAAGCTGGGCAGGGGAAGGAGGTTTTCCTGGAAGAGACTGGAGGGCAGAGTTGGGGCCGAGGGTGCCTGTGGCTGCAGTCCCAACCCAGAGTCAGTTCTCAGGTAAGTTACACAGTCCCCACAACATATAAATTAAAGTTTAGTTCTGTGTTTCCATATATATCCTACATGAAGGCTAGCTAAATATTAGTGGAGTAACAATAATTATTAATAACAATAATCGTCATAATAACAATAATTAATAGAATAATAATGCCTTGGGGCATCAGGGAAGGGTCCTTCATATGGTGGAAGGCCCTGGGGAGGCTCTAGGTCTGGTAGAAGTGGTGGTAATGGTGGTGATGTTCGTGATGGTGGTGGTGCTCGTGTCTCTGGACCGCCTGCCCGGCCTGGCTCTCATACACCACCATGGCGGGCAGCTCCCTCACCTGCTCCCGTCCCAAGACGGTGCTCCCAGTGGCCAGTGGTGCCTGCAGGCCCCGGCAGCCTGGCTGGCTCTCCTTGGCTCGGTGCTTGTGCTTCTTGTGCCCGAGAGGTGCCAGGCTGGGGAGAAGGGCCGGGCTGCCGGCCAGGTGGGCAGAGGGGGGCACAGCAGGGACAGCAGGTGCCAGAGGAGGTTTGCTTCTGGCCCCTCTGGCCATGTGGCCCACACCCATGCTCTTTCCCTGGGCCTTGGGGGACCTCACAAAGTGCTTGCTCCCATCCTGGGTACCCCGGAGCCGCTGCTGGAGCTCTGAGACCTTGGCGAATGGGGTGTCAAGGAAGTGGAAGGAGCCTGGGTCCGCACCTTGGGGCTTCCGGTGTGGGATGTGGATGGCTTCCGGCTCGTGGGAGCGAGATCGAGTAGGGTTGGAGGTGCGGGGGGGAAGTTCTGACTTCTGGGCCACTGAAGGGGAGCCTAGGAACCAAGTCAACAGACATTTAATGAGCACCTTCCATATGCTGAAGCTGAACCTCAGGAGTCACCCTCCTCCCAGTTCACCAAGACTGGTAACACCAGCTGCTGTCTGTCAGAGCTACGCCCCCAACATGACTGTAGCTCACTGCCTTGGAGGAAAGCTCTTTGGGATGGACCTTTCCTGTCTGCTAACAGGAAGAACTGGTGGGTCTGTGGTAGGTCTTCAAAAATAATTCTCTGAGAAAGCTGCGAAAGGAGACATTGGCAGAGACACTGATAACTAAGGTCTGAGGGAGAAATTCTATTACACAGAGAATTAAACACAGGAGGGAAGGCACTGGGGGAATGAGAGTTAGCAAGAGTCCATAGATGTGGCAGGCTCACAGAGCAGCGTTTCCCTGGATGCAACAGCTGTGAGCAGTCAGACAGGCCACCTAGGGAACAGGGTTAGGTGGGGTGGGATGGGGCAGGGAACTGCTGGTTCTCACTATATCCCAAGCCCTTGGATTCTATTTGATTTTCTTCAACTCTGTACATGTATTACCTTAATTTTGAAAATGTTTTAAAATGTCACCTCCTCCAGTAGAGTCTCCAACCTGCCCAATAAAAGCCACACCTCCGCCCAGCCCAGGGGAAGAGTTAGCACACCGGGCACAGTTAGTTCAGCCTATCCAGCCCCAGCACTCACCAGCTACCCCCAGGTAGGGTTGCTTACCAGGCCCAAACTGGGATGTGTAGTTTTCTATCCCTGCGAGGTCTAAGTAGTGGTTTCTCCTCTCGATGTTCTCATCCACGCAGTGGTGGTAGCAGCCAGACTGCTCCAGGTGGCTGTCGCCTTGCAACCTGTAGCGGAGAAGGCAAGTAGATGGGCAGGCTTGGCCACCAGAGGGGGCAGCCACCTCCATTCATTCCCTTCTAGGTCTCCAGAGGGTACGAATAAATATCTTTCTCCTTGGGAGGAGGAATAAACATCTCTTCAGTCCGTGCCTCTATCTCCCCGCTGCCCACAAAGATACAGCCCACTGCCTGGCCTCCCTGCCACTTCTGAGAGGAGTGAACAAGAACTTCACTCTGAACAGACCCAAAGCAAAAATGATGGGGTATTGGTCAAAAATGTAAGAATGCTCAAAAACCAAGCTTCAAACCATATGTGCCCATTATAGGCAGACAGCCTAACCCCACACCAGCTCCTCAGAGCAGGGTGGGCAGCAGAAAACCCATAAACAGTTAGAATCAAGGCTGGCAGGCTCCATGACTTTCCCCAAGGCCCAGCACAGGCCCTGCTTCTGTGTGTGTGTGTGTGTGCGCGTGTATCTGTGTGTGTATGCATGTGCCCGTGCACGTGTGTGCATATGCACGGGGCTTGGAGAAAAGGCAGAGCCTTCCTTCTTTCCTGAAGGACTCCGAACTCCCTTACCCCTTTCAAAGACATCTATGATCTGCACTACCTCCCTGACTTCCACATGCCTCAGCCCTGCTCTAATCTCATGCCCACCTGGAGACCTCATCCCACCCACACTGAGCCCTGCCCCTGCCTAGATCCAGGAGCTTATTCACTGCTTGGCTCACCAGGTGTGAATGCAGCCACACACTTGCTGCATTGTGTTTCCCAGTCTCTCAGTGCTTTCCTTTAAACAGCCCTCCTGCACCCCCAGCAGGTAGAGAAGTGATAACAGGTGACAGGTACTTGATGCCCACAAGCTCTTCCCACAACTCTGAAACCCCAAAGCCTAAAAGCAGGATTTTTGTAACTGCTGGGCAGTCAGGCCACTCAAGAGGATGGCGAATGTCTAGGGCAGTGATAGTGAACCTTTAGAGATTGAGTGCACAAACAGCAACCCAAAACCAACTTATTTATCACCAAGTGCCAACACTGCAATTAAAACTGAATACTGAGGATTTAGTTTAGAAAAAACAACTCATATATTAACATTGTTTGTCTTAAGAGACAAATAACATACATACCACTGATCTAAGGTCTTTGTCTCACTGGTTGAATATGCACACATCCCCTAGCAGAAACACCTTATGGTGGGGCCCAGGGCACTGCTCAGACCCCACCTGTAATGCAGGATAAGTGCACAGGATCACCCAGCAAATGCTGAATCCAGATCACAGCCAGCTTAAAATTTTTTTCAAGGGAGTAGGGGATGGGATGGGAACTTACAACTGGTTATTTTTTTAAATTTAGTTTGATTTTTGAATCTGTGCATCTGAAATCACTGGTCCCCTGAAGAGATCCCAGATATAGCCTCCTGCTCAGAATCCTTCAGTAGCAAGTGCATAGCTGGTGTTCAGTACGTGCTTGCAGATACCAGGCTGCCACCCTTGTCCGTGCCTGCCATACCTGAGTGGGGCTCGCTGCTTCTTCTCCCAGCTTCGCAGCTCCTCGGCAGGCTTTGTCTCCGCTCTGGGCCTCACACTCTGCAAGTCTGAGCTCCGCCCGACAAGCATAAGAATCATCAGTGAGCCGCCTGCTCCCACCCACTTGTCAACCCCCTCCCAATCCATAGCTGGCCTTCAAGGCCCTGACCCCCACCCTCCCCAAAACACAGGCCTTCACTGTGACTGCTGGCCACACCGTGCCCACCTCCCTGCCTTTGCTGGCCTGCCAGCTAGGATTCTTTCTCTGCTTTCTCCCAGCCCTGCTCCTCCAAGGCCCTGCTGAAGTCCTTGGGCACCACCTAGGGCCCACAGCCCTCACCAGCCTGGTTGAGAAGGGCGCTCCTCTTGCTCTGGCTCCCATCTGGGGCCACAGTGAGCTTCACTCGCAGTGTCTTGCTCGACGTCGGGGAGTGGTTCACGGAGGAGTCGACTACCTCATAGATAGTGTGCAGCAAGCTGGTGATGTCCTGCACAGGGGTGGGGGAGAGGAAGCCCACCCCGAGCTTCAGTCACAGAGCATTTCCAACACAGCATACAGGGTCGACCAAGGCCTCATTCAGATGGGCTGACATCCGGCTCTGTCCTAAAGCAGGCCTTATGGCAAAGAGTTGGATGTGGCAGTTTATTTGGGAGGAGATCCTAGGAAGCAGAGGGTGAAGGAGCAGGGGAGCAAAGAGGGAAAAACGCAGAGAGCAGGTTATGGCCATCGGCCACAGGGGCTCGGTGGCACTGGGACCATTGTAGAACCTGCCTCGGCAGCCTCATCAAATATGGAGGGTTTACAAATCAGCCCAACCCACACCAGGGAGAGGAACCCTGGGGATGCTACACCCCTGTACTTTCAGGATCTGAGGCAGCTCCCTACACCAGAAAGGGATTATGGGGGTCACTGTCCATCATGGCAACAGGTGGACTCAGAGGCAGACCCAGAGAATGTGGGGTGGGCACCGGCAGTATCTGCTTTGGGTCTGATGAGCACCTCCTGAGTGAGAACTGGAAAAGCACAGGTGTCTCTGCTAGGGCTGGAATTACACTCCTTCCCAGTGCTGATGCTCAGGTTCTAAGCTGTCTGTGGCTGGAGGAGAGGTAGTTAAGGTGAAATGAAGCCCAGAGGTGGGCCTTCATCTCATGGGGCTGGTGGCCTGATTAAAAGAGGAAAACACACCACAGCTCCTTCCCTAACCACAAGACACGGAGAAGGCAACCATCTGCCAGCTGGAAAGAGAGCCTTCGCCAGGAACCAAATCTTCGGCTGTGTCCACCCTGGATGCCAGCCTTCAGAACTGCGGGAAGAACGCTTCAGCAGTTTCAGCTAGGCCAGCTGTGGAGCTGACTAGGATGGTCTCCAGATGAGCCAGTCTGTGAGAACCTGGCTGGATCTCACCTGCTCTGAGGCCTCAGCGACCCCTATGCCAGAGCAGGGGGTGGGTCTCTCAGTCTTCTGACTGGGGGCACAGGTCCTGGCACCAGGCTCCTTGAGTCTAAGAATCTGTTCAGGTCACTGATCTGAGGGGCAGCTTCCTACTTTAAGTGACACTGAAACTTCTGGAAAAGATATTTTCTGTCTCTCTCTACCAGGCCCATGGATGGTTTTCTGCCTGGCAATTCTTCGTGGGCTCAGACTCAGCCCTCCCTTTACCTCCTGGAGCTGAGAGCAGAGCCGATCCCAGTGCTGCCATGGCCAGGTAGGTGTAGGGGGCGGCTCAGGGTGGGGGGTGCTGGGTACGCACCGGCCCATGGAAGGTGGTAGCCATACAGCTCAGCTGACTGTCCTCTGACTGCAGGCTGAGGTTATCTCAGAGAAGCCAGAAATCCAGAATCTTCTGTGAAATCTTCATAATCATGGATACTGACATCTAATTTAAATCTTGACAAAACTTTCTGGGGGACCACACCAGAACACTTGGGGGCCAGATTGGATTTGGGGGGCCACCAGTTTGAGATCCAGGCTCCAGTGGCTCACTCCTGGCTTGACTGTCCCTGCTCTTCTGGCCCTGCAAGCCCTGCAGATACCTCTTCTCCCTCTTTCCCTTCCCTGGAGCTCTGCACAGCCACGCTTCCCACTCACCATCCTGGGAACCACTGAAGGAAGTGGCATCAGACAGATGGGCAACTGGGGTCCACCAACAGCATCCCCCAGGCATCACACCCCTCAGAAGGCCTGGGCTCCTGCTCTGTGATCTCAGCAGGCCCTGGCTGATTCAGGGCCAAGAGACACACGTGCTCTGGCAATTCCTGCGTGAAAACAAAGCCCACTGACTCCAGAGGGCCAGGCACATGGTTTACATCTTGAATATTCCCAGAAAGGTCCATGTGGTAAAGGCTTGGTCCCTGCGGTGGCACTGCTGGAAGATGGTAGAGCCTTGAGGCAGAGGGGTGTCATGGGAGGTCTTCAGGTCACTGGGGGCCATGACCCTAGTCTCTTCCTCTCTCTCTTTTTATCTTCCAGGTCATGAGGTGAACAGTTTTGCTCTGCTACACACTCCTGCTCTGATGTGTGCCTCACCACCAGCCCAGAAGCAACAGGGCCAACCCAGACCGTGAGCCACAGTAGACCTCTTTGTTAAGTTGGCTATCTCAGTAGTATTTGTTAGGTAACAGAAAGTGAACACAGGAGCCCATAAGTGCTTCCTGTCTGAGTGAACTCTTGAAGGATGAACTGAGTTGGATATGGCCTAGTCACTAGCCCTGGGCTGCTGACGCAGTGAAGTGGGAGCCTACCTGTCCCTGCACACAGCACTGTGTGCTCATAGCCAGCCAGATTTGAGAAGTGGCTGTGGGGCTAAAAACAGATGAGGGAAACACAGGCTGAGTCCTTCAGGACTCCAAGCCAACCTCCTGGCCCTCCATGAGAGGAAAACACAATCCAGAAAACACTTGCTCTGGGGCCAGGCTGGGCCACCTCCCTCAGAAAACCTTCCTGCTTCGCTCTCATCACCAAAGCAATCAAGGAGGGATGCAGTATGCAAAATCCCTAAGTAGCATCTGCCCACAGGTCTCCACAGGCTCTCTGAGGTGGAGGGCACACAAATGTGAGGCTCCACAAATGTGAGGCTCCTCCGCATCTTCGGACCCAGGAAAGCATGAAAAAGGCAGCTATGAGCTGAGTCATCTTCACCACTGCATATGTCACAAGGAATGGAGATCCTACCACACCCTGAGAAGCCCACCCTGGCTGTGGGAGGAGCTGGTGAGATTTGGTAGCAGGTGATAAGTGACCTTCTGAGTGGGGCGTTCGTGGGAAAATGGGACACAAGTCAAAACTGGCAGAAATCATCTTGCTATTGCCAAGGGGAGAGGCTGCGAGATGAAAGATGAACACAAAGAAAAAGAACCATGAAGAACACCTAGTCCCGAAGACACTGAGCCTGTGGACCTAGCCGTACCAGATGCCAATGCCCCCAGACTGAGGTGCAGGTACATGAGCCAAAGTATTCCTTTCTGTCGTTATTACAGCAGCGGAGCTGCAGTTCTGTCACTTATGTGATAAAGAATCCCAAATGGTTACCAGTTGCAGCTTCCTCCTCTGATCCGTTCTAATGTCCCTCAAACCACAGCCTGAGGAGAATCTGGCATTTACAACCTGGGTCTCTCCTCTGGTAGCATAAAGACAGTGCCCTGCACTAATCACAGAGTAGCAAATGCTGGCCCTGGCCCAGCATAAGTGATGAGGGCAAAGCTCCAAAGTCTCTGGGACACCTGGAGGCCCAAATGCTGGACGAGAGGCAGCTGTGGAACCCAGGAGTGATGATCACAGACCTCTGTGCTGGTGCACAGAGCGCCGGATCTGTAGCAGGTCTCACTCCTGCACACGAGGGCCCCCTGGGAGGGAGAGGATGCCAGATGGTGACAGGGGAAGAGACTCGGGAGCAGAGGAATGACACTGAACCTTAGCACCTTCCCTTATACCTACGATCAACTCCAGGTCGCTTGCCAGGCCTCCAAAGCCCGGAGGACTGGCCCTGCCACAGCTGTGGCACTGCTGCAGAGCAGCCACCACACCACCTCCTTCTGTCTCTCGCTGCCTGCTCTGCCCAGCTCTGCACACTGCATGGCTCAGCTCTCATGCTAGGCCGCCTCCTCCAAGAAGCCTCCCAGGATACTCCACCGGCCTGTCATGCCACCCTGGTTATTTCTTTCACTAAACATATCTCAGCTTATGGTTATCCTATAATTGTCTTCTGTCTCCTACATCAGATGTCAGAACCATACGGCAAGGAGCTATGTCTGTTCCCTCTGTGTCCTTGGGCTTGGTACAAATAGGTACTCAATTTGCAAAGACAAAGGCACGGAGAAAAGGTGAGAGGAACTCAGGGGGAAGCATGTTGTGGGAGGAGGGCTTCAAGGGGAAGAGAGATGCAGCCTTCGAGGAGGAGGAAGATCAGTCTGGGATCAAGGCCAGGGCTACAGCTGTGACTGAAGAGTCACTGATGGGACCCACAGAGTGGGGGTGCTTGCTCCTGTGCCAATGGCAGGAGGTGCCCCATGGCCTTGGTACCCAGGCTCTACCTTTAGAATGAAACAGGGTGAGATTCTGCTGGGGCTCTGTGCTGCCCTGCCCTTTCCTAGCAGAGGCACTCCCCAACTGAACACAGGGGAGCCTGGCTGCCCTTTTCTGCCAGCTCTCCCTACTCACCATAGCTCCAGGAAGCCTCTTCGTGTCTCCAGGAGCTTCCAGCAACTCTGCCCCTGCCCCTCCCTGCAACAGCCTTCCCACAGGAGCATGACCCAATACCTGGGTTCCTGTGCCTGAGGGCCTGGAGGGTGGCAGGAGGCCAATCAGGTGCACTCACCTCGCGGGTGACCTTGCCATTGTTGTCAAAGTCATACAGGGTGAAGGTCCATTCCTGCCGGCTGTCCTCCTCCACGGACACATCGCACTGTAGCTCCTGGACACACACACAGGCGGGGCTGGTCACTCATCAGCTGAAAAACTGACCAAGGGCTGGTGGGTGCCTGGGCCCTGAGGCCAGGCCATGAGGCAGCCCCTGCCCTCTGACTTCCCAGACCTGAAGGAGGGAGGAGCAGTGACCAAAATATGAGCCGCCAGGGAGAGAGGCCCATGGGGCAGCAGCAGTCTCTGGGTTGTCAGAGACAAAGGAGTCACAGGGGCCGGAGAGGAGGCTCTGGAGCCCAGGAAGGATAAACCCGGATCAAGGGCCAGAAGCTGCTGGAGGGCAACAGGGTGCAGCAACTTAGGAAGCCAGGAAGGGCAAACCACTAAACTAAAAGTACAGGGATGGGCATGAAAAGCTGAGATTCCACAGTCCAACCAGTTCAGTCCTATAGAGCTGTGGGTCCCTGGGGTTTCTTGGTGCCTCAGTTTCCCCTTATATGAATTACAGAAAATGACAGTCTCTATCCCATAAAGTTTCTGGGAAGATTAAATGTCCTCCCGAAGGCAGTTTCCCTATCAAGAACCCTGCTTCTCTGCCCAAGGATACCTCCCAAGAGCCAGGGACCCAAAGGCCAGAGGCAACCTGGACAAGGGAAGAGCAGGAGTCAATGAACGAATAACAAGCCTCCTTAGGGATCCCTCTGTGGAACAAATCCTGAGCACATTCTATAGGGCTCCTTGGAAGATCCCCAGGGGACGGAGCCCCAGCCGCCAGTGTGTCAGTAACCCACATGTCAACCCGCCCTTTACTGGCCCCCTGCCCTCCTGCCCCTGCTCCCTGCTCCCCGGGATCCTCCCAAACACTTATGCGCATCCATGTCCTTGTCTAAGGGGCTATGTTGGGAGAGCCTGAGACAGGAAGCATGGTCTATATATGCTGAGTGCCAGGCACGCTGCCTGGGGCACAGAAGAGCCTGCTAATCCAACGATAATTTCATTATCATTTTTCACAGCAACCACTCGTGTCTAATCTGTGAATCTGCACTGGAAATGGGTGCTCTGTCACCCAAGCTTATACTCAGAGGCTGGCTGAGCACCTCATGGACAGTTCTAGAGGACAGGATGGCCATTTGAGGAAAGAAGTTCAAGACCCCGAAACTCTATAAACAGGGCTGGATGTTCCCAGACCACCCCTCTTCCTGTCTTGCTTCACCCCACCCCTCCTTCTGCCATGGAGAAGCTGGCATCCTGGCTGGCCCTGCACAAGGGCCGCTTGGCCCTCAGATGGCAGGACAAGGCCCCGAGGGTAGCAGGAGTGTGCAGAGCTCTGTGTCCCTGCCCCAGGCTCCTGCAGCTTCAAGCTGGTTCCCACCAGCGGCTCTCAGGTGACCCACACTGAGTTCAAAGCCATCTTTCCTCAGTTGCGACAGGCCTGCCTGATACCTACCAAGTGCCTGCTCTGCTCTCTGAGGAGACATTTCATGTGGTGCTATGCACACACATGCCTGCACACATCCACATGCACACCCTTACATGCACACAGCCCTACACCCATGTTCACATGTACCCCTAGACACACTCCCTCACATACGCCTCTATATACGTACCCTTATACACCCCTATACACACCTGTGCCCACACGCATACCCACATACACCCCTACACACTCACCAAGAGTACTTACCTGTTTCCAAGATGGCTTGGGCGTGAAGTTCAGAAATAGAAGTGAGTATCCCCACCTCTGCTGTGTGTGGGTCTCCTCGGCCCCCACCTTACCTGCCTAGGCTTTTCAACTAGACTCTGGCTGTGCCCCCTCAGCTCCTGCAGGAGGGGCTCTCGCTGAGGCCGTGCCCTCTTCCCCCACATCCCCACCCCTGCACAGGCTCGCAATGCAGCTGTGATTCCCATGCCACATGCCGCCAGGACCCAGCCTCCAGCCTTGCCCCTGCTGCTCCTTCTGCCAGAGGGCCCTCCTGTCCCAAAGGCTCCCTGTGCCCCCTAACTCCTGCTCCTGTGCTCCGCCCTTGTGTTGCCTGCCTAGTCCCTGCCTGCCGTGGTGCCCTCCCACGCAAAACTGCCAGTGTCCATCACCTGCACTGCCCCCTCTCCTGGCGTGGTGACTACGTCCCTGCTCACAGGTCCCCATCTTGTCACTGTACAGATGCTGGGCCTGGGTTACTCTTCTGTCCCCTCACCACGTGCTCTATGTGGGCAGGGCCTGTGCTAGTTCTCCACAGTGCTGTTGACACTGGCCTTGCCGACCACACTGCACACCCTCTCCAGCACTCTACCTGAGCAGAGAGAGTTCTGGCGAGGGAGTGACTGGCCCTGAAGTCGCAGCTGCCATGCTGACTCCAGAAATATGACTGATGGCCTCAGGAAGGAAAGCAGGAAACATGGAGAAATGTCGGCAGGCTCCCTGCAGGCAGCTGGGTCTGGCTCTCAGCATCTGACACTGTGCTTGGTGCACAGAAGAGCTTACTCTGCCATTCAGGTTGGCCAAGGACAGGTCAGACAGATCATAAGCTCTGGGAGACTACGTCCCTTGTGCTGATCACATGGGGAAACTGAGGCATAGCCGGTCAGAGACCTACCCCGGACCTCCTGCCTCCTGGTCACCAACCCCATCTGAGAGGGTCCACATGTCCCAGACAGTCTCTGGAGCTGGAACTCTTCACCAAGGAAACTGAGGCTAGAGAGGTGACTGCTGCAGCAGGGCTGGAATCCTGTTTCCACTCTCATGCCCTCCTCGGGGCTCCTGGGCCACTGCTCAGCCAGATGCTCTGGAGCAGCCAGCACCGAGCTGAGAAGGACAGGCAGTGCTGGGTCCTCACAGCCTACACTGGGCCTCAGTGGCCCCAGATCCTGCAGAAGGAACCTCTGATTACGCAGGAGAGGAGCCTTCCTTTCCGGACAGTCCTCAGCTTCCCTCCTGGCCAAACACCACAGACAAAAGAGAACCCACCTTGTATCGTCAGGGTGGAGCACCAGGAAAGGAAACTTACTTCAAATTTCAGCTGCTTCTTGGAGGCTGCGCAAGAGTCATTGGATTTCTCCATCCTCTTCTCATCTCCACTGCCCAGGCTGTCGGTCTTCTCGGGCGGCAGGGCCACTGCATGAGTGAGAAGTGAGGACGCATGTCAAGGTGGGTCCAGATGCAGCAGCGCTGTGGCTTTGTTCTCAGGGCCTCGGGTGAGGGACATCCTCACCACTCCCGCCCTGCCCCATCAAAATCCCTCTGCTCTCTGGCCCTGCAATGCCCAGGCCTGCCTCAGGGAGTCTCTGTTATGGTTTGACCTGAAATGCCTCCAGAAGTGGCGTTGATCCCCACAATGCAGAAGGCTCGGTTCCCAGTGCAGCAGTGTGCAGCACTGGGGCCTTGAGAGGCGACTGCATCATGAGGGCACTCATCTCAAAGATGTGCTATTAGGAGGTGAGGCCTAGTTAAGGAGTGCATGCCTTTGGAGGAGGTACTCTCTCTCCTGCTCCTTCTCTCTGTCCTCTACCTCCTGTTTGCTGTGAAGGGAGCGGCTCTGCTTTACCACATGCTCCCTGTCATGATGTTCTGGCTCAACACAGGTCCAGAAACTAAGGGAGCCAAGTGACCATGGACTGAAGCCTCTGAAGCCAGGAGTCAAAGTAAACCTTTTTATCCTTTGAGTTGTTTATCTCAGGTATTTTGTCATAGCAATGCAAAGCTAACATACCCTCCATGATACATCCACATGTCTCTCAGGTTACCCCAGTGGATCCCCACTCTCTGCCCCAAGTCTGTAGCCTAAATAACCAGCTTGTGACTTCAGTGCTCTGCAGAGGCCACGACTTCTTAGGAAGATCAAACCAGAAAGCAAGTGGACAAGGGCACCAGCTACTGGAGTCCGGAGAGAGAGTGTGGGGACCACGGCATTTTCTATAGTCTCACTGCCTTCTGTGCTGACATTCTGACCTCTTCAAAGATGGCCCTGCCAGGGCCCGGCATATGGCACATTAGTGAGTGGACATGACGAGGGACAGAAACAGCACAACCAGGCTGGCGTGCACACGTCCACAGCAGCTTCAGGGAGCATGCTCATCCTGTGCCTCTGCTCTCCTGGTATCCTCCCTTCTGCCAAAGGTCATGGTCAGTTTTGCATCCTTCCAGGAGCAGAGGGAGGTGCGAAACCCCATGACCCACTGGCACCATTTTTGCATGAACACCTCCAGGAGGTTCTAGGAAGCTACCTCTGGGTAGCGCCATTGTCCTAGACCAGTGATGGTGAACCTTGTAGAGACTGGATGCCCAAACTGCAACCCAAAACCCAGTTATTTATCCCAAAGTGCCAACACTGCAATTAAACCTGAACACTGAGGTTTTAGTTTAGAAAAAACAACTGTTATCCAATGCTCAGCTGCTGGAGTGATTCAGCTCACATGCCAACAGGAGGGGCTTGGCCTTGCTAGGGACTGCTTTCTTAGAACACCTCATAGGTCCCCTAGGCAGAGTTCCCTGTTGCCCCACAGTAGTGATTTTGTCATCCTACTTCCCAGGTAAACAAGCCAAGTGTGCTCTGACCTGAGGGTGGCTGGGCTACTGGAAGGACCATACAAGGAACCATGCAAGGAGCTGAGATTTTCCTGTAAGACAGAAAGATCAGGAGGACTTTCCTAGGCAGTCAGGGGCCTGGAGAAATGAGGCACTGAGCCAGGAAGCTAGGTGGGGGCTTCACACACCCCCAACTCCTATGCTCACACACCAGCTCTGCAGACCAGCAGCCACAGGGAAAGGCACAGCAGGCACTCTGTGGGGTCAGGCCACATTTCTCCTGCTTGGCCCCCTGGCAGGCTGAAGGTATCTTCCCAACACAGTGCCTGCAAACCCTGGTATCCCTGTGTACCTTCAGTGCCAGGCCCCCCCACAACACTACCCAAGCACTCAGTGTCCTCATTGTGACCCTGGGAGGCAATCATTATTATCAGGTCCATTTTCCAGATGGGAAAATGGAAGTGCACAGAGGCTTGCTGACAAATGACAGGGATGGGATATGAACCTAAGTAGCATGAATCACACTCACTACCATGTCGCTAATGGTCCTCCAAGCCCTTCACAGCTTCACTCAGGGGACCCATGCCTCTCTCCATTGGCCTCTTTCCATGGAACCAGGGAACAGTTCAGCACTGTGACCCTGGGCAGGTCCTGAACCTTCTCTGGATGTCTCAGTTTAATTTCCCAAATTGTATAAAGAGGATGCTGAGCCTTTTCCCATGGGACTCTTGTGTGGACTCAACAAACTATGACTGCAAAGGGCTATGAGCCAAGCCCAGCACACAAGGTCCTGGCCACAGGAGAAACAGTCAGGGGAATGACAGCCTCACCCTGTGACTCTTTTGGGGATCAGGACACTTGGCTTCTCAAAACAGAGGCTTCTGCAATCAAATGGACACACAAGCATTATATCAATACACCCAGCTGGACAGGGAACCAGAGAGGAGGGGAGGTGAAGGGCTAAAGATAAAGGTGCTCCAGGGCCAGGGATGTAGCTCAGTGGCACTACACCTGCCTCGAAAGCGCAAGGTCCTGAGTTTGATCCCCGGTGCCAAAAAAAGATAAGGGTGCTCCAGCTTCCCCATACAGACATATAGACAGGGTTGGGACAGAAGGCCACAGCTCCATCCAGGGCTCCCTCCCAGACAGCCAGGTTCCCTGTTCTCTGCCCCCACTCACACAGCAAGGTGACACTCCCTAAAGTAGTCAAGAATGTCTGCCAGGACCCAGGTCTCAGGTACTGACCCTGGTCCTATGCTGGTAGCAGGCACAGAATGATACCAAGTGAAACATAAACCTGGAAGACTGGGATTCCTCAGAAAGAAACCTCACCGTAAGGGCTGGGGGGCAGGGCCCTGGCATCCTCGCCAGCAGAATGGTTACAGGGGCAGGTCACTGACGCTGTCTGCTCTGATACCATCCATAACACAAAGGTGTCCCCTAACCCCGCTCCTGCAAAGCTAGGCATCCCTCTCCAGAGAGATCCCGAGTCTTGGGGCAGAGGGGTCAGGCAAATGATTGGCCAGGGACTCGAGAGCAGTCAAGAACAGAGCCTGGGCGACCCTGACTGCTCCATCCTACATCTACCTAGTACCCTGCTGGGTTCAGAGCTGCTACCACCATGAGTCCAGACAGAGCACCAGGTACAGCCACCTCCACCAGGCCACAAACCAAGTGATAGTCCCATCACTCCAAATAGTCAGGGAGCTGGAGCTCTCTCTATTCCCAGTGTGAAGTGAAGCCCTTAGTTCTGGAAGCCGCCAGCATCTCCAGCAGGTGCAACTGGACTGGTGGGAATGTCATCATCGAGCAGGCACACATGGGGTTCCTGTCTTCTGACTCAGCCACTGAGTGGCCTGGGCAGCCCTGGGCAAGGCTTGACATCTCTGGACCTCAGTCCCCTCATCTGTAAAAGGAGACAATGATGTCTCCCTCACAGAGCTGTTGGGAGAGGGCAATGAAGAAACTGCTCATTTAGCAGTGGCCAGCACACATTAAGTGCTCAATAAATGCTGGTTTTGTCAAGGATGTAGCTGAGCCACAGTCCCAGCTGATAACCCAGATGCAAATGATCTCTGTAACCTCAGGGAAAACCCACTGAGAAACCATGGAGAGATCATGGCCTGAAACATCCTCTATTCACTCCTCCTCAATGGGGTAAAAGAAGAAAAAGAAAAAGAAGAAAGAAAAACAAAGCCTAGTTCCATCTTCAAAGCTGCTGCCTTCCTCTGAGGGGTCCTGGCTGGAGATATAAGCTGACCAGGCTTATCGAAGCCAAACTTCAAGTTCAAAGGGAAGTTATCAGAAAAGCACCTTCAGGTTCAATGTTGCCTTTCATGTTGCACTTGATGAAATCCACAGACAAGGAACCTCTGTCCCTGTTCTCTCCTTCACAGATACACCCCTCCCCTGCGGTGCACTGGACAGCCTCAGCCCTTTCCTGTCCCTCCTTTCTGGCCTAGGGAGTAGCACCCCAGCCCCACCCCTCACGTGTCTGCTCCAAAGATCAGCATGGGGCGGATCGTGCTCTCTCCACCAGCGGGACCCTCATCCCTTCCCAGATACTAACAGGGCCTCATGGACACTGAACTGCCAGGGGTGCCTCCCAGCATGGGCTGTGCACAGATGCGCAGCAGGACTCACAGATGCCAGGGGTCTATCCTCTTGATCCACAGGGATGTGATCCACCACCTCTTTCACTTCCTGTTGTCCCTGGCCAGACGGGCAGAAGAGGTGCCAGACAATCAGTCGAAAGTCACAGACCCCAATGCCAGAGACAGGGGCTGGGACTCAGGCCCTGTGTGCTCCACAGATGGACCCTCTGAAGCCAAGGCCAACCGCTATGCCCCCGCATCCCTGGGGAGAACACAGTGCCCTGCACCCTCTGAGCAGCTCACGGGTGGGCAGGATGGGGTGGATGGAGCACTCTGCAAGCCGCCCAGGCCACACTAACCACAGCACAGAAGATGGACGTTTCATCGAGACAGATTGGCATCTGAATCCGAGTCCTTTCTCCACTTCTGGTCCTGGTTAACCCATCCACTGACCCCCAAGAGATGACCCAATTTCATGGGGTCTCCAAGGACTCTGAAGTTTCAAGTCAAAGTATCTTCAGGAAGCAGTACTAATTTGAAAGAAAAGGAAAGGAGCGAGGAAAGAGGAAATCAATGCCTTTTATTTGCCTGCGAAGCCCCTCTGGATGATGGGGAGCAGGGGTTTGGAAGCCATACCCTTCAAACCAAACCCAGACCACAGGCGATCTGTAAATAAAGGTTTACTGGGACACACACTCATACACTCTGTGTCCGGCTGCTTTCGCTCAATATCAGCAGAGTTGAGTAGCCACAACAGAAACCCTATAGCATACAGAGCCTACAAGAAGCAGTACCTGGCCCTCTACAGAAAAGTCTGTGGGCCAGGGTTCATGCTTGGTGAGCAAGGCATAGACTGGATTTCACCTACTACCTGCTCACTTGACTGGAAACCCTCGTGTACTACACATCCTCCCCATCATACATAGTAGACATAGAAGAAAGAAAATATCAACTCTGCTTTCTTAAAACCAATTTTCAGTCCAAGTGAGTCTGGGGGTGGTGGAGCTCTTTCTCTCTGGAAGCTACTCCCTGTCCTTCCTCACACCAGGAACACAGCCACAAGGAGTCCGCTTTCTGTGTTTACCAAATGACGCTTCCCTCCCACATTAGCTCCCAACCTGGCTGCTCTCCACCCCCAGCAACTGCCAGATTAAATGCATTACTTGACCATCTTCACCCGGTTCCCTTTGATGTTTCCTTCTCAGGCTTCAAAATACCTTTTGGAGGGAGATCAGACAGCATTAAACAGAATTACTAATTAATTAAGCAAAGTTAAATTTTAAACACTGTTTGTTGTGTTAGCCAAAAGCCTGAACAGAACAGACTTTTTTCCTCCACTAAGATCAAAGAAGTCTCTTCCCTCTCCCCTCCCCCAGTTTACAAAAGGGAAGGAGGAGGACAGAAAGTGGAGACTGAGGAAGTACCTGGATGGTGCCATCTGTGATCGATGGTCTAGGTTCCCATGCCTCCCCATAAGCCCAACGGCTGGCAACAAGCAAGGTTTAGTAGGGACTGCACGTGGGAGAGCCACGGTCACTTTCTGGAGATCATGTATCCTGGCAAGCAGCAGTGACCCAGGGAGCAGCAAGGCACAACCTGCCAGGCCTGAACTGAGGGTGGTGCCAACCCAGACAAGAGAAGCAACAAGGCTGGAAAAGGAAGCAACCCAATACCCTCTTGAGGAGCCTGGCAGCACACGCACCTTGGGGCATCTCCCTTTGGGTCATCTGGGGTCACCAGGAGTCAGCTCTGAGAAGCAGGCTGTGCACTGCACAACTTTAGGGGGCACCAGACATATCAGACACCACAGATATATGGGTTGCTCATGACATTTCTTGAACAGATGGCAGGCAGGTGTCTAAGGTGGAGTCCTTTTTTCTAATCGATACAAATGCATCTGGAGCTGGCGGGATGTGGTCCACCTCCAGCAATTAAGTACTTCATTCTGTGCAGTCCAACACAGGAGCCTCTTATGGCCACAGAGCAGCCACTATGTCTGCACAGGCAAATGTGTGTTTCTTGAGAGCTAGGCCCTGAGAAGACTGTTCCCCGGCATCCAGTGTCCAGCACAACTCGTGCACACGGAGCAGAGATTGCTCCACAGTGTGCTGTGCTGCACCACATGCTACAGGTAGGACAAGACAGGCCGGAGACATGTCAGACATGCTATGAATCCTGGCACGATGAGATGGAGACCTGGCATGGAGAAGGAGGTAGCTGAATTTTAGGCTGAAATCCAAACCCTGGATGCTATCAGCAAATGCCAGCTTATCTTAACACAATCCAGAAAAGTCCAAATGATATTCAACTTTGAAAAAAGAGACAAATTTGAAAAAAAGTTATATCTAAATCAGACCCACTCAAGAAAGACCAAAAATTACTAACATGTCAAATACGTGGCGGCTATCTCTCACGGGCCAGTTACCTGGCAAGTTCTTCTTGGTGGATATGAGAGGAGATTTAACACAAGCCAGAGCTTCCTTGCTGTAGTTTGGATACTCGCCCTAATATATTCACAGTCCTTTTTTAACTGTCCACATACAGATTATCTGCTGCGAATATTTTAGTCTCAGGGTAGCTCACCAGGATGTTTCTGAGTCCCCAAACCTCCACCAGCAGCTGTTAGAGGGAATGCAGATAGATTTTAATATTAGCCTATGCCAAATATAATTAGGTGGGTAAATCTGCTGCCAGTAAAAAGAGAAAGATATCATATGTTCATTCCAGACCAAATGGTTTCTTGCATTATCTGCATCAGGCTCTACTGAGGGAGGGAAGGAGGGTCCTAGAGATACACAAATCTGTTTGTAATACAGCCACACACACTGGTGGGCAGCCCCATAGCTGCTGGTGCAGTCAGTAGCCCACTATTTCACTAGGTCCTCTTGCCGACACCATTACAGGGGCTGTTACTATTTGCATTTTACAAAAGTGGAGAGAGCCTGCATCACGGTGCAGAACAGAGCATCTTGCAAAAAAACAAAACTGATCAAGCCATTTCCCTGCTTAAAGCCCACCAGTGGTTCCCTTTTCCCCGAGAAGAAGTCCAAAGGCTTCCAAGAGCTGTCAGCAACCTCCCAGTGGGCCTGCTTTCTGCTTATTGGCCCGGCCATTCACTCATGCTGCTACCCCTTCCAAGAGCACTCCTGCACTTCTCCAACTCCTGCTCATCCTCAGGTCTCCCTTGGAGAGTCACGCCCTCACACCTGCAGGGGCTGGGGTGGAATGCCCTGTTCAGTGAGTCTGTGTACGGCATTATCATCCCACTGCCACCGCAATATATACAGGGCGGCGCCTACTACACTACAGGTGCACCATCATCATTATCATCATCAAAATGGAACAACAGCATGCACCAGAACCAGGACTAGAATCCAGAAGGTGCACATTCAATCCCAGGTCCTGACCCCTGGCCACTGGTCTCTACCCTGTCATGCCACAGCAGTGGCCACCTGCCCTTGTCTGTCCCACAGCCCTGTCCTTCCAATAATAGAATCTGCTTTTTCACTGAGGAGCACCCTTCCCCCACAGTATGTGCTTCAAGAAGGGTGGGTCCCACTCCACTGCCTGACCAGCCTCTGTCATCCTGCTGGCCACGATGGCTGGGCTGGGGTCAGTACCAAAAGAGAGTCCACTGTGAAGCAAATGAAGCTAAGCACCCACACCCCTCATCGGCATGGGCCTTCACAATGTGTGCACAGGATGGTGTGTTTTATAACATCTTCAAACTTAGGTATTTGATCCTAGATTGGTTAACCCTGCTGTTTCTATCCATTCCAACTTCCCATGTCTCTCCTGGTGGCAGATGGCATTGGGGATAACACAGGCATTTCTGGAAACAAGGTAAGGGCAGGCCGAGCTGGTGACGCATTGCTTTAGATTTAGCAGGATGAACCATACAGATATGCATGTATGTATATCATCTGTGGTCAATAAAAAATGTGCATTCTTCTTAAAGAGCCTCCCCACCGAACTACATAAGCTTCAGGTGCCACAAAATCTCCATCTACCCTGCTAGTAAAATGAGAGTAAGCTTCTGCAAGAAATAGTGTGACTTGGGACCCAACTTTCATTTAAGATGGCTGAGCTCACAGGACAAAGGGCCTGGGGCTGGGGAGCCATCTTTGCCGCATTCTAAGTCAACATTGAAATGGGCTTCTTGGTGGACACAGGGGAGTGGACCCTCCCTCATAAGACAGGCTCTGGACTAGGGGAGGGAGGGAGGCCTGCAGGGTGGGGCTGTCCTGCCCTTCCATGGGGGTCCATGCTGCTCCCCAGAACATCCTCTTTTCTCAGACTTCAAGGAAGCCACTAGCCAGCCCTGTGACTGACAGGCTAACATTATGGTGGGGGGAAAGATGACACAGAGAGACAGAAAGAGGGATGAGAGAGAGAGAGAGAGAGTGTGTGTGTGTGTGTGTGTGTGTGTGTGTACACGCGCATATGTGTGAGAGTGTGCTGGTGACACAATTTGAGCTCCTGGAGCCAGCCAGGTCTTTTTAAGCAAGAGCCACCCTAGGATTTTTCAATTTCATGAGCCAAAAGTTTGACTTTGGATTGAGTTTCCAAAAGAATCCCAGGATCTTGCTTCTACTAATCCATCACTCTGCTCTCTTGCTTCTCAAAAGTTGCCCCTATCCCCAGCCCAGCAATGTCCCACATGCAGAACTCTCCCAGAGTGCTTCCAGCTTGGCCACCGACAGGTACCTGACCCTTCCATTGACCAGAAAGGTCACCTAGGGATTCAGCTCCACAATCCTGTCTCCCCAGGCTGCACTTTACTGTGACCACATTTTGCTCAAGAAACCACTGTAACAGAGAAGAAAGACCAAAGGGGAAAATGGAAGCAAAGGAAAAAACCTTCCCAACAGACAGCATGCTGGCCTTCTTGTCTCAGCAGAGCATAGCTGCTGGCCACACTGCTTTGAGGTCTGCACGGGACTGAGCTGACACATCTGTTTGGGGAGGGGCAGACCCAGGAGAGGGAGACAGGGGGACAGACCTCTGCTGGCTAAAAATATCACAGCCCTTTGACTCTCCCCCACCCCCACCAAAAGCATGCGATGAAATTCAACTTTTATAATCTAACCCTGAGCTACTTGAAACTATTAAAACCTCCCCAGTATCTGACACAGTCAGAGTTTCCACTGTTCAAGCTGAGCTTTTATGAAGAACAGACTTGGGAGGACCTGCTGAGGCAACAAAGTCCACTTGTACTCTGTCACTGTGACACTCCTAGGGGATGGAGTGGAGTGGAGTCCAGGTGGCTGACCCTACCAATGGGACAGCTCTGCACTGAAGGAGAGAAGCCAGCAGGGTGGGGCCAGCCTGCTCCTCCATCAGGGGTCCCCACTGCTCCCCAGAAGGACCCCTCCTCTCAGATTTCAGGGAAGCCACCAGCTGAGCCTGCAGAAGGACCAACTTTGCCAGGGGTCACTGGACCGTCTATGGCTTCTTCCCAAGAAGAGGTCCTGACACACTTCCAAGAGCCTGCCTGCTGCCCCTGGCCTCCACATTCCACCTGCCAGGTATCCACAGCCACTTGGGTGTCTCCACCCAGATATCCAAGAGGAGTCTGGATCCAGCATGTCCAAAGGTGAGGGCTTGGTGTCATATGCCAAGCTCCACCTCAGAAGTGACACCGATATTTCCTTGGTTTCTTAGGCCAAAAGTCTCAGATGTATCCGTGATCCCAACTTCCTCCTCCACCTCCCCATCCCCCACTAGGACCCCTCCACCCTCCAGACCCCAGGCCAGTGCCATCACTATGCACCTGCACCAATGCCATAACTTCCTGCTTTCATTCCTTCTCCCTCCCCCACTTGTCCTCCTTCCTGGAAGCCAGAATTATCTTTTTTAAATGGAAACAGAGCTGGGCAGCCTTGTACCTACCCCTGTCTGACCCAAGCATATGGTCAGCCCATCCTCCTCCGGCCACACTGGATTCCTTTCTATTCTTCTCCAAACACCAAGTTCCTTCCACCTGGGAACTAATTCCCCCTGGCTGATCTTCCTCTGCATTCTCCCATAGCTGGCTTCTTCCTGGCATCTGCGTTTCAGCTGAAACACCTTCTCAGAGCCCTTCTCATATTATGCCCTTCTTGGGCTTTACCTCTGAGCCAAGCACCACCAGCAGAAACTTGCCTGCCTATTCACTGGTTTACTTATTCACCACCCACCTCCCTCCCATGAAGTCCCTGATAGCGGGGGCTATTTTGTTCATGGCTGTGAACCTAGCAGAGCAGCACACTATAGCAGGTGCTTAATAAACAAGAAGTGAGGAGGATGTGGAGGTCTCAATTCTGTTCTCAGTCTGCTGTGTGATCTTAGACAGGTCACTTCTCTCAGGGTTTCAATTTCCCAAATATAAATGAAATGGACTAAAGGCATCTCAAGGGCTCGGTCAGTGGTTATGCATCTTCTGCCTTCCAGGCTGGATGGGCTGTCCTAGGCCCTCAGGCCCATACACAGGACCTGTCTGAGTGGCCAAAGGGAGACAGACACCTGACTGTGGTGACTTCCTGGTGCTAACTTGCATGCTTTAGTATGTATCGAGCCTTCAGCCTAGGCCAGACGTAATGACACATCCTGGGAGCACAAGAAGAAGCCTCTTCTGATACTCTAATGGGACCAAAGAAGCTGTGAAGACAGGTTGGCTTTGAGCTGAGCTAAGCAGATGGCTCTGCACAGGGGTGGCCCCTCTGCAAGCAAACAAGACCCGTGAAACAAGAGTCCCAACAGCTCACATCTACTGGGCACTTCCTCTGAACCAGAGCTGTCCTTGGGCTTATATAACATAGAGCACACTTGATGAACGAGTGCTACGAGGAACCCCAGGAAGAAACTGAGGCACAGAGGAGTGAAGTGGCTCACCCGAGGCCACACAGCAAGCTGGGTAAAGCAGGCAAAGACAGGTCACTAGAGAGTCAGAACAAAGGGAAGCAGGCACCTTCCCTGGACTGTCACAAAGGCAAAGTTTAGGGTCTCCAGAAAGCCAAATGGGCCTGAGCTCACAGAAGGCTGCTTGGTCCCCTGCAGCGAAGCACCAACACTGCTGTCCTGCTCTGCACAACTCATGCCTCAAGGACCTCTGGCCTCAGGCTAGAGAAGCAAGGGTCCTCGAATAGCTGCCAGTGGGGATGGAACAGCCATCTGAGCCCAGTGGCCCCGAAAGCCTCAGCTGGGAGAGGGCCAGCAAGGTGCCAGGGTTCTGAGATCCAGCCCTCTACAGATGCCATGAGACAGGGGACCCAGAGGAAGGGAGGAAAAGCATTTATAGGTCTTTCTCTTCCTACGGGTCAGTCAGGGAGAGGCTGCGATGGACAGGAGGACACCCTTGGACAGTAATTCCTGGAGGCCATGTAGGTGACACGGTCTGTCAAATAGGCTGGAACTAACTTCTGCCCTAGGTATAAGCCATGGGCTGCCACTATCTGGCATCCTGTCCGGAAAGAAGGCAGGGAAGCCAGGTGAGTAGTGGGTGGCCCCTCCCCTACTCCCAGACCCCTGCTAGGTCGGCAGGAGTGTCACACTCCTCTTAGCCCACCAAAGCCTCGCCTCCCCACCTTGCCACACCCTGCAGATCCTACAGCTTGGAACTTTTGATGTTTACTTTGTTCTTCCCTGAGTTCAAAAGGCACTCACAGCCCCAGCCCTGCACCAAGCCTGCCTTAATCTCCCTTCACTGGCTGGAGCTCCCAGCTGGCCAGTTAAGGCGGCTAAGACAGGGGATTAGGGCCGGCTTTACATAACAACGCAGGAGCAAGAGCCACCTTCTCCTGGGGTGGCTAAAAGACTTCTTTTTATCTCCCTGCCTCAGATGGCCTTTTTTCTCCCTTTAAACAGCTCTCCAGCCCGCCAAGAGGCAATGAACTTGGCCAACAGGAAGACAAAGAAGACATTCAGAACTTGGCTTATTCTCCCTTGGCCAACAGCATAGAGCGACACCGGCAGCCCCAGGTCCCAGGGAGGTGGACGGTTCTGTGTAGCCAGGACAGGGCAGCATCTGCTCTCACCAGCCCCAGCTGTGCAGTGCCCTGACATTCACAACTACACCCCGGTCCCAGCATGGATGGCTTTGGGCCACCATAAAGGAGGCCAGAGAACCACAGGTAATCCCTGGGCCCAGGGTCCCTCCAAAGGGTCTCAGGGACCGAGTGTCTGGACAGGTCCAGGGACGAAGTAGGTGGACAGGTCCAGGTGTTCACCTGACTCAAACCAAAGCAGCCTCACTGTTACTGCTTTGTTTCCACTGTTAAATTGTTATATCATTAGTTTTTCATTTCATGAGGAATACAGGGCTACATTCTTATAAAAGTCAAAATATTCATTACAGTAATACTATAGCCTGGTTTAACTACCCTTTCAGATTTTAGTTCCCTCCTGTGACCATCAGTAACTACTGTTATTGTCTTCTTGGTCTCTGTCCATATAATGACACATATATAGAGAAGCCCATGAAAATCCAGGATTGTCTGGTGCCTTTTGTTTTATATAATGACTTCATGCTGTATGCCTCTATCTGAAATCTGTTTGAACTATTTTACATTTTGTGTTTCTGTGAAAGCTTTTGCTTGAAAAGAGGTTAAAAAGCTTGGCCACCAATAACCTAGCCCAAACCCTAATGAGGAAACTGAGGCAGGTTGGTGGCACACAACCTCCTCATCAGTAGTGGCACCACTACGCCTGGACACCAATAGTGGCTAGTAAGGCACTTAGGCTGCCATCAAAGCCCAACATGTAGCTGATGGGCCTCTGGGTCAGTCCAAGTGCCACCAATCTCACACCCTTTCCTGACAGGAGCTGAGACCCTCAAGCACCTTTATTTATCCTCACCCCTAGCCAATGTTTGTAAGTGCTATCCAAAGCAGTCAGTCCTTCCTACGAGATGTCCACACCCTCTGGGTGCCCAATGACTCCAGGTGCATGTTACCACCCATCATGCAACAGTGGGGGAGGGCAAGGGACCTGCCCAAGATGTCACAGAAGATTGCTGTCTGAACTGGAAAGGAGCCAGGTCTATGGCTTATATCATGTCTGTTTGCTGGCAACAACATCTCACTTGCAATTAATTGTATGATTTCAGACTAAGGCCTTATGGACAGAAAAGTCCTTAGGTTTTGGCTCTATCCAGGGACCCAACAAATACTGGACAGACTGAAAGACAAATGGAGAGATCCTACCACAGTGGCGGCGAACCTATGGCACATGTGCCACAATGGGCACACAGAGCCCTCTCTGTTGGCACACAAGCCAAGTTGCCCCAGCAGCTGAGCACTGGATAACAGTTGTTTCTAAACTAAAACCTCAGTGTTCAGGTTTAATTGCAGTGTTGGCACTTCATGATAAATAAGCGGGTTTCGGGTCACAGTTTGGGCACTCGGTCTCTAAAAGGTTCGCCATCTCTGTCCCAGAATAAGTGGAAGCTGATTAAATGGATGGATGATGGGGATGAGTGGATAGATGCTGAACAGGTGAGTGAAGGACAGAGGTGGAGGATGGATTGAGGGTGTGGGGTGACACATGAGAACTAGCTGGCTGAGAGAAAGTGACAGAAAAGGAAACAAAAGAATGAGCAATGAATGGAAGGATGAGGGGTAATGGGCAGAACAACAGATGGATGGATGCAAGGGTTGGCTGAGTGGGCCATGGATTAGGGGTGGGTGGATGGATAGTGAGGAGGTGTCAGATACAGGTAAATGACAAGAGAACAAACTTGGAATGTTATCACATGAATGAGCAAATAAGTAGATAAATGGAATGAATGCTGAAGGCCCTGTAGTCAGAGTCTGGAGTCACATTAATCCTCACGGCCTAAATCCTACAGCATGCCAATTCCCAGCATGTCTCCATGGAGAGAGAAGGACAACAGCTAAGGATTTAGAGTCCAGGGAACGATGGAGGTTCAAAGCCTTCAAACCCCTGTGGACAGGGCCACTGACAGACACACTCAAGGGCCACACTACAGTCTGGGCAGAGCTCTCTGTCCCTGGGACTCCTCTCCCTTGATTTGGGCCAGTTCCTACTAGTGTAAAGCTTCACAGATACCTGGATCCCCACTGTCCCTCCAGCTTCTGGGCAGCTGAGTGACTCTCTTCCAATAATGTCTTCAGGTGTGACTTACACAGAAGTCACCTGGGGGCTTAACACAATGCACTTAGGACTCAGTAACCCTGAGGTGGAGCCACAGAGCGTGCGTGTTAACCCTCCGGGTGGATGTGGCCACAGCCCACAGGTAGTCCAGGTGCCCTTGGAGAGAGAGCATACTGGCCTCTCTGCTCAAGGCCCTCAGGGGCCCCACGGCCAGATGCCCTAGGGACCCTTGTTCCCTGGCCCCTGGCTGGGGCCCTAGCTCCACAGCCAGCTGCCTCCCGTTGGCTCAGGGGCAAATCCCTCACTCTCCCACATTGCTGACAACAGTGCTTTTCTTCTGTGATTCCAAATAAAGAACAGGGTGCCACTGCCCTCTGCAAACACACCCTGAGCCAAACCCACGACCATGCACACCTCATTCCAATTTTACTAGGTAGGGACTGAGGCCTGGTAGGAGAGGTTGCATGCCCAAAGTCACATCAGCACACCAGTGGCCAGGGCTCTACTCGACAGGTAAGAGGTACTCCTGTGAAGAGAACGAGGTTGGCTGGGAGCCAGGGTGCAGACGTGGACTAGTGCATGTGTGGGCGTGTGTGCATGTATGCTCATTCACTATGCACCAGGGGTGATAAGGCTGGAGAACCAGGGAAACAGCCATAGTGTAACTGTTACAAGCCTAGGGGGAAGCTGTGCTCTGACTCTGAGGTCCCACCACTGACAGGCTGGGGCTAGGCTGTGACCCTGGGACAGGCCACAATGCCTCCTCCTCCACAACCCACCCCACTGTGAGGGCCGCAGACCTTCTGGGGACCTTACAGCTGGCACAAAGGCAGCCAGATGCCCCTCCCTACCCCACTGAATAGGAAATGGAGCCAAAGATACCAAGTACCTTCTAGCCGGAAGTCCTCTTCCTCCTCCTCACTTGGCCCTTCTCTGAAAACCTCGCCCACGAGCTCCTGGGAAGACAAAGCAGGGTCGTTACAGAAGAGTGGGGCCAGGCAGGAGCCCACCCAGACATGAGAGGTGGTGGTGGGGACCTGTTTTGAGTCTTCTGATGGGAACCTAGTCAGGAAAGTGGGGCCCTGTGCACAAGATTAGTTCACTATGGTGATGGTTTCCAGGAAGTAGCATTTTTGAAGCCAGCAGCCCACCCTGAAATTCCACCCAGAACCGGACTTCCCCCTCTGAAAGGAAGCCCTCCCCCATGCCAGAATTGCCAGACAAGATCTATCTTATTGAGCCAATTGGACAAGACCAGAAAGCCTCCCCTGAAGAGCCTGAGAAGACTCCTTTGTCTGGTTCGTTTTTCTTCCACCAGGGTCCTGGCAGTTGTCTGGTGGGGCTATAAGAAGCCTATGGGGCCTGGTTTGCTGTCCACTGGCCCCACTGCCTTCAGCCAGACCCTAAAGCCTCCACAAGTATCCCAGACTCTGGCTGCTACAGGTCCACCCTCGTGCTCCATGTCCTGCTGGCCCACACATCTTCCTGTTACTAGCCTGACCCTTGGAAGCCTTGTCTGCTCCCACCAGTGAGCGGAAGATGTCCTGTATGGCACCAACACCGCAGGGCTCCTCTTAGCCAGCCAGAACAGATGCCACTTCGGTGGCATCAGGTTGGCCAGGGGCATTTCAGTGCTCCATAGGCTGGGAAATGTGGAGGATGTCTATAGACTAAGGCCACATGCATTACCCACTCCAGTACCTATGGAAGAAGCTACCCCAGGGTACACCAGATTAGCTTCTATATTTTCTGGTATTCTGCCAAGAACACTTCTGTGATCAAAGCAGATTGCTTTAGACAAAAGTTAAAGTGCCTCACTGCACGACTTCTCGGGGCCACTGTGATGATAATAAATACTGAATCTCCATGTGCTAGTGTTTATCAGATTTTCCAAACCTATGTAGACCACAGGGTTTTGTTTTTCCATAAGGATTCCAAGGAATCTACTTTAGGAAATACTCCTCTTTTGTGGACAGATGAGGCTCAGGGGTTATACCACCACATCTCTGAACACCGCAGTGATGCTAGTGGTGCTTCTAGAGCACCCAAGATGACAGGCAATAGCAAGCCCAAATGCAGAAGCTGTCACCATCTTCTCTTTGTGAAAAGAAAAAAGAAAAAGATGAAACACTGAAACACCCTCTCCTTGGGGGAAAAATTACTGTACCTCACATGCTTAAAGAAAAACCAGGCCTGTCTTGATGACCACAGAGAGACAATGTGGTCCACAGCGGATGGCACTGCTGGCCACAGCTGGAAGACAGCTGCTTGTTTCCTCATTTTCTGTTTTAAAGAACAACAGCTCACATTCTATGGATGAGGTCTGGTCTGCACTAGTCTTTCTTCTTTCGAGTCTTCTGGAGCATCACACACTTTCTTAGAGGGGGATAAAATGTGGCCATACAGCTCCCGGTGTCCCATTTATTTCGAATCAGGCTTCTCTTGCCTCCACCAATTATTTTAATCACTGAACATTTCCCGGGCTTGTAAACTGGCTGCTTGTGTTAACAGAGTTAGAGTTGACAGGGGAGCTGAGAGACGTTGACAGGAAGGAGACACACACAGGTGGCATCCTCAGATGGCTTATATGCCCCAGAAGCCAATTAAAGCCAGTCTTTCATGACAGAAAGGCAGAAGGCGGCTGCATGTCCCCCTGAGAGGCTGGCAGGCACGCTTCCTTCAGGAGCAGCCACAGTCTTCAGGGGACACACAAACCCTTCACAGCGAGGACCTCTGCACAGAGGGGCTCAGCACTGACCTCGGCAGCACCCATCACCACCCTGCATTTGGTGGGGCTACCAGCACCCCCAAGCCTCTTGAGTCCTGAGTCTTTTTACCAGCACACTTTTAAGCTTCCAAATGTCACCCCCACAAGACAGCCAAGGGGCTAGGCATGCGGCACACAGATGTAATCCCAGCACTCAGAAGACTGAAGCAGGAAGATTGCTGAGTTCGAGGCCAGTCTGGGCCACATAGTGAGTTAAAGGCCAGCTTGGACATAGACAGACAGCCAAGGGGGTCCCTACGCTGTCACCCACATGTGTGCCACACATGCACCATCATCCCTGTGATGATGGCTTGGGTAAGTTCTAGGGCCAGCCTCTTACTGGTCACTGTACCCTGCTCTGTCACACACTGAGCGCTCCCTGGTGCTAGGGCTGGCTGATGTACATGCTCGACTATGGCAAAGTTACCTCCTACACTGAGCTGCATGACCCTGGGTCAGTGGTCCTCATGGTTTGGGTCACTCAACCCAAGGGCAACATGGGACTTGAGCCAACACGGGATCGTGTCCTGGCCCAGCAGCAACCACAAGTCCGAGGCCAAGTACTCATCTGTCCATGGGACTCAGAGGCCTCCCCACCCCCTCCACATGGTGTGGGGACCTGGCTCTAGCTGGGAGCCCGCAGGCAAGGTCAGGGGCCAGGCCTGCATCATCACCCTACAGGAGGGCAGGTGCTCTGGAGCTGGGCACACAGACCCTTGGACCCAGGAGCCCACAGGACCCAGGGGTAGGAGCCCTGGAACTGGGTCAGGCAGACTTTCATTCAGATCCTAGCTCTCCCGAAGCAAGTGACCTGGAGAGGAACTTCACCTCCAGGGCATCTCAGCTCCCCAGGTGCAAAAAGGGCCAAGAGCCCTGTGCCATCGTGGGGTTGCTGTCAGGATTAAAGGAGCTGTTGCATGGCACATACTCAACCTCACACCCAGTCCCACGAGTGCTCAGTAGCTCACTGGTTCCTGTTCATTGCTTCTTCTGCATTATTATCAAATGGCTACAGAATGTGTCTGGGCCAAGTGGACAGATTACCCTCACAAACACCAGAGAACTTACTCTGAGTCTCTTCAGCACACTGTTTTTAGTGCTTAATAGTAATCACTTTGTCACTTAGTCACTCTTATTATTATACCCACTTTAGAGATGAAAACTGAGGCACAGAGAAGTTGAGAGACCTGCCCAAGGTCACACAGCTAGTGTGTGCCAGTACCAGAGCCTGCACTCTTCACTACTGCACTTACTTATAAAAAGCCTGAGTATAAGGACTGGCTTGCAGTGACCACCCTTCATTCCTCCTCTTGTCTACTCAAACTGTCATTGTGGCCCCAAGGTCTCAGGCCTCCTCCAGGATTGTCAGCCTCAGGCTGTGCTCAGTTCTGATCAGAGACCTTCCTAGATTCCCAGAGTCCCTGCCCAGGGGCCTAACTTAGTGGCTTCTCAGGCCACATGGTCATAATGAGCTTCCCTCCCCAGTCCCAGCACTGCCCTTCTGCTGGCTTGGGACACAACTCTGTTCCATGCTGGGTCCCTGGAGGAAAGGTCAGCTCCTCTGGGGACTGGGTGAGTGGCCAGCATCAGCCCTGAGCCCAGGATCTCATAAGACACAATGCCTTATAAGGCCTCAGGATGGGAAACCACATCAAAGCAGGCCTTGGGGCGCGGTCTGAGTCTGGTTAGGGTTTTCCTCTTTGTCTTTGAAACTTGGCACTCCTGAACTCAGTATTTCCCCACCCCACTGCCCAGCAGGTCTCTGTCAATCTTTCTGTTCCCTAAGAGCTAACAGATGTTGGTACCATGGGTTTCAAAGCAAACTCCTGGTACCCGTGGAACACGGCATAACTTCCAGATTCCAAGAATGCATGGAGCTGGGATACTCTGGGAAGAGAAGAGCTGCTTAGAACCCAGGTTGCCCAGGACCCCTTAGGTCAAGCAGCCTGTCCTGGGGCTTCCCCAGGAGATGCCTGGAACACTCTTCCCAGCACACTGTGCAAATGCAGCCCGGCCGCAGCCTTGCTGAGAGCAAGCTCTCACCTTCCTTCTGTCCCCTCACTTGGAGGCAGGACAAGGCTGATCCATTCCCAGCACTGGGTGGACCTGGCTGAGGGCTTCACAACCCTTAGCAACTAAGTAGCAGCAAAAACATTATTTAATTTTTCTGGCCCCTATTTTCCTTTTCTGTAAAATAGGGATTGAGATGTCAAAGAAGGGTCACAATGTGGACAAAATGCCCAGGATGGCATCTGGTACAGGTGGGGAGAAATAAGTGCTGGCTTCTGTCTTCCTTCTGCAGCGCTCAACTCTAACATGTGCTCAGGAACATTCTCACAGTTCATCCTTATGGTCACTGGATGCCCTGGGATTGTCCTCACATATCTGTCATCAGGAGGCACATTCAAAGTCAGTGGTGGTTAGGGCCACATGATTCCTATTAACCAACAGTCAGAGTGGCCTTGGAGGCCATCAAAGAGTACTGTATTAGACCTCCATGGTGGAACACCTCACAGTGGTTCAGAAGAAAGAGGCAGACCTGTCCATCCTGCCACACAGAGCACCATGCCACAGGATGAGCAAGACAGCAGGTGCAGAATGTGAAGCTACCTGCATACCTAGGAAATGGTATATACACAGTGGACAGTGAGGCCACCAGATGTAGGCAAATGTGCAATAGCCTCCAGAGAAGGGAAGGAGAACAGAAAAGCAGAGGGCATGGTGCGGGTATGTGGAACTTCAGGCTTATCAGAACTACTGTAATGTGGAACAAGTAAGTACAGCTGTCCCTTGGTATCCACAGTGGATTGCTTCCAGGACCCCCTGTGGATACCAAAATCTAAACATGCTTCAATCCCTCACTATACAATGGCATTGTATTTGCAAAGAACCTACACATATCACCTGCAGGATTTAAGTCATGTCTAGATTGCTTACAATACCTTGTGCAATGTAAATGCTATGGAAATAGTTGCTATACTGCATTGTTTATGGAATGATGACAAGAAAAAAGTCTGTATGTGTTCATTAAAACTATTTTGTTGGGCCGGGGGTTTGGCTCAGTGGTTCTGCCACCTGCCTTGCAAGCGCAGGATCCTGAGTTCGATTCCCGGTACCAAAAAAAAAACAAAACTATTTTGTCTTCCCAAATATTTTCCTCTGCAGTTGGTTGATCTGTGGATGAAGAATCCACAGATACGGAGTCAACTGTATATTCACCTGTTACTCAGGTAATTAAATCTCAATTTAACCAACCCTCACTTTACAAATGAAGGAACCGAGGGTCAGCCAGGGGATGAAGTGGTGAGTTGGAGGTCTAAAATGGTACAGGAGGTCAGAATGATGCTCACAGTCTGTCAGCTGTAGATCTTCTGGGGTCTCCCCCGCACCCCATCAGTGGGGCACATTCTTTCTCTGGGGTTACACATGGGAAGTGTGCGGGGGGAGCCTGGGCTGTCCACTTTCTGGGTGTCAGTTTTATGGTTCTAACATGGGGACCCACCTGGCTTCCTCTCCTCATCCCCTGGGCTTTCTCTAGACTCCAGAGACCCACCCCCCACCCCAGTCCATGACACAGCAGGCCCAAAGTACCAGGGAACAGCCACCCCCCCCAACCATGTGCACCAGGCAGGCCAGCGATGCAAAGCCATCATTACCACAGGGCCAGGGAAGAGGACAGAGGCCCAGTGACAGGGGATTGGAATGCCTTCCTCCCCGGGGAGAGGAGGAAAGCACACTCACCCCTCCCTGAAAACATCATCACAGCCAAAGAACAACAGCAACTCCTCAGATGAGCAGAAGTGTGGGCCAGAGGCCTGGCCACCCAAGCCTGGGTGGCCACAAGTCACATCTAGGGATGGCTCTTGGCTCTGCCTACCCATCCAGGCCAGTGGGAATCTTCTCCTGCCCCTAGGGTTTCCTTTGAAGGAGCTGGTGACTGGCATCCTCTCTGTGGCCAGGGTTCGCCCCTGACTCAATGCCAACTTCCTTGTGGGGCTCGTTCTACTAGTAGGAAGTTCACATAGCGTCAGAGGGGAAAGGAGACAGTGGCCATGGGTGGGGAGTGTCACTCTGGATCAGCTCTCCACACATAGAAGGCACTGACAATATCCGTTGGGTGAGGCCTGGAGCCAGGCCTGCTGTTACCTGCCTGCCTGGATGGTTACAAATGCTATGGCAGCTTAGGCTAAGCGTCTGTTATTTGCAAGTCAAAGCTCTAACCCTACAGCCCCCAGAACCAAGCCATGGGCTCCTAAAACCAGAACCCAAGACTCCCTGCCATGCCTAGAAGGAAGTTTAGGCTCCCCTTGCAGTGGGGCTCCTACAGATCACCCTGGCCCACCCAACTCTAAGTGCAGAGTAAGCTGTGGAGGAGGTTGGCAGCTCTCAGCTGCGCGTGCAGGGCTGGCCTTGTGTCGGGGGCCTGCGAGGAGCAGCCTTCCAGACTCCAGAGATGTGCAGCAGCGATTAAAATTCCTCACATTGCTCCCCTGACTATTTTTATCTGCTTGCCATGCAATCAATGGGCGCCTCACTGTACCTCCCAGTCTCGACTCCCCACACCCCAGGATTCCAGCCCAAGCTGACTTCCTGGGCCTGAGGACTTGGGAGAAGGACACTGGACCCTGGGGCCTGACTTTAAAGCCTCAGGCCCTACAGCCCACTGGATGCAGACAGACAATCAATCCCCCAGATAGGTTGCCACTTCTGGAATGACCCAGATACAGGCAGCGAGTCAACAATCTTCTTCCTGGGTTTTCACCTCAGCAAACTGTGGGCATCCACACACCATTGTCATAACTGAACATTTAATACTCTCCTAATACTCCTCTTTCAATTGGCTTTGATGCACACTGTCCCCCACCCCTGTTTCCATCTTGCCATAAGCAATACGGTCAGTCAAATAAGGAGTATGATCCTTGTTACATTTGTTTTGGTTTTTTAAAATATTTAATTTGTATTGAAAATACAGAATCATTAAAGATGTCCACAATTTGTGACCTCAAATTCCAACCCTCAGAGGAACATGGACCAGGCTTTGGAAACTACAAGACATAGAGAGTCCTGTGCCCCTGAAGTGGTCAGGCTGGTTCCAGTAGGAGAGAAGAGGGAACGATCAGGCCAGGCCCCATGTACCTCCCAACTGGCTGCAGGGCCTCCTCGAAGGCTCCTGTTCTGTTTTTGTTTTTGTTTTCTGGTACTGGGGATTGAATCCAGGGCCTTTGCACTAAGCTACATCCTCAGCCTTTTAAAAAAACAGGTATTATTATTTTTAGACAGAGACTCATTAAATTCCCCAGGCTGGGCTCTAACTTGCAATTCTCCTGCCTCAGCCTGTGAGAGTCCTGGGATTATAGGTGTGTAACACCATGCTGGGCTGTGGTTTACATTTTTGAAGTGTGATTTCCAAATATGGAAAAAAAAATGGCTGATGGAGAAAGAAAGAAAGAAAAAAAAAGAGGCCAAAATCAATAGTGAATTCTAAATCTTAGCATGATACAGAATGCTCTCTCATCTCACCTGTGGGCATCGAAGAGCCTTAGGCAGTAGTACCCTGTGCAGGGCAGATTGTCTAGAGCATGGAGCTGGGGACCCTGCAGCTGATCTGGCTGGATCTTCCTCCTCACCGGCATTCAAGGGCATTGCTCCAGTGGGAACCATATCTCCCACTTTATGCTGTGTGACTGCCTACGTATAGTTCCACTGGTCTGTGCCTCAGTTTCCTCAGCTGAGCACGGAAGTGATCACCTTGCCGGGAAAGCTTTGGTGAAGGGGTGTGAGCCCTGCACTCAGCACTTAGCTCACACCACAGCCCACACTGGAGCTGCTGCTTTCTGCTCCCTCTGGGCTGGGTCCGTCACTCTGTTCCCTCCCACCCTCTTCCCTGGCCCTATGGTCTTCAGGGATCAGATTGCTGAGCAAAGGCATGCCTAGTACTGCCTCAACTATCTAAAAGGTCTGAAGCAGCCCCATCTCTGGCCAGAGGCCTGCACTTGGCTGAGTCTCCACCCCCTGACCTAAGCCTGGTCACTGACCGCCATGCCACTGCCACACACTGCCCTGGCCAGCCACTGGCCTGCCCACCACACAGCCTACAAATGATAACAGAAAGGCTCTCGAGGGGCTGTGGGTCCTCTGACCGCCATACAGCTGGGGCTTCTGCCAGTAGCTCTTGGCTGCCAGGGGCCAACATGAGTGCTCTACTGCGCAGGGTGTCTCGGAGCCAGGCTGCTTATGATACATAGCACCATCACTTATCAGCCAATGAATGGTGCTTCTGCAGCCCATGGGGCCACCTCACTGTGGGAAAGCACGTGCGCTCTGGTCCAGGGCAGTGGTCAGCCCAGCTAGGAGCCTGTGCCCAGGCAGCTGGGAATTCCACCCTCCCCACCTCAGAAGCCAGGGATCTGGGCTTCTTGTTTTTCCTAATTTAAACAAACAGAGGCTATATAATAAGATCCTTTCCATTCATCCCTTCCAGCAGTCCTCATTTTCTGGAGCAGATAAGAGAACAATAGCCTGGGCGGACCTTGGGACCCTCCTGCTGTCCACGCACACACACGTGAGCTACAGGCAATTAAACATATATACAGGCACATGGAAATGTGCACATAAGCACATGTGCACAAAATACATGCATGCACAAGTGCACACATGCACATAGACATATAATATACCCGTGTGTGCATGCATGTGCACACGCACACACACACACTCAGAGCCCACCTCATCAGTCTTAGAGCACTCTGGAGAAAGCACCTCACAGAAGCTGCCCTCTGTCCATGCCTATCCAGCCCCTGGGCCTCCTTTCCTCAGCTCTGGTCCCTCCCTCCTTCTGCCTGCACCATTCCTCTCCTGGGCTGCCTGTGCTCTGTGCTCCTGAGAGCCCCCTGCCCTTCACTGGGGTGAAGTCGTGTACTTCCCCCACCATCCCACCCACCCAAATTGGGTAGCATCAAAGGTGGCTCCCGGAAGTCCCAGTTCATTCCAAAATGTGGCTGAAGAGTACACTTGTAAGCCTCAGCGTCCACATCTGTCCAATGTGGCCACTGATCCCTGCTGCCTATGACACAGGGGTGCAGAGCATCACACAGAGGGTAGCTGTGACACAAGCAAGAAGAGTTAAAAGGACTGGCGGGGCAGTGAGGGCTCCCGGGGTCCACAGTGCTGCCAGGTGGGGGAGCTGCTGGGGGGCAGCTGAGGGCAATCCTGTTGTGCTAATAAATAAAACAGGCCAAGACTCCACCTGAACAGATCACAGAACATTTCTGGAAGGACACACAATGTTTGGGCACTGGGAACCAGGAACTGTCCCCCCCCCACAGCTATCCAGCTTTCTGGATTGCTTGAATTCTGCATTTTTTCTTTTCTTTCTCTCTCTCTCTCTCTCTCTCCAAAGAGAGAACTTTAAAATAAAAAATTAATTTTTAGAAAAGGAGCTGTTCCACTGAAAGAACGACATGGCTCCTTTGCCTGCTTGACATCACCAAGATGCTCAACAGGTCCCTTGAACTTCATGTGTCCCAAACTGACTCCTGATGTTCTAAACCTGCCCTCCCTGGGTTCCAGCATGGCAGCTCCCTGCTTCCCAGGGCTCAGGCAGACACCTGGAGCCACCTGATGCTTCTCTTCCAAACCATGCTCCCCCTATCTGTATATGCCCTGACACCCCTCTTTCTCCCCTGTGTCCCATCTATCACATTCCCTAGGCCTCTCACCAAGCCAATGACAACTGATGACCAACAACTGCCTGTGTCCATCACCTTTCTGTCACTAGGACAAAACACCTGAGATAAACAACTGAAAGGACGAAAGGTTTATTTTGGTTCATGGTTTCAAATTTCAGTCCACAGTTGCTTAGCTCTGTTGCTTTGGGCCTGTGGCAGAATGGCACCTGATGACAGGGGCACATGGCGGGGGAGAGCTGTGCACCTTGTGATGTCCAGGAAGGAAAAGAGAGAGAGGAAGGGGTCAGGGTTCCAAGGTCTCCTCCAAAGACATATGCCCCAGTGACCTAACTTTCTCCCTCTAGGCTCCACCTCCTAAAGGTTACACCACCTCTCCACAGCACCACAGCTGGGGACCAAGCCTTCAACACACAGGCGGGCCTCTGGGAACATTCAAGATCCAAACTATAGCACTGGCCTGACCCTTGCCCCAGCCCTACTCAATTATCCAAATTCCTACCAATGTCCCCAAATGCCCCCCATCTGTCCTAGCACCTCCCTGACTCCACCTTCTGCCCTTGTTGTTTCTCATGTTTGGCACATGACACCTCTGGGCCTTGGCACCTGCTGTTCCCACTGCCTGGAACGTTCTTTTCCCAGACAGCCACTCCCTCCTTCCCCTCCTTTAGGTTTTTGGTCACTGTCATCTTGTCAACTGGATGAGGTCATCCCAAACTTCTACCTAAAATTGCAGCCCCCTTCACCTCACACTCCCTCCCCCCTCCCCTACCTTATTATATTCAGGGGCACATGACGTGCCATGTGTCAAAGGCTGACGACGAGGCACCCAACGAGTGTGTTCTGAACAACCCAGGACAGTTCTACAATGACTGACTCAGAAAAACATTCCCTGCATGTTCTTGAAAGGAAAAGGCAGTTGCCAACAAGCACAGAGAACATGATTACATCTGCTAAAATTAACCACCTATATCACCAGGCACTGAGGTCCAAGACATGTGTCTGCAGAGACAGACAGGTACCAGAATGACCCCAGAGGTCATGTGCAGTGCTGGATTCCAAGGTATCTGGTCATTTTCCACAAATGTGCAACATTACTTTCACCATCCAAGAGACAAGTAAGGTCCTTGGAAGAAAGCTCGTTTCGTAACATACACAGACATGGGCCCCCAAACTGGTTCTAGAAAGACTCACACACAATCTGTGAATAGGGCTTTGGCCTTAGTGCAGTGAGTTCTGCAGCTTTCCAGGGAAATGGGTGGCCAGGGCAGGGGGCTTTGATGCCCCTGGATATCCCTGCTTTCCCACAGCCACACGGTACACATGGCCCACAGGAGGTCCCTGCCAGAAACCTACCCGCTTCTCATGGCTCCTGGCTGACACACATAGGAAGCCAGGGAACTGCAAAATCCTGTTTTTGTGGTCTTGTAATGCAGACAAGGCTTTGATTCCAGAAATGGCAGGAGGCCAGCTGAGCACACCCACCAGGTTGTCACTGGGAGCCAAGGGGAGGGGGCAGCAACTCTCTCCTCCACTGTGGCCACCACCACACACTGAACCTCTCTGTTTCCATACTTGGACAACCACAGAGCTTAAGAGGAAAAAGTAGGGGGATCCAGGAGCTGCCTGCCTCTGCATTCTGGCCAGGGATCCACATCAGGGGCCCATGTTGTCTCTAGTGGTTCCCTGAGAGACACATGGAGGTCTGGGAGATGCCGACATGGAAGGTCTGAGGCTATTCATGGGTAAGGCAAGGTATCTGTAAGCAGCAACTCTATCCAGCATCCCTGAACAACCCAACCATGAGCCAGCTATCACCCCCTTTTACAGATGAGGAGGCTGAGGGTATGGGGGGGGCGGACATAGTAGATCAGAAGTGACCAAGCCCCCCTGGGAATTCTTAGGCCAGGCTCTTGGGAGAACCTCCAGGCATGGAGATAAAGAGAAGCCTTCCTCAGTAGAAGGCCCCACAGGCTGATGGGGCCAGGCCAGAGGCCTTGTCAAAGGCTCTTAACTGTAAGAGCCCCAAGTCCTCTGAGGATGCCCCCCAATGACCACTCCAGAAAAATATCACAAAACAGCAGAACTTGCAGACTCCAGAAGGAGAAACTGAGGCAAAGGCCTATAACCCCAGCACTCCAAGAGGCTGAGGCAGGAGGACTGCAACTTTGAGCTCAGCTCAGCCTGGGCAGCTTAGCAACTTAACAACACCTTGTCTCAAAAAAAATTTAAAAAGTTGGGGGACATAGCTCAGTGCAAAGAACTTGATTCAATCCCCAGGACCATGAAAATAAACAAACAAATGAATAAGTGAATGAATGAATGGACAGGCCCACAGAGCCAAAGAGTGATAGCCATGATCAGAATCCAAAAGATGAGGCAGGCAGCAAAAGGCCAGAAAATAGCAGCTTCTTCAGTGAGCGGAACCACAGCCCCTAGTTCCTCCCTAACCAAAATCAGGTGCACCGAGTCAACAAGCCCAAAAGCGAGGTTCCGTGTCCAAGCAATTCAGTTCATGTCATTTGGGGAATGCTGCATAACAAAGGTCCCTGGTTCTTCCATAGGGGCTTCTCACTTTTGTAGACCACTGGCATGAGGACCCCAGTGCTCACAGAATGTGACATTTCCCCACCTCACTAGGCTCTTTCACTGTGGTCCACTCCCCCAGAGGACTGCAGGCACATGGGTGAGGATCCCCACCTCAGTGTGCACACCACTCCCACAGCACTCACCTGTGAGCCTTCCTCAGACACCTGCCCTGGGGCTTGGTCTCAAATTCAGAGAATTGCAAGCACCACCACCTCACCCCACCCCCAGACAGGTGACCCTGAGCTCAGTGCAGAAGATCAAAAGCCCAGTCATTAAAGCCTGGACAAACTTGAGGCATAATTTATGCTCCAGAGCTCCTTCACAGGACCAGGATGAAGCCAAGACTCGCCTGAAATGGCATCTTTGCTTAGTTTCTTCCCATTCTCTGTCCTGTTTGCTCCCCCTCTTACTGGTCCATCCTCAGGAGAGTCCTTAATAAATCACCTGCACTCAATCCTTACCTCAGGCGCTGCTTCTCTGAGGTAATTTCCCACAGAACTACCTGTGAAGGTGGAGAAATCTTGACCCACATGGTGACCTCACAAGAGCAGATAGGCCAACGGAGGGTTAGAAGCTCAGTTGTAGACAAACCAGATAGTGGTTTCTCCCACTCGACTCAATTTCATCCCCACTTCAGGAATCCCCTTCCTTATCCTTTGGACATAGTTCAAGTACTTTTCTGAGCAGGGCTCTTTCTGTGACTGTACTTGACCGTGTGATTTAGATGCCCTGAAAGCTGGTTTCTCAGAGTTTGGAAAGGTTTGAAGAGCCTGGCTGAAGAAGTCCTAAAAGGCTGTGAACCAAGCTTGATGGGAGATTCTAGTTGGAGCTCAGAAGACCAGAATGCTGATAGAAATGCAGACAGTAAAGACTAGGCTCAGGAGGTTTCAGTTGGGAGCAAGGATTTCACAGGCAGTTAGTCTCCAGGCCATGTGTGTTATGGTCTGGCAGAAAATTTGTCTACATTTTGCTCATCTTGAGACTTTGCAGGAGACTGAGATTAAGGGCAGCGGCCTAATTAATCTAGCAGAGAAAATTTTAAGGCGGCCTAACATTCAGGCTGTGGCATGGGTATTGTTAGGAGCTTGTAAACAGCTCTACATTGAAAATTATAAGCAAGTGGCATGGCTGAGGGATTTTTTAAAGTTTTCAGTTTTGTGAGAAACAAAGCACCCACAAAGATGGAGCACAATAGAGTTTGGTTGCTGAAAAGATCAGCGTTAAAAAGAAGTCAAAGAGGGCCGGGGATTTAGCTCATGTCCCTGTGCCTGGCCCTAAGTGCAAGGTCCTAAATTCGATCCCTGGTACCAAAAAAAAAAAAAAAAAAATGCAGACTTTACAAAAGGACAATAGGAAAACACAGCAAATGGCATGTGAGGAACCAGTGAGGCCCCACCCTTTGCAGGCTTGAAATTGCAAAAGTAAAAGGCTTTGCTTTGAGAAGATGCTCAGCTTTCCAAGCACTCACAGACTTCTACAGTGATGCCATAAGGAAGTTCAGCTACTTCTCGAGCTGGTGGCATACCGTGGCATCATCCACGTGGTGCTGGTTTTACAAGCATATAGAATGCAAGAGGTGTGGGGTCAAGGAAGCTTCCACTCAGATTTCAGAAGAAGGCCTGGGGGCCCAGGCAATGTGCCTCTGAGAAGGTAGTTTGTGGTTGTGAGAGTGAAGCCAAAAATTCAGTGAAGACCCCAAAAAGTTGGAGAAGCCAGGAATATGTAACATCCGAGGAAAGCCAAGGGTAATGAGCAAAGCCAGCTCAAGAGAGAAGCAATGAGAGCCACAACCACTGGCAATGCTGTTGGGGGAGGGGGGAACCAATCTGTTCAGAGTTTACATCTCATCATAACTTGCCCTGGGTGCTGGACATGGAACGGCAAGATCAACTTTTGCCCTGCTGTGTTTCAGTCTTGCTTTGGTCTGATTTCTTCCTAACCCCTTATTTCTCCCTCTTGGAATGAGAATGTTTATCCTCTGCCATTGTATGTTTCCAATGTTTAACTTTCTTTTTGATTTTACAGAGCCTCACAGCTAAGAGTTTGCCTTAAATCTCAAAGAAGACTTTGGACTTGGACTTCTCAGCAATGCTAAAACTGTTAGAAATTTGGCAACACTTAGAGATGGATTAAATGGATTTTGCATAAAGGGATGCTCATCTTGTGGGAGCCAGGGGCAACATTTTATAATTTATATATAGATGTACCCCAAGAGCCTCACATGCTCATAGGAGGGGCTCTTAGAAGGGGATTGAATCATGGGGGCTTATAGCTGACTTGCTGTTAGGAGGTGGGGTCTGGTCAGAAGAGGCAGGTCACTGGGGCCATGGCATGGAAAGGTCTGTCTCCCTCCCCAGCTCCTCCCTTGATCTCTTCCTGTCTGGCATGCCATGAGTAGCTCTCCTCTGCCATGCCATCCTGTCTTGGAGCCAGCTGACCCTAGACTAAAACATGAGCCAAAATAAAAGCTCTCCTCCTTTAAATTGCAGGTATTGGGTATTGTGCCTGAGTGATGAGGTAGAAACTAAGACACTGCTTATAAGCCAGTTCAAGCTTGTTTTCTGTCATGGGCCACAGAATGAGTCCTGGTCTATGTATCCCTTCTCGCCTGAGCACAATGCTCAGCACAGTCCATGCCCAGAGAATACTCAGGTTTGCCCTTCACTTAGAAATGTGGGATTATGCAAAAGCCTGGGCTTTCAAGGCAGACAGGCTCAGCACCTATTCTCATTCCAAGGCCTTGCACAACTAACTAAAGTTTCTGTGAGCCTTAGTCTCCTCATAAAACACAGATATATACCTGTGTCTGAGCACTGTGTCAGCCAGCTTCTGTCACTGTAACAAATATCTGAGACATCCAACTTATAAAGAGAATGTTTATTTTAGCTCTTGGTTTTAGAGGTTCCCATCCACAATCAGGCAGACCTACTACTTTCAGGCCTCTGGTGCGGCGGCTAGATGGCAATGCAGAGAGCATGAGGTGTAGCACATTGTTCGCCTCATGGCCAAGGAGCAGAACTGAACGAGGAAGGGCTGAAGTTCCTCAATCCCCTTAGAGGACACCCCCCACCATGTCCTAAGGCCCTCCCATAAGGTTCCACCCCTTATAGGCTACCCTCCTCCCAGCAGGCTGCTTGGGGACTGACCTCCAACATAGGGGCCTTTACACTCACCCAAACCATGACAGTCCCCAGATAATGTTACTGCCCAGATCAGGCCACTTTCAAGAGTACAAGGGTATGCATTAACCAGGCCAGGGCAACTGGAGTGACTGGCCTTGCTGATCTCACCCATCTCCAGCCTCCAAGGCCCCAAGGCCCCAAGGCCTTCATCCTCTCCACCATCTCCTCCAGTCACTGCTCTCCACTCAGCACCCCTTACTCTGTTCTTTCAGTCACTTCCCAATGCATTCCCCAGCCTCAGTTCTAACGTCCCCTCTCAGAGATGCCACCCTGGGAGCCCAGACTCGGCATGGTCCCTACTCTGTCCCCCATGGCAGTCCCTGGAGTTCTGTGTATGGTCAGTCTTTAACCTGGCTGAATATGGTGATAACATGGTCCATATGCTTTCTCCCATGGTCCAAGGCCCTATAGCGTGGAGCAGTGCCTGGCATACACGAAGCAGCACACAGAGAGTGGCATGAACCCTCCTTCCCTTCCTTTCTGAGCTTCTGCATCAGCTCCATGTGTGGAGAAAAGGATGCTGGGCAAAATGTGAAGCAGGGACCTTGGGACTGTGAGTCACAGAATAGGGAGGTCAAGGACAGCAGAGGACCCACCCCTGGTGGGCCTGGGATATGCTGCTAATGTTCTCAGGGCCACAGCTCCAGGGACAGAGGCCTCTGGAGGCCCTGTCCTGCCCAGCAGCTCCAAGCAGCGGTGGCAGCAAGGCACTGGCCTCTTGACAGCTTTCACTGATCTGAGGCCAGCAGGGACTGGAACTGAGCCGGCTGCCTGTTCCAGCATCCAGCTCTGGCTGCTGCTCAAAACACAGGCCGGCGTCTTCCTTGGCCTCAGCCAGCTCAGGCCTCAGTAGCAGCCAATTCCCTACCCAGAATGCAAATGGGCAGGTGCACAGGGCCTTCCACACAGAGACCAAGGCCACCGCAGCCCACCCACAGCCCAGCCGTCCCATTCCAGAGCAGACAGCGTTCCCCTGCATGGTGTGGCCCCACCCACACAGCTCTCCTGCCTCCACTGCAGCCTCCCGCCTCCACTGCAGCCTCCCGCCTGACTCCTTGGTCTGGCCAGGCCCACAGCCTGAAGTCAGCTCCCTGGCTTACATACAGGTGGACACACAGTCCTTCTCTACCTCCACAGGATCCCACTTCTCTGCTGCATCCCTCTGTGGCTTCCTAGGCTGCCCAACTCAGAACCTTCTGGAGTCTTGCCCTACCTGCTCAGTCCTGCTCACTGGGAGATGAGGGTTTATGGTAGAAAAAAGTGCCTGAGAGCTGGGTGCTCTTCCTCAGTTTCCCCAACTATACAGAAAGAAGAGGCAAAACAAGGGGGTGTCTCCAAAGATTTTCCTGCCACAGTGGTCCATGATTCCATGGCTCATGATAGGGTCAGTTCAGCCAGGCCCTGATGCCATCCATCCTGCCTCTGTTGTCTTTAGGCCACCCAGCAGAGCCATCACTCACTTACCAAGTCACTGGTCAGTCCTCAGGACTATGTCTCAGGGGGCAAAAGGACTTGGGAGAGATGCAACAAAATGTAGGGTACTGAATGCTTCCCTCCACCAGGCTCTGCATTGGCCTAGCACCCAGTGCTCCCACTCCAAGCCCCCATGCCAGAGCTTCCAGAGCAGCAGACAGAGCATCCCAGAGGGAGAACCACAGCGCACATGGGCAGAGGCTCTCTCACCAAATACCCTGGGCCAGATGTGTTTCAGAGTTTGGATCTTTGTGGATTTTGGAATATTTGCATATATATAATGGGGATGGAACATCCACAGGAAATGCATTTATGCTTCATACACACCTTTTACATATAGCCTAAAGGTAATTTTACACAACATTTTTAACAATTCTGTGGGTGAAGCAGTTTCATAGTATGGAATTTTCCACGTGTGGCATTGTGTAAATGCTCATCAAGTTTTGGTTAGGGATCCTCAACTCATTCCTGCATGGAATGAATGGGAAAGACAGACCTGTGTGGAATACCTGGAACACCTCAGAGAAGACCCCAGCAGCTTCAGCCTGATAATCTGCACCTCAAAAAACAGTAATTATCAGGTCAGTTATAAAATATGGTGAGTCTTAATGGCCATACACCCATAATGGTGCTACAAAGAGCAGGCAGCTTTGCCAAGCAGCTCGGGGCCCCAATTCTGCTCCTGACTGCCTGGGGCTGAAAGCATGGCTCTGTCACTTGCTATGTGGTGCTGGGCAAGTTATTAAACTTCTCTGGGCCTCAGTTTCCACCTCTGTATCAAGGGATATGGCATGCCTTGTTGTGGTGAGTAAACTCAATGACATCTGTACAGCAGTTCCAACAGTGAATGGTTGGCTCACGGAAGCACTGTATAAATGCTTGCTAAAAGGGAGGGGGGGTCTATAAAGTACACAGTGACATATTTGTAATATAAAAAGATGAGCACAAGAAGAAAGATGACTGGTTCAGAACATCTTTAGCATTTATTGGCTTTCACATTTTGGAGAAGATGAGCAGACATGGCTATTTCTGCTTCTCCACTGGGCATCCAAGTTTTCCAGGTGACACTAATACATCCTCATGCTGCCTATCTCAGCACAGAGGGATCAGTGTGGGGAGACAAGAGCCCTTGGAAAGGCTGGGTCTCCTCCAAACCAGGAAGGCTGCACTGGTAGGAGAGGTCACCTTTAGTCCCAAGGCAAAAACTGTGGTCAACAAAGGGCACCCAAGGGGTCTGTGGACATGAACAGCCCACATTCCAGCCACCTGAGGCACAGACCCCAAGGCGGCCCTACCAATTACAGGACAGAACTAGCAAGGCACAACCCTGTCTTAAGAGTGCCCCGACTGGGTGCTGGTGAGGGCTGCTGGTGCCGAGCACACAGGGCTCTGCTGGGTGGTACACAGGGAAGCACTGGGCTGCAGACTCAAGAAACCAAAGACAGCCCACCAAGAAGGCAGGAGCTTCAAAAGCACAATTAGGGGCCGGGGATTTAG
>NW_004624757.1:6093052-6159790 GCF_000247695.1 Heterocephalus glaber
CACAAGCGCAAGGACCTGAGTTCAATCCCTAGTACCAAAAAAAAAAAAAAAAAGCACAATTAGATCACAAGTGAAGTTTAACGCTAAAAAAGAAGTCAAGAAAGCTGGTTGGTTGTCGTACCTGAGTGGCTGGTACAGGGAAAATCAGTTCCATATTCTCTCTACTTCTGTTTATGTTTGAAATATTGCAGTTTAAAGGAGTGGGGATTCAAATGAAGAAATAGAAATAGCAAATAAGTATATGAAAAAATGTTCAACATCACTGATTATTCGAGAGATGCAAATGAAAACAACGCTGAGATTCCGCCTCACCCCAGAAAGAATGGCTGCTATCAAGAAATCAACCAATAACAAATGCTGGCGGGGCTGTGGGGAAAAAGGAACCCTGCTCCACTGCTGGTGGGAGAGTAGACTGCTGCAACCACTGTGGAAATCAGTGTGGAGATTCCTCAAAAAACTAAAACTAGAGGTTTCATTTGACCCAGCTATTCCCCTTCTTGGTATCTTCCCAGAAGAATTAAAAGCAACATACTAGAGCAATATACGCACACCAATTTTTATAGCAACACAGTTTGTAATAGCTAAATCTTAGAAACAGCCCAAATGACCATCAACCAATGAATGGATAAAGATGTGGGTTTTTTATACTATGGAGTACTAGTCTGCCATAAGGAAGGATAAACTTGAGATATTTCTAGGTAAATGGATGCACATTGAGACCATATTCTTAACTGAAATAAATCAGACACACATGTTCAAATATGCATGGTTTCTCTGGTGTGAGAAACCAGAAGTGTAACTAAGGACCAAAATGTATAATAGATATTGTGAAATAGGAAGAAAATGTTTCATTGGGAAGGGAAACTAGGGATAGGGTAGAGGGAAAGGAAAGAAGGGAAAAGGAAAAAAGAGAACAGAAAAAAAATAGAAATACAGCTTTTGTAAATGAGGGAAAGAGGGGTTAAAGGGAGGGAAGGGAAAGGGGAAATAAAGAAGAATCAAGATGTATCAAGTACAGGTACAAATTTCCTATGATGCACATTATCATTATGTATATTTAAAATGTACCCATAAAATTAATTTTTAAAAAATAAAAGGGGGGAGGAGTGGGCCTAGCATGCAGGAGCCCACTCTGTAAAAACAACAACAACAACAACAAAGAGAGAGTGAAGCTGTGTCTCAGAGGGCCTGGAGTTTGAAATCAGCTAGGAGAAGCAACCAGGTCCAAGGCTCACAAGACCCAGGCTCCTGTGATGCTGGTTCTCAGATGACCAGGTGTTTTTTAAGGCATAATGAGATCACAGCAAACAGGACGAGGCAAAACTATCTCCCCACTGACTAGGGCGGGACGCCATGCTACACATGCTTAGGAGTGTTGATCAACTCATTCAATCATCGCTGACCATATGATAGACAGTGTTATCTTTCTCATTCCACTGATGGGGAAACTGAGGCAGAGAGCAGTTAAGAAACTTGACCAAATGGCTTAAACGTGGCAACTTCGGGATCCAAGCCCAGCGACGTAGGTGCAAGGCTGTGCTCTGACCACTGTGCAGAACCACCCCGCAGGCAGAAGCAGAGACCAGGAAATACTGGGCAAGTACCACAGCTACAACTCTGCAGCTCCGACACGGGACAGGTTTAACTGTAGGTGTTGTGACAAGCTGGTGATGATGGTACCTGTTGTTAAGGCATCTGATGTGTCATTCTAAACTCGTGTCCTAGGTTTCCAGTGCTTACAGAACTTAACTTAGACTTACCACTTACATCTTTAAGGAAAATGGGTCCTTCACTGAGCTGTGTAAGGTGAATGAACAAAGCACAAAACAGTATTGGTTTTCCTTCCAAGTACAATGTCCATTGGACACCAGGGCCCCAGCCCATCACCCACACATGCTCAGCTCACACTGTCCACCAGCAGCAGCCAGTCCTGCTCTGAGGAAAACTGCTTTGCAGAACCCTCTGGGATTCCATGTGCTGTTCCTGCATCCAACTTAGCCACCTCACACATCCCAGGTCCAGGAGCAGAGGGAAATCCAGAGGTAAAGTCTCTCTCCCCACAGAGCCTCATGTTCTTGCAGATCCATCAAAGTAGCTACTTTCCTATATGTGCCTGGTTGAGACTCAGAATCCAGAAGATAAAGATTATCATAATATCTTAGATAATTGCTCCCCTTAGTAGTATAATGCATGGCTGCATTAATAAAAGCATTACATCTATATCATGGGAAGTGATGATTCTACTACCACTGGAATAAGACAGACTGCAGCTGGAAAATGAAATTCATATCTAAAGAAAGACACTGATATACTGGCCTTGGTATTCAAAGTATAGACCAGCATATCTGGGCTAGGAGTCTCGACATGGTTGTAGAAATTGTCAGAAATAGTCTCAGGTCCCATCTGCCATACTAAATCAGAATCTGCATTTTTTTTTACATGATCACAACACAATTCATATGCACATTCAAGTGTGAGAAGCCCTGGTCTAGAGATGACCAGAAGGTAACTGCATAAATAGAGTTGATACTTATATGCTCAGAATATACCAAGCCTTATTTTAATATGTGTAAGTATTAATTCATTTGATATTCACAAGAAGCCTGAGTTAGGGATATGGGTATCCCCATTTTATAGATAAAGAAACTAAGACTTAGAGAGGCTAAGTAACTTGCTCCAGGGCACACAGCTTCAGTGTGGCAGAGCTAGGAGCACAGTGGTGAGGGAATGGGAACACAACGGGCAGTGAGGACCCTTGATGACTTGAGAGAGAGGATGGATAAAGGCAGCCCCCTGCCTTTCCACGGGGGAGGAATGATGATGGCCCAGCAGAGGGAGAGGGGCAATTCTGGGTGGTTTTTGAAGGCAGAGGAGGAGCAATGGCAGGGAGAGTCCCAACTGTCTATCCTCTGGGAGCTGGAGCCATCCAACAAAGGAAGAAGCCACTCAGGCAGTGAGCTCCCTGTCACGAGAGGTATTCAAGGTATTTGTATTTTATGAAGAAGTCAATCTTGAGGGGCTAGACTTTCTTCTCTAATCTCAAGGCCAGGCAGATGTTTTCTACACCCACTGGGAAGGCCAGGAGGTAGGTGCACCCCCTTCCCCTCTAAGAGCTGGCTGGGGACAGCAACAGCCCCCAGAAGCCTCCATGGCCCAACAAATCTGAATGGAGAATGGACCTATTCTTAACCCTCCAGCCCAAGCTGGGCACTTGTCCTGGCTCCCTGATACCCGGGGCAGGTGGGCCTTGGACCACAGGCTGAGCTAACTGACCCCAGGCCGGGACAGATAGAGAGCCACCACCTCCCCAAATAAGACATGCCTGTGGCCCAAGCATTCTCAAAGGGCTTAGGGAAACATCCCCTCACTCCCTTTGTCTAGCCAGACCCTGCTGCTGGCATCTTCAAGAAGTGAATAGTTCAGTCTGCTCACAGAAGAACAAGGTGACAACTGAAAACCCTGTCTTCTACACTGTCAAGGAGCAGGGGATACTCTGCAGGGACACAGGCCTGGCAGGGAGGTAGCAGGGCCCCAGGGAGAGTCAGATGCCAGAGCTGAGGCCCAGCTCCATGGGCCTGGACCACCCCAGGCCTCAGTTCCTTACCTAACAAAACCCCTCCCGTGAAACATGCCCTGGGCAGCGCTTAGCCCGACACAAGCAAGGCACCTGGTCAGGACAGGAAGAGCAGAAGTGTGAACAAAAACATGCTTGTCCCACAGAAGGGTCAGCTCACAGAGCAGGTTTGTTAAATAGAGCAAAGACTCAACGAAACAATGCACAGGAAATGGCTGTGACACACAGAGTCTTGTTCAATACCAGCTGTTACTACTGTTGTTCCTGCTGCTATCATTTTTAATACTATTTCCAAATTCTAATTAAAGAGGAAAAAAAATTGGCATAGACTCCAGCACCCTGGTCGGGGCTGAGGCACCGACCAGGGGTGACACCGAGGACCGAGGGGGAGCACAGGCATGGGGCCCTGCCTAGGCAAACACTTGGCAGCTGGACCTTGGAGGCCAGAAGGCGTCCGAAGCACTGGCTCCTCAGGCCTCAGAAGTCAGGCCAGCTTTCCATTCCCGGCATTCCAGCCCCAAGTCTCCAGTCAGGCCTGCTGCCCAGGGCGCTCCATGCTTCCAGGGCCTGGGATGTGCTTCCAAAGCGGCCTCATCTCTGACTCAGGCCAGAATTCCTTGGCCGGCAGGGATTGTGTCTCCATGAGACTGAGGGAATCCAGCTGTTGGGGCACCTTCTCCTGCTCTCACCAAGGTTCCTGAGCAGCCGAACCTGGAAATGCCAGCATCTCCAACCCTCGCCACCAGGTCACGTTAGTGACCCTTCTTGGTCTCTTGGGGCCTGAATGGTGGCAGGCACCACATGGTTAAAATGTGAATCTGATGACAGGTTCCCCTGGCTACATCATCACCAAAACCCCCATCCCCAGGGACCTTCTCCAAGGATAGGAATGAAATCTCACAAAGGGAAACGTTTTGAGACCTGTGCACCAAGCCCCATGCCTGGGAACCTGGAACTTGGTATCTTGTACACACAACAGGCCAGAGCCCTTGGCCACACAGGTACTATATGGGGTGTGTGTCAGAGACAGAGGACATCAGGAGGCCCTGCTGTCCCCACTCACAGACAGAGGGCTCAGCAGGGCCCACTCTAAGGGAACAAACTCTTGCTTATCTATGGAGGTCAAAGAAAAGGAACCAAGCAGCTCCTGTAGCTACCAATGACCCATGTGCTCACAACCTATGGTGACTTAGAAGATGGCTGATGTTTTAACCAAGGGTTAAATTTTCCATTTACTGAGGGTTACTCTGTGCCAGGCACTGGGCCACATACATTACATTTATGCTCTTGTTAAACCCTTGCAACACCAGTTCTGTTATTATAGCCATTTTTTAGATGAGAAAGCTGAGATACAGGACAAATAATATCCAAACAAAATTACATATTTGGAAAGCAGCAAATACGGGACTCTAACTTCAGGGCCTGTGGGCAGGGAAAAGACCTCTCAACCTGACTGCAGCTGGCTGAGTACACTGGTGGCCGCAACGTGTCCACACCTCCTAGAGTCCACAGCCTTTCCTGGTGATGTCCCAGGATGAATGTGGGTTTTGCCCCATAACCTGCTCTAGCCAATGGGGCAGTAACAAATGTGCTATGAGACTTGATATGGCACATGGGACTTCCACTTCCACTCTGAGTCTGTCACTGCGATGAGAAATGCCTGTGCCTGCCTGCTGGAGGAATGAGAACTATATCTGAAGTGGAGTAGGTCAGCCTGGCCCAAACAGACTGATCACCTGGATCACCAGCCAACCTGTCAACTATCCTCAGAAGCAGGAGCCCAACCCAGATCAGATCAGCTCCACCCAGCCCAGCCCAGCCCAGCCCAGATCAACCCAACTCAGCCCAATCCAGCCCAGCCCAGATCAGTTTAGATCAGCCCAGATCAATCCACCCCAGATCAGCCCAGACCAGTTCAGCACAATACAGATGGTCCAACTCAGATTTGTACAACAGGGCCCAGCCCATATCAACCCAAATCAGCCTAGATCAGCTCAGGCCAACCCTATTAGCTCAGTCCATCTCAATAATACTACTCCAATCAATCCAGATGTGTAAAGGCTAACAGATGGTCATTTTATGTTACTAAGTCTTGCAGTGGCTTGTTGTGTACCAACAGCTAACTAATATACCAACTATACTGACCACTCTCTTTTGACACAGGAAAATAACTTACTGAAAATTATCAAGGTAAACAGTTACTACAGATTGAGTATCCTTTATCTGAAATGCTTGGGATCAGATCTGCTTTGGATTTTGGAATTATTCAGATTTTAGAATATGTGCATATATGTAATGAATTGTTCTAGGAGTGGGACCAAAATCAAAATACAAAACTCATTTATTTTTCTTATATACTTCATACACATAACCTGAAAGTAATTTTATGTAATATTTTTAGTGCACCTGTGTTTTAACTGTGACCTGCCATAGGAGGTCAGGTGTGGAATTTTCCACTTGTGGCATCATCTGGGTGCTCAAAAAGGTTCAGATTTTGGAACATTCTGGATTTCATATTTCTAGATCAGGTATGCTCAACCCACTTCTCATTTAAATGAGAAACCCACTTAAATCAAAGGGTTTGCTTTAAATGAGGGGTGGTCAATGAGTTCCTGTGTTTAGGTCTGGATTTGATTCCTAGAACTGTGGGCTGTACCCACAAAGGGCATAGCCACACTGCAGTCACAGATCTGCACTGTTCTGTCACACCTGTGCATGGTGTCCCTTAAGTGGTACCATTTACTGCTTCTGTGCTGCTTCCTTATAGACCTATGAGGCAATGCTATACCATTGCCAGGGAACAGGGGCCCTTTCTTTCATGTCAGCCCAACATTAAGCAGACATCTCTTTTGCTTATTTACTGTTGTGTAACTAGCCACTCCCAAACTGTAAGGCCCAAAATCATCACTTTATTATCTCTCATGATGCTTTGGGTTGGCTGGGCTCCACTGGGTAGCTTGCTTGGTCACATCTGAGTCTTGTGTGGCTACAGGCAGATGAAGGCCAAGGATACCACCATTAGGAGCTCAGCGGGGCTAGAATACCCAAAATGGTCCACCCAGTGTCTGGTAGCTTGGCAGGGATGGCTGGCAGGTCGAGATTCCTGGGCTCTCTCTTACTCTATTTGGCCTCTGACCCTCATCCTCTCCACATGACCTCACCATATGGCTTCTCCAGCAAGGTGGCTAGACTTCTCCCATGGCAGCCCAGGGTCTTGGCAGCACAAAAGCAGAAGCTGCTAGGCCTTTGCAGGTATCCCTTCCACTGCCTCCTATTGGTTCCACATGTCCAGATTCAAGGTAGGAGAATAAACACCACCTCTCAATGAGAGAATGAAAAAGAAGTGCAGGGCCGGAGATTTAGCTCAGTGGTTTCGCCACCTGCTACGCAACCGCAGGGACCCAAGTTTGATCCCCAGTACCCAAAAAAAAGAAAAGAAAAAGAAGTGCAGCCATTTAATCCAGTGATCTCCTACTCATGACCCACTCATTCTACGCCTGAGTCAACTCTGAAGTAGAGCAGTGACATTTCATCCCCTGATCCAGCAAGTGGGGATGGGTCTGCAGCAGATGTACTCAATAAGCACATGGTGTAATCTCACTAGAATCATGGACAGTTTGTGGGGTGCACACAAAGATGAACACAGCAGCTTTTGGACCCTCACATCCCTGGTCCCGTCTTAGGACAAATGTGTACAAGGACCACTGAATGCCAATAATCCTTTCCCTGCACACAGGCAGGGATGTCTGGAAGATGTAAGGTGATCACATGCTTTGCAAAGACCTCAGCCTGGAAAATAGACACCTGCAAGGTTTAAACTCCCTCAAGTCCTAGGGGTAGGGCCAGTTCTCTCCAGGACAAAAGTGGCTTGCCTTGGCTGAGGCTCTAGGCACAAGCCTGAGGAATTGGTCTTGGGAGAACAGCTCTGGGAGAGCCCTTAATTGGTTCACTGAAAATCACATCCAAGGCATAATTAGCAACCAGCTCCCAATCATAATCTGAGGCCCACTGGCTCTAATGGGCTAATTAATTGAGACATCCTTGGATAGGCCTTCTCAGCCCAGGGATCTCTGCAGATCAAGGCTGGCATGTTGTCCAGGACAGCCTTCTATGGCTGGGCAAAGAGACAAATGCATTAATGGGCAAGAAACACCCCTTCCAGAATGCAGAGCCTAGAGCGAGCAATAGGTAATCTCCCCAGCACCCTCTAAGAACCAATCCCTGCAACATTCCAGGCCTAGACAGAAAGTCCTTTGCTCCCAGCAGTCAGTGGCATGCTCCCTGTCTCCTGAACTACCCAGCACTTTGCAAAATAAGCCCAGTAGTGATAAAGGGTGTGCACACCCACACACACAATTCTGTCCTCCCTAGATCCCTCTCCTTCTGCCTGCAGACTCACAGTAGCTGAGAACTGCTGAAAAATAGTGCAACATCACCCTGGACCAGAAAAATGAATCACCAGCTCTGTGGACGCCCCAGAGTGCCCAGAACCACCAACCCACAGCAGGCACTTGCTGCCTGGCCAGTTTTGTCGGTCCAAGTTGTATCCGACCCTGGCAAGGCAGGGAATCTCAGTGAAAAGTTGGTAGGCGACAAAGTTTTATGAGAGGCAAAGCCTGTGTCTTTGGAAGGCCCTCAATGCATGTGTCATTACAGCAGGTGCACGCAGGAAATGCAACACACACAGAGTGAGGGCAAGAGATCGCACCTGAGAGCGAGGGCACTATCTGTCATGGGTTTCTTGGACAGAGAAGCTTGGAAGGACACTGAATTTCACTGAAACCCACATCTGAGAGTCATAATGCACATCAGCACTGGCAGCTCATTAGCATTAAAGGCTTTGAGAAGTTCTGCAGTAAAGAAGCAGCTTTAATTGGCTGTTGTAACCATTTCTTTACAACTTTATCTTTGCACAGAATCTATTCCCATCCCCAAATCTAGTGGGATAATATACTAGGAAATACTGTCTCAGGGAATACATCAATATAGGGCAGATGTCACAAGCTCTAATACTAGAGGAGCAAAGTGACTTATATCAGTGAGGTGAGCCAGGTTTAATATTTGCACAGGAAGCAGAAAGAAGCATCCTTCATCTCCATGAAAAACATGCTCTCATTTTCCTTTTAATAAAGAGCTTGCTTTCTGTAACTCTCCATCATCCCATCTTTGACAATATTTTTTAAATGACATAAATAGAAATATTAAAAAGAAACATTCCTGTGAGAAAAATGCATGCAAGAGAAATGAGGAAAGGCAACAGAGAGAGAAATGAGAAACATGATTGGTGGACATTCCAGGGGCCCTGGGGGCCACAGGCACCATCCAGGTCCACAGCCACACTCAGCTCCAGGCTAAGCTAAGGCCAGGGATACCAGCTTTTCTAGTTTTTAACCAAAGGTCTGAAATCTGGACTCCTAAGAGAAATCCCACTTTATTTTTCCTTTTTTGTTTCTGGCAGTGTTGTGCAGTCTACCATTGAGCCACACCTCCAGACCTTTTTATTTTTATGTGGAGGCAGGGTCTTGCTAAATTACCCAGGCTGGCTTTGAATTTGTGACTCTTCTACCTCAGCTTTCTGAGTAGCTGGGATTATAGGTACGCACTACTATGCCCAGCTAAAATCCCATATTTTAAAATTTGACTCAGATTTTTCAAAAATTGAGTGGGTCAAATAAAACCTACCTGAGGGCAAGATTCAGTCCATCAGACTTGGATCTCTGGCTAAAGGATGGAGTATCGGCTCACTAAACCTATTCCCCAAGCATCTCTGGACTACAGCCCCTGGGAGAACTAGACAGTAGGACTGGAGCCTCGAGCTTGGGTGTTGTCTCTTGCATTCACTGAGCATGTGACCTGCCTCCCCTGTACGCACCTGCTGTGATGCCGAGTGCTCCAGGGGCCTCCCAAAGACACAGGCTTTGCCTCCTGCAGTCACCATGCCAGCAATGGGCCCTCCTCTGCCTGGGTTGGCTCTGGCACATGTGGAAAGGGGTGAGCTATGAAAATGGTACATAGTGGGAGGCCCAAGTCGCCAGTCCATCAAGGGGACCCATCCTGCTGTCATGATGACATCCCCTAAGTCCCTTTCAGAAACAGTATTCATTCTCAAATGGAAACAAACCAAAAACCACAGAAAATTCAACTGGAGAGACCAACGAAAGAGGCTGCAGCCACTAAGGAAGTGGAGGTGAAGCAGGTCAGAGGGCAGAAGCACCCACACAAGCAAGGATGGCCTCATGAAAGCCTCCCAGGGGCCTCTGTGACATGTGGCTGAGGCTTTGTAGAATGTTTGTTTGCAGTGCAGGGATGAAACCCAGGGCCTCCTGCATGCTGGGCAAGTGCTCCATCACCGGGCCACATCTCAGCTCAATTTATTTATTTTTAAAGATGAGACCCATGGATGTAAAGTGACTTCTCTAGGGGGTTGCGGCGACCCTTCCATGCCTAGAGACAAATGAAGTCTCTTATGAGATGAGGTGTCACCAACAACCAGGAGACACCCGGGTGGTTCTGTGCCCAGGAGGGGCTAAGGCTTCAGGAGGACTCCTGGGCATGTTCAGAACTGTGAAGCAGAGCCTGACGGACAGAGACAGCAGTGTGAGATGTGCACACAGTGACAGCATCTGACCAGAAGCTGATGTGAGTCTCTCAGCAAAGCACTAGTACTGCCAGAAGCAGTGTCGTTCCATGAGGTAAAGGTAGAAGTGCCATGTGTGGTGCCACACACTTGTAATCCCAGTTACTCCAGAGGCTGAGGCAGGTACATCTTGAGTTTGAGGCCAGCCTGGACAACTTAGTGAGACCCTGTCTCAAAAGAAAATAAAAGGGCTGTGGGTGTAGCTCATTGGTGGAGTGCTTGCCTATTGTGTGAGGCCCTGGGTTCAATCCTCAACATCACACATACACATACACACACACACAAAGACACATGAGCATACAAGCTTCTGGAAGGTGAAACTAGATACAGCCCACTGAGATAGCAGAAGGTATCTCAGGCTTAGGTCTTCAAGGCATCTACAAAAGGGAACAAGGACTCAAGCTGGGGCTATGGCAGAGATGGTATCTGCCCCTTAAGACCCCTACTCCCTCTTACACAGCATAGGATGTCACTAGGACATTTCCTAGTACCCCTTGCTTCAAGTGTGGCCATGTGATTACTTCTCACCAATGGAGTGTGAGCAGCAATGGCACAAGTGCCTGGTGGCTGCAGATGATAACAGACAGGAAGAGTTTTCCACTCCCTCATTGAATAAGCCACAGATGGAAGATGCCTGGGCCACAAAATCATGAGGCAGGAGTCTCCTTCCAGCCAAGATACCTGTTTCAGACTATCCACGAATAATAAATAAAACTCTAGGTGTTGAAGCATTGCAATGTCTAAGTTCAGTTGTATAACAACTGAGGTTAGTCCACCTAAAATAGGACCAGAAAGAAAGAGAAATGCTGTGGGTCAAGAAAACAAATCCTTGCCTGGGTGAGTAGCTCAAGGCAAAAGCAGTGGGGAAAAAACTTACTTTGGTAAGTCGTACTGGCCATCACCTCCTACACGTAGCCCTCCTGAATACTCTCACCTGTTAAGAGCTGTGGGTGCTTAGTTCTGCCTGCCTGGATCATGAATGACAAACACTGCAATATCTCACTCAGATGTAGAATCTATAAACTTAGAAGCAGAGAGTAGAATGGTGGTTGCCAGAAGCTAAGAGAGGAGGAAATGGGAGCTCATGGTCTCGGGGCACAAAATTTCAGCCGTGCAAGTTCAACATGTTCTGGAAACCTACACTGCTTAGTGCCTATAGCTACAATAGTGTATAATGGGTGGTTGAAAAGTGAATGCTTAAATTTTAAAAATTTATTATTGTAGAAGACATATTGCCATTAATTTCCCTTAAAACATTCCCTTCACTTTGAATACACTTATCCCATTGTTCTTGCCTCTTTTTGAGGCAGTCCTGGAAGTCCTCTTTTGTGAGTGTCTTTATGACAATAATCAAAAATAAAATGAATCCTGCTGCTGAGTGCCATCCAACAGAAAGCCAGGTTCATAAAAACATTATGATGTGTCCTCATCCATCTGATTCACCAGACCTGGCACCATACAACTCCTGGCTCTTCTCCAAAGTCAAAACGACCATGAAAGGTAAATATTTTTAATCAATTCAAACACTGAAGAAGCCACAAAAGTGCAACTAAATAAAGACACTCGTGAAAGAGGACTTTCAGAACTGCTTCAGAAAGTGGCAAGAACAATGGGATGTGTGTTTGAAATGTGGGGGAGTATTCTGAGGGGCATTCATGGTAATATGCCTTTAACTGTAATAAAATTTACTTAAACAGACCATCTTTTTTTATCAGACCTCATATTATATACTTAAAATTTCCTAAGAGGGTAGATCTAAGTTGTATTCTTATCACACACTCACATACACACAATAATGATAATACAATAACAGGGGCAGGAGAAAACTTTGGAAAGTAATGGATCTGCCTATGACCTTGATGGTGGTGATAGTTTCACAGATGTACACCTATCTCACACTCAAGTTGCACACATTAAATAAGTACAGCTGTTTGTTTACATGTCAATCAAACCTCAACAAAGCAATGTTTTTTTTAAAGATGACCTACAAAATCATTTTGGAAAAGAAAAGCTATTTACCAAGCACACTCTGCCTGCCTGCCCAACACTGCTCTGGGAGGGTATTCCTGCTACCTCGGTCAACAGGGAAGGCTCTGAGGTCAAGAGATGTGGGGACTTGTCCAGTTGCAATGCCAGTAAGAAGGGAGCTGAATGTTTACATAAGCCCCTGCTCCTTCTACCAACCCCTTGTCTGGGTCAAGGGAGGGCCTGCCTTCCCATGACATAGGTATGGCAGTTAGGGTAGAGTGTCGATTTGATTGGCATTGGGATCTGCCCCCAGGGATTGATGGAACACACTTCTAAGCATGTCTAGACGGGTCATAGAAGCGTGGCTTTGAGGTCTACATCTGGTCCCTTGCTCTTTCCACTCTGGTACACTTCCCTTGCTTTGCTTCTAGGCTCTATGAACTGAGCAGCTTTGCTCTGTCATGATGTGCCATGATGTCTCTGCCTTGTCCAAGCCTTGTTCAAGGACTGAGTAGGTCTCTCAGCTGAATGAGGACAAATGAGTATATAATACCAACTTTAAACAACATACTGATTGGCAAGAAACTAGCAACCAATTTCAGGAACTAAGAATCTTCTAGAATATTCTGGAGCCCAAGCAGTGGGCCTGGTGGTACCCATGTGCTCACCTACAGACGTGTTCTCAAACTTGACACTATTGTCATTGATGCCAGATAACTCTTTGTCCTGTGTACCATTGGATGTTTGGAAGCACTCCTGGGTCTCTACCCACTAGACGCCAGCAGCATTTTCCACTGGTCGTGACAATGGAGAATGTGCCCATGTCCCATGCTACCACCCAGAAGCCCAACTCAAAATCTTGCCATGGATGGTGGCCACACCAAAACATAGCCCTGGTGGTTTCAGATCTTCCTGGATTCTTATGTACCATATCTCCATTTTAAAACTCTGACAACTAATTAACTTCTTTTTTGTTGTGAGAGCTACAAAACATGTGCAGCTCTGTCACTAGCCACAGCCCCCACCAGACTCTGCTGAGTCCAGATGGAAAAATGAGAAAGGACACAACCTATTCTCAGCATTCAGATCCCTGAGCTCCCAAAAGGCCAACTCTGACCACATGACCCTAGGAAAGGCCCTTATGCATATAACAAAGACAGACATAGACAGGGAATCTGAGTTATTTCTGGGGGAGTACTGTCCCAACATCCTCTGTCCAACACACTCTCCCAGAAACCCAGACTGGCAAACCCATTCCCAGGAGGTAAGAACACATACTTTTTGCAGGTATCCACCTTTTTCCTTCCTTCCCCCTCAAAATACAATCACCTTCCTTCTGATGTTCCTACAGCCAGACCTGGGCTGGGCCTGGTCTATGGAGCAAACACTTGAGGACATTGCCCGCACCCCCCCTCCGCCAACTGGGTGGCCTCAGGTGCCAAAGACCAAGCACCAACCTGCCCCTCTCAGAAGCCCACTCCTCTTACCTTCCAGGCCCCTGCTAAAGGACACATCCTGAGCAACTTCCCTTTCCTTTCCTTCAGGCAAGAATCTGGGTTACTAGGGGGAGGGCAGGGGAGAATCTAATAAATCTTAGAATATACTTCTTGGCTAAAGGAGAAACACACATGCACCCCCACTTACTGGTGTCATGAAACAACTCTGCAGCAATCTCTGCAGAAACCCAGGTTCAGAAGTTACTATTGTATTCAAGCTGTATTAAATCAAGCTGTGAGAAGCACCAGGGTTATGCTTTTAAAGAACGCCCTGAGCCAATTCTGATGTTTAAAGGGAAAAGGAAAAAGTTTCCAAGGCTTCCAGAAATTCCGAGGAGAGGAAGTTTCAAACTTGAGTGTTCACAGTCCATGGCCCCCACATGGAAACAGCTTGGTTTCATGTATTTGATTTTACTGTTCAAACTTTAGGGTCTTTTAACTTCTTATTTTTACAGGGCTCAGAAGAAAAGGTAGACAGAGCCATTTACTCACCAAGTGCCAAAGAAAACCTGAGCACCTCCCTCAGGGGGGCTCAGCCGAGAAGGCAGTGAGGCAGGGAGGTGGGGAGAGACCCCCTGGCTCCTGGCACACCCCAAGTGCAGCTCCTCTGGCCGCTGGAGGCCAAGCCCTCGAGGCCAGCTGCTAATTAACTCCAACAAGATCAATTCAAGCCAGAGAGCCTAGGAGTGAGACCAGGCAGGACTGTCACTGGGCTGTGGCTGGGCTCCAGCCACCAACAGCAGGAGGAACAAAATGGAGACTTTCCAAAAACAAGATGAGGCCCAGCCAAGCCCCGAGGAATCCTAACTTTAGTCCCTTGGGAAAAGCGGCTGGGTCTGCTCAGCCAGGGCACCAATGAGGCCCAGCATCCCTTGGAAAGGTCAAACAAACCAAACAGGCCTTCCCAGAACACCTCAGCCCAAGCCGTGACTTCATGACAATCACCCTGGGCTGAGAGGGTGATTCACGCACAGCCACTTCCAATCCAAGCCTGCAGGATCCAAGCACTGTATACCAGGCTGGGCAAGGCAAAGGAAGTGTACCCATCTGACAGGTGCAGAAACTGAATGAGACCCAGTCCCAAAGGAGGCAGGAGGAAGACAGAATGTGCACAAGCAGTCCTCAGTTTGGCTCTGATATCACACGGCTGGATATCTGTGTGACCTGGAAGAAGGCGTGTTTTACCCCTCAGAGCCTCAGTTTTATCATCTGTAAAATGGGAGTGAGGATGTCTACTTCAAAAAGACTTGAAAAGGCACCAATAAAAGTTTTAAATCTTTATGTGCATATGCATATTTTATGCCCACATATATATGCACATGCATAGGGGCCCTGCCTGGACACGTACAGTCCCCACCTGGTGGCAACAATACCCTGCTGTTTCTCAGGGTGGGCACCTTCCCTCTCAGCCCCTGCAGCTGAGGAAGGCCCGACCTGTTTCTGTCAGAGGTGTCAGACACTTCTGACCCAGAATCGCCAGGGTTGAACTCAGGTTAATTTACTTAATTTCCCCAGTTGTCATGATGCACAAGAGGCCATCTAGAAAGAGTTGTTGGAGACCCAGTGGCTGGACTTACAGAAGGCACTGATGTCCCCCCACCCACCCCACCTTGTCCCACCCCCACAAAGCTGCAGAGTCTCAGATGCAAAGAACCATTAAGATGGGACTCTCTCCCAGCCCCAGGACAAGATGGAGGCCACAAGAGGACATCTTGGGGCAGACACTGAGCAGAGTTCTGATCCAAAGCCAGGAGACACTCCCTGGCTCTCCCCCCAGTAGCATCCGGCTTCACACTGCAGGACAGATGAAGAGGACAAGAGGCCAAAATCTCCCAAACCAGCCTCCCCTTAACCTGGAGGGAAGTGGGCAGGAAACATCCTGTGGGCAACTTTAGCATAGGGAGGTCTCCATGGCAACCCTCCAGCTGCAGTCATTAATGAGTTGCCTGGGGACCATGGGGGACAGGGATTGGGGTGATGCTGAAGGGCAGGGTGGGCAGTTTCCAGCAAAGAAGGAAATAATAAAGACCTTCCCCTAGCTGGGAAAAGTCTTCCAGAAAGACATTTCTTCTTGGAAGGAAGGAGAATTGGTCTTAGTACGGGCAGCTTTACTGAGCATCTCATCTACCTCAGACTACAAGGGCCCACAGGAAAGATCTTACTGAACTCATACCCCAATACCCAAGACGGGGTTCGACTGCTGGTCCCATTTTACAGATGGAGAGACTAAGATTAGGAAAGCTGCCTAAGGCTGCACATCAGGTAAGACAGCAGGCCCATGACTTAGGCACACCTAGGTCTAGAGGCCCTTCCCCCACCCTCTTCTGCATGGGCAGAAATGAGGGGTGGTGAGCAGGCATTGGTGGGGATGGAGCCCAGAGGATTCCTCTGATTCCCAGGGTCCCAGAGCCAATCCCTGGCCCACTGCTCAGCTAGAGCACAAAGGTCATGGTGGGGCAAACAACCCCAATCCATTTCATAAAAATCTAAGGTGGAAGCAACTGAGAAATGCCTTCATCCAATTATCCCTACCTCATGTTTTATAGACAGGAAAGAGAGGCCCAACAAGGGAACAGCACTTGTCCAAGGCATACAGCAAAGCAAGTATGAATGAGTACCTGCTGTGTGTCAGGCGCTTTGCTCCAGGGCATGATGGCAATGACCTGCCCCCAGCACCAGAGTCACATTCCTGCAGGAGGTGAGCAGGACAGGGACAAGTCACCAGTGACCAACAGTGATGGCTACCCAGGGGAGTGACGAGATGGAACCACAGGGAAAAGAGAAACCCGCTCTGAGTGGGGCTCTAGGGAAGGCTGCTCTGATCCAGATGTGGAGGCTGAGTCCCCAGAGGCAATCAGGGAAGAACCAGGGAAAGAGAATCAGGACACATCTCAAGTGGAGGGCACAGCATGTGCAAAGGGCTTGAGGTGGGATGTGAGGCTGTGTTCCCAAAAAGACCAGAGTGGCTGGGACAGAGGAAGTGAAGGGGCGGGGCCATCAGAGTGAGCGTTAGGATGGGGCGGGGGTGCTGCATCTTGTAGACTATGAGATGGAATCTAGACATTCTCCTAAAGGTCATGGGAAGTCATGGGAGAGATTCGAGTGGCAGTGAGATCACTGTGCACTATAACATTTCCAGGTGCAATACAATAGTGGCTGAGTCCAGCATGGAGACAATGGTGAGCAGTGCACAAATTTGAGATTCTTAAAGTCACAGAATTAGCCAAAGGTGTCATGTGCTGGCTGTTCTGCTGGGGAGAGAAGACTCAGGAGTGGCCAGGGTCCTTGACCCTTCACTAGGCCTTCAGGGGTGGCACATACTCGCCTCCCAGGTAGATGATGGGGGTTCTCACACAGGGTACCAGAGTCTGGACGTGTGAGCAACATGGAAGGGAGGTCTGGAAACTGTGTGGAACTGGGACTCCACCAATCCCAAAGCCACCGAGTACACACAGTCTGGTTCCACAAGCTGTGGGCAGTCAACAGTCCTCATCCCAGCCATGCTGCTGATCTCCTGATCACCGCTCCTCACAGAGGGCAGGGCCCCAGCCTCAACATCTCTAACCTGGTGATTTTAGAACAGGGAATCGAGCATGTTTGTTTGCTTATTTGTTTGCGGTACTAGGAATAAAATATAGGAAATTCACACTAAGGTACATCGTCAGCTCTATTTATTTTTAATTTGAGATATGGTCCCTCTAAGACACCCAGACTGGGTTTGAACTTTCGATCCTCCTGCCTCGTCCCCTAGAGTGCTGGGGAGTCAGGGGTGACACTGGAAGGCTATACCTGCAGTCCTCTAGCCAGGCCCAAGTCACTGTCAATTTCCAAAGCCTTGAGAAGGACCTCTGATCCAACTGTCGCTGTCCCGTGCAGTCACTGGGCAGCCGTTCTCCCTTTGAAGGCAGCTCCGGGGAGGGTGCTCAGTGGCACGGCCAGGATGGGCTGTGAAAGCACAGTGGAGGCCACCACCAGCTGTCAGCAGTGTGAGGACCTTCCATGCCTGGCACAGCACTGCTGTGGTTGGGCTGGGGAGCCAAAGTGCCCCAGCATCCTCTGCCACCCTCAGCACAAAGTTCTGTGAAGATGTCGAAGCCTTCCGGGAAGCACATGTCCCAGCTGCGAGCACGGAGGCAACAGACACCACGGTCACTCTGTGAACTCTGCAAGCAGAGTCCTTCCCTAGGTTGCCTCCAAAGGCCATGCACGTTACCCTGAACGTGAAAAACTTCTCCTCCGTGCAGCCTGCTCTCTGGGAGCCAGGTACTGAGTGCAGTGCTTCACAGGCTTATCCTCTATCCCACAGCTCTCTGTGCCATTCCTACTCCCATTTCACAGATGAGGAAACAAAGGCACAGAGGCAGAAAGGCACTGGCCCCAAGTCACACAGCCAGTAAGTGTGCGTGCCCATCAGGTCTGGTGGCTCTAGATCTGAGCAGTATTTCTTACTTTCCATTATCCCACTCCTCTTGCCCCCAACAAAGAGTGTATTTAGAAATTTATTTTTCACCCCGCCATGAAATCTGAATAGAACCACTATTCTATGTATCAGTTTTGCACTGCAAATATATCTGTGCTTTATAGTTTAAAAGAATGAGACTTTTAAAGTGTGACAAACTGATTTTCACTTGAAGAGGGTATCATCTGGAGAATGGTCCACAGTCAAGACTAGGGCTGTCCGATAGGAACAAAATACAAGCTAGGTGTGTTATTTTAAATCTTCTAGCAGCCACACTTAAAAAAATTAAAAACGGTTAATTTTAATTAACTTGGCATTAATTTAATATTATTTAAACCAGTATAACCAAAATGTCGATATTTTAGATTATTATCTTTTCATGTACAAAATATATAAAAAGTTGTAAATAAGAACTTTTATCCCCCATCCTCACCCCACCTCATCCCACGCACAGGGTTTAGAATCCCCTGCTCCTTCGAAATCTGGCCCAGCCACATGTCACTTCTAGCAAGCTCTGTGAGGACAGAGAGCATCACAGTGGGCAGTGCCCACTAAGCTCCAATTACTCTGCAAAAGCTACACTGTGTACTGTCCCCAAAACTCCTCCCAGTCAAGCTCTGAGGACCTTCTCCCGGCAAGGACGTACAGAGAGTCTCCACCACTCCTAACCACCAGCTCCCACTTGGGAGACTCTCAAGACCTACTAGGGACAAGACACCACACTGAGAAGCTCTGGAGAAGGGGCACGGAGGAATAAGAGCTAGCTTCTGTCCTCTAGCAGCTTCTAATCTAAGCTCAGCAAGTGAAATTCAGTGCATCTGCAGGAGCCACACCTAAAGATTCAAACAACCCTGGATGAAAAATATTGGGGGAAAACTGCATGCATACTGAACAAGCACAGACTGGGACCTTTCAGTTATAAGATCCCAGGACAACACCAGGTGCCCATACGGAGAACTTCTCGAGAGCTCCCAGGATATGTGTGTGGCATAGAAGAAGAGCAGATGCCATGGTGAGCCGTTATCATGAGTTCCCAAGATAGTCCACACCATGTTTCTTAGACTTGTACTTTTATTTCTTTTACCCTCTTTTTCTCTTTGCTCAGCCCAAGTTCGCTCTGCAAAGCTGATTTCTTCCATAACCATTCACCTCTCACCAAAATAAACTTTCGGTACCATTTTTGGCTTGGCTTGTCCAATTCTTTGTTTGAAGCCAGAAGAACCTGGAATACTGGCAAGCCATTTCTAAAGGAACTATCCAATAACACTACCACTGTCTTTTAATCCTCATGCTCGTTCTGAATGTGGCCTCTTTGTTACTATTCCATTTAACTGAAGAGAACATTGAGCCCTGAGAGAGCCTCGATCCTGACCAGGACTCACCAATCTGTCTTGGCCAAACCAGAAGAGAACAAAGAAGTGGCCACCAAAACAACACGAGTGCTTTCAGGAACAAGGAGGGTAGCCTCAGCAAAGGCTGCAGGGAAGGGGAGTGAACTTGGAGGTGGCCAGAGAAGGAAGGAGGTAGTAGGGTTCCCTGGATAAGGTGGGGGGTGGGCATATCTGTAGGAAGTGCAGAAGCAATGGGTGGATTCCCCATAGATGGAACAGCACAGAGATTCCTCAGACCCAGGACCAGGAAAAGAGGCAGGAATTCTGGGCAGAAAGATGCGTTAGCACAAAGCCTATGCACAAACACTGTAGGAGAAAAATCCAGGTTCAATCACTGAGACATGGAAAAGCACCCACTGGCCACCCCATGGGCCATGATGCCATCGGAATCCAACTTCCCAAAACATTTACCAGAAGGTTCCGGGCACCAGACTCCATTCTGTAAACTTGGATGCCACTCCAGAGCCAAAATGATAGATCTCCCAGAGAACAAGATAAACTCTCCCTCACATTCTAAATAATGCAAGGGAGGTGGGGAGGAGAAGGAAATAAATCAACCCTCCCAACTGCCCAACTTAAAAGGGATTATGGCCAGCCGCAAGAAGGGAGCACCAATGCCACATCCTTATCAGGCACGAGGCTGCTCCAGACACAAATAAAACTTTTGGCAGGCATCCTTCTTCTGCATGGGGGAGGGGAGCAAGAGTCCTGATCTGCAAAGGTCAAACCCATCCTCCCAAGCACAACCAAGTGGATATCCTCCCCCCAGTTTCCGGGAGAGAACAGTTCCTTTCGTGAACTGAGGCACTAACTGCAGCTCCAGGAATGAGGCCCGGAAATTGCTAGAGTGGCCCAGATTGCAAAGGTCCCACTGCATGAACCCTCTGTACTCAAAGCCCAAGCAGTGACCTGCTTCGGCAGTGAGGCTGAAGGGAGGACCACTCCCTGCCCCCCAGCAATGACCAGCAACGACCACCAACATACCCAGATGGAGCAATGCAGAAAGGACTTGACATGGGTGGCAAGCCCACACAATGTGAGTAGTGCTGGTGGCCTCAATTTACAAACAGACAAGCCAGAGTCACATGGCTGGGAAATGGCAGGGCTAGCACTGACCTAGACTTCCACGCTTTCCATCTAGGGGCCTTTCCAGTGGCACACCCAGCCCCCAGTTTCTAGCCCTTCCTGCCACACTTCCCCAGGTGAAAGGCTGGTGCTGACCTCTCCCTTCCCTGCTTTCTACCCTTAGGTTTCACGAGGCCTGCCAAACCAGCCCCAAGCCCCCAGGCAGAGCTAAGAGAAGGTGGGCATATGTTCCAAGGCTTCGGGGCCTCCCTGAGCCATCATGGCACCCACTCCCAACTCCAGAAATGCAGCCCAGCTTCGAAAACAGCCTGTCCAAGAAGCAGGCTTCTAGCATAATATTTTCCTCCCACATAACGTGAGAATAAAGGGCCCTTTGCTTGTCTCCTAAAATAACTGGCTCTCACCATAAAGCAATCTTCTGCCCAGGAAAAATATTTCTGTAAAACTTGGTAACTCTATCTGTGGTTCCTTTTCTGAAAGTCAAAATCTTGGAGGGTGAAATACAGCAGGGGCAGACATTATGACAAGCTCATGAAGTCATGTCTACCCAAGACGGTCCCTCCTTAGCACAGTGATTAATTTGCTGTTAACCACAGGGACTTTGTGTCTTAATACACTCAAAGCAAAGCTTCAGCTCACATTTCCACCAGAACAATACCCACCACGCCAGCCCTGGGGTCCAGCCAGGCAGGCGGCAGAGCCATGGCTGGGCTCAGGGGCCAGGAAGGACTCAGTTGAGATCAGGAAACTCCCGCAAGTGGCCACAGTGCACAGGTGAGCCTGTCCTTGGCCAGGGAGGAGGTGTGGCTTATAAAACACACAAGGGATGTTCTAGACCAGAGTATGAAAACACAACTAAACCAAACTAATTCCAGGACACCTAGAGAGGCCAGTGAAACCTGCCTAGGACTTAATTTTCCCATCTGTAAATGGGGAAGACTTAACCCAGGGGAGTCACTAAACCAACAGATGCAATATCCTTTCTGAACCTCTCCATCCATCAAAGAGCAACCAAGCCTCCTACTGGGCCCCTGAAGAGATGGAGGCAGGTTTAATGGAAATCTCCCAGGATACACCAGTAGCTCCAGAGGCCTTACAGGGCTACCAAGCATGTTCACTGAGCCATACCACATGCTAAGTCTTAAGTGGCTCTGCGTATTACTTTGTTTAATCCCAAGTCACTCCAGAGGAGTACTCTGCTGCCTGTTTTACAGGTCAGGAAACTTAAGAGCCAAAGCTAACACAGTTCAGTGTAAACCCAGGTCTGAAGCCCACGTCCAAAGTTTGGTGCCCCTTGAATTTGGAGAAGATGTACATGGCAGAGTTGGAGGGAGGGGCACTATGGATGCCCTGAGACAGCAGTTAAGGGTGTAAGAGCATTTATCTGAGGAGAGACACCATCAGATTCAGCAGATTCCTGAGAGTCTTGTTAACAACACCTGAAGGTTAACCTACGATCATCATGGAAAGGCTAGGAGCTAGAAAGGAAGGCTGTGAGCCATGCAGACCGCATGGAGGAGGTGGCAAAGCTCCCAGGCTCTTCCCAGATACAGTGGCAAAGAGTGTTTCTCCCCAAAGGTACTTTACCTGGTCACTCTGACCAACCCTGACTGGCTGCTGGCCAGAGCTTTGTTCAGTTCATTCAGTCTTTTTTTTAAACAGCGCTGGGGATTGAACCCAGGGCCTTCGCACTGAGCTACCTTACCAACATTTTTATTTTTATTTTTTCCCAATATTGAGACTAGGTCTTGCTAGGTCACTGAGTTGCTCAGGCTGGGCTTGAACTTTCAATCCCCTCCCTCAGCCTCCCAGAGTGCTGGAAGTACGGTCCCACACCACCATGGTTGACTTGTTCAGTGATCTGAATCTAGGAACCAGGTACACAGAGTGGGTGGTTCCATCCACCCCATGTGTATTCTGCAGCCTCCTTATAAGCTGGTTTCTCTTTTTGGAGGTTCAAGAGGTGAGCATGTGGCCCAGTACTGTCTGAGGCCCAGGGATTGGTTCTGGGGTAAGCACATGACCACGTCAAAACAACAGAAGAGCAGCCTGGACTTTTGCAGGAACCTTTTCTTCTAGCTAAAGTTTAGAAGTCTAGACTGATTAGTGCCAAACTACTAGTACCTGGGAAAAATCTGCCTAAGAACGAAGCTAACCCAAAAGAAACCAGAGTTGAAGACACAGGTCACTGTACTGGGACAGTCTGAGCTCTAGATTCAGCTGCACCTGAAGTCAACTCCATGGTTACATGAGCCAATAACACTTTTACATGAAACAGTTGAGAGGGGCATGAAACCCAAAAGGTCCCCACAACTCCAGACCAAGAAGGGTTGCTCCTACCTAACCACAAAGTCCCCTGAAGCTACCTTAGAAGATACCAACCAGGAGAAACCTGGCTTTGGCAGAAAAGCAGTAGAGCAACATCTGGAGATCACATCAGGGTAAGCACTCTGCATATCAAGGGGGTGGGGGGAGGAGAATAACTACAAAGATACACACCACTGATCTAAAGCCAACTACAGGCAAAAGCCCATAAATGACCTGAATGCCCAACGAAAGAGATCAGTGCAATAAATTATAGTCCATCCTTATAAGGGAAGCCTGGATAGCCATGAAAAACAATAAGATCATCTTTACCGACATGGAATACTTCCAAGATACACTGTTACATTAAAAAAGAAAGGTGTGGAACCAGATGTATAACATGCAGCTAACGTTAAAAGAAATATTTAAGTCTCTATCACTTTCTTGCAATTGTCCTTCTTTGTGAAGTGGATTACTCAGTTACCATACAAATACCAATGCTCCTCATTCTTGTCAGCCAAGAAGACTTCTACTGAGCCTGCAGGGAGCGAGCATGCATGAACACAGACAGGCTGGAGGCACCCTGAGGAGCCTAAAATAGCAGACAGCTCTGAAAGTGGAGGGGAAGGAGGCTACTTGTGCACTGAATGCCCTTTAGGACTAGTTTGGATTTGCTATTTATTCATTTATCATGTCCATGACTTAACTTACACACACAAAAAAGGTGAGGCCCTTTCTCCAGGACAAGAAAGAAGCAAGAAGTTCTATTCAAAGGTGCAGAGCAAAGGAGCTCCATGTAAAGAGCTCTGTTCCTCTGCAGTTCTGTGCCCTCTGTCCAAGCTGCTGGGCCCTCTGTGCTTCACCCTCCTGGAAAATGTTCTCTGAGCATCTGCCACATGCCAAATAGTACAAATGGCCCTGAGGCTACGAGGATGCACCACGAAGAGCTTGCCCCATGGACTCTGTATTCTGGTCTCAGTTTCCCCATAGTAGGAATATCGATTCTAGCCAGGTTGTTGCAACATTACCTAACTGACAGATCACTTCGAGGAAACCCTTGCAAACTGCAAAGCCCCAGATAAACACTGGCAGGATGAAACTGGCCCTGTTCAGGGTTGCCGCCTCCAGCCCCAGCAGGTGGTGTGACTTCCAGAGCCCAGAAAAGTCCTCATCCAGGAATACCGCCAGCAGTTGCCAAGCAAGATCTCCAGGATTAAGAAGCCCTGATGTACGACATCAAGAGCCAATGCTCCAATCTACCCATCTAGATCATCTGCCATGATCACTGCCAACCACAACAGTGGTGGCCACAGCCACCCAGGACTGCCTCCCTTTAACTTGAACAGAGCCATGCACTCAAAAAATGGGTTCAGATGGGCCCCAAGAGAAGCGAACCAGTGCTTCCTTGGGGACAAGGTGAAGAACGTTCTTTCTACCACCATGTACTGTGAATACTCCTTTGACACCCCCAGGGTGGATGCCCACCTGAGCAACAGTGGCCCTTGTTTTTCTAAGAGTCAGGTCTGATCAATGCAGTAGCAGTCAGCTTCAGGTGGCTACTGAAAGTCACATGTTAATTCATCCAAATAAAACATATCTTCAAATTCAGTTCATTAGTGGCAAATCCACCTTCCCAGTGCCTAGTGGCCATAGAAGCTAACAGCTCCTAGACTGCACAGTGTGGACCAGGAGCTGTCCACCTCCAGGAAGGTTCACTGGACCACACAATCTTATTTGTCCATTTAACATCCTTTCTTCTTCTAGTTCTAAAAGAAGAGACCAGGCAGTCCTTTCAAGAGGAGAGGCTAGGTATCAATCACTGTCAGTGAAGTTCAAATGCATGCAGAGGTTTAAGAAGCCATCACCATGGGGAAGCGAGAAGAGGGAGAACTATCCATTGAGAGCTTGTCATGAGCTGGGAATAGTGTTGGCATCTCTGCAGGACCACCCATTGTGTCCCCACGATTCTGAGGGATGCCATGCCCTCCTCTACCCTCCCTACTCCTGTAGGTCCTGTCACCTCCCTTTCAAGTCCAGTCTCCACAGCTGTCCCTAAAAACAGGGAGCTTCCGACTCAGAAGGTAGGGAACAGGGAAACCAAAGACTGTGGTACACAGCTCCCACAAAGTTCAGAAGCTGCTGGTCCCTGGGCCACACTGAGTCTGTCCCAATCCACAGCCCCCTCAGCATGTCTCCTCCTCTCTCCACCTATTCCAGGTAAGCTTCTCCTACAACTGCCCACCTATGCTAGCTCCTCACCTTTCATTTTCATTTTAAATGTACTGGCTTTTCGAAAAGCCCAAAAGGTAATACATACTCATTTTTGTAAGGTCAAGTACGTGGAAATGCATAATATGAAAAGTGAAATTGTTCACCCTGATCTTTGACAGTATACTCTTTCAGACCTTTTTCTATACACCTCCAAATATACAGTGACATGAGCCCAAACAGACTTTTATATACAGTTGCCCCTCTTTATATGCAGGGGATCGGTTCCAGGAACCCTGCAGATGCTCCAGTCTCTTATATAACATGGAGTAGTATTTGTATACCACCTGCACACATACTCTTATATACTTTAAATCACCTCTGGATGACTTGTGATAGAACTTAACACGATGTAAATGCTATGTAAATAGTTGTTACACTGTATTAGTGAGGGAATAATGACAAGAAAAAGGAGATGTTCAACTTTTCTTTTTTAATATTTTCAATCTATAGTTGGTTGACTCTGCAGATGTGGAATTCAGAGATACAGAGAACCAACTATATGCACGGACCAGGCCCACAGAGAACTATGCATGGAGCAGGCTCACGGTCTCCTTAGATTATGCCTTTCCTTTGTTCATTCACCAGCTTTTCTTGGTCCTCTTCCTCCCAGCACCTGAGACTCCAGCTCATCCTGCTTTTACCATGAAATGGCCACACTGCTGCTTATGAACCTGTCCCCTACTGATGGGCATTTGAGTTGTCACCAATCTGTCATTCTTCCAATAATACAGCCATGAATGTTCTTGAAAGCATGTGCTTCTGATGACATGCAAATATTTCTCAATCCCTGCGTGACCCATGTAGTCTTGCCTCTGCTGTCACTTCACCAGGGGAGCTCTTGTCAAACCAAACCATGACCACACTCCAGTGGCCACCTAAGTACAATAGATACCTTTCCTTTTGGTCTTTTTTGTGTATAACTCCACTTCTCAGTGGCTTCCCTCTATATCACTTTCTCTCTAGTGGACTATGTTGATGGCCCCAAATTAATCCCACCCCCCAGTATTTACACTTTGAATAGCTCCTTTCCCTAAATGAGGGCTAGACCTGAGACTTGCTTTACCCGAGAGAATACCGTGGCCTAAACCTTCAGAAGCCCTGGCAGTTGCCCTTTTGCACTCTTGGGGATGCAGCCACCATGTGACTCTGACACCTGAGATGATCAAGCTACAAGGGAGCCCAAGCTAGCCATAGGTGGGGCCACCTGCCCCAGACACATCACCAAGCATGGCTGTTGCAGACAGACCCACATGAGCACGGCCACCAGACCCCCACACAAGTCGTCCTGCTGTACTCTGCCAAAACTGCATTATCTTGAGCAAATTACAAACTGACTCGGTAACTACATTTTGGACTTTTCTTTCATGGAAACAAAAATAAAGCCCCTTTCTGTTTAGTGTGTGTCTTCAAGGAGGAGGCAAAGACCCGGAGAGGCCCCAACAGCTAAGCTGGGCCACTCTTAGGCTCAAGAGTCTAAAGACTCAACCACATCTTCCTTCTGGGATGCAGGTACCACTATGGTTCAGGCTCAGAGGGTGACTTCTCAGGCACGAAGCCCCCAAGGGACTCATTTTCTTTATCCCCTAAGCAAGTCCAGTGGTTAGCACCAAAGAACCTACTGCAGTTCTAGGAGCATCTTCCCTGGTGAAAAAAAAAAAAAAGAAAGAAGAAAAGAAATCAATAAGCCAAATGGCTATAAAGCCAAGAAAGAAAATGAAGGTACAGAGAAATTAGGGAACTTTCCCAAGGTCATGCAGCTAATGAGAAGTAGAGCTAGGGCTTGAAATTCGACATTTAGTCTCAGAGATTGCACTGGTGGCCAAACACTAGTATTTTTCTAAAACTGTGACCATGACCTGAATTAAGAATAACATCGTATAGTGGCCTCCTATATATATGGTTTTGGTTACAAATGTGTGTGTATTTCTAGTAATACAAAAACACCAAATAATACTCTTACTGTATGTGAGATTGTTCTCATACTTTTATTCTTTTTCATTTTTCTAAACTCTGGTCACTAAATTGAGTTCGTAAGTTACAGTCACTTACAAATCAAGTGTCCTCGGCAAGGTGTTAGGTTTCTTTAACGGTTCGGTCTCCCCATAGGTAAAATGAGCATACGAGCAACACCTACTTCACCAGGGTGCTGTGAGGACTGAGCCATGGGGACAGCATGTGGCACCACCAGGTACTCAGCAAAGAGCAGCTGCTGTTACCACCTCCTTCTGAGCCCCACGGGCTCTGCACACAGACAGCAGTTAATAGATGTGCCAAGCCTGCAGTCACAAAACAGCACGAAAGGAGCCCCATGCCCAGATCTGCCCAAGCCAGGGTACTTCTCTGACTTCCCAGGACAGGGGAGCACGAAGAGAAAGCCCCCAGCACTCTCTGAACAGGCACCCTGTTCTTGGCTTACAGGAGCTTTCTTAAATCATCTTTTTGCTTTTGCAGTCTGTCTATACCACTGGGGGGAAAAAGGGCAGAACATCGAAGTCAAGGTCGAAAACTACCCTGTAACACAGGAAGTCAGGCATAGAATGGGCATGGTGGTCGCAGAGCCAAAAGGCAAGCCCAGGCCTCCATAGGGGCCCCAGCCATGCAGCCTCCTGAGTTAGAAAAACACCCTCAGCAGGAGCCCATCTGGGAGGCTACAGCCTGGCACTGCCCGTACCTGCCACCTGAGGGAGGGTACGTGGCCCGTCCTGTTATCAGGGACCCTTTATGCTCTGCCGCACCCTTACCTGGCCCAGCTCCATCTCAAGGCTTAGAAAGCCTATGTGAGGCCAGTCAATCCGCTCCAGGATGACAGTATTTCTTCTTCTTTTTTTTTTTAGGTCAAATTTTTTAAATTTAAATTTCAATACAGTCATGTGACACACGGTGGAAATATAATCTGAGAAATGTATTAGGCAATTTCATCTGTGTATCGCAAAGTACTGCACAGAGTGCCAACTTCTAAGTGCAAATTGAGAAGGTATATGTCAATCATATGTGGTGGCCCCTTGATATTATCCAAATATGCAGTTAAACACAAGATACATGAGGCTACCACTGGCATAACAGCACACTGTTTTACAGTAAACTCTTTCATATAAGTAGGATTATGCTCTAAAGGACGAAAAGCACAGCATGTTATGATAAGTACCTAAAACAGTAACAGTCATTTGTCACACTATCGAGTACTGTGTACTATACATAGTTGTATGTGCTTCTTCTGGAAACACACCCTTCTCTCCTTTGATCTCAGTGACTCTTCCTTCCCAACCCACTGATGAGCTCCAGTCTAGTCCCTATCTACATCTCTTCCTATAGTTTCAAACACAATCTATATATGGATTCTTTCCAGATTCCAGCCTGTAACCTGATCTCTCCCCTTCCCCTCCTGCCACCCCTGCCCCTCTGAACCTTTTCATCCTATTTCAAATTATCCATTATTCATTTTAATCATTTTAATCCTTAATTACACTTTCAGTTTCTCACACTAGAGAAACTATTCGGTATTTACACGTGTGTCCTGTTTATTTCACTTAAGAGGATGGCCTCTATATGCATCCATTTAGCTATAAATGTCTCTAGTTTCTCGTTCTTTATGGCTGAGTAGTACTCTGTTTTATAAAAAAAAAAAATCTTCTTTATCCAGTCTCCAGTTGATGGGCACTTGGGCTGTTTCCAAGCTTTAGCTATTACAAACTGTGCCACTATAAATATGGGTGCACGTATATTGCTGTGGTATGATTCTTTTAATTCTTTTGGGAAGATCCCCAGCAGGGGAATAGCTGGGTCAAATGGGACCTCTAACCCTAGTTCTTTGAGGTATCTCCATACTGATTTCCACAGTGGTGGCACCAGTCTGCACTCCCACCAACAATGGAGAAGGGTTCCTTTCTTTCCACATCCCCACCAGCATTTGTTATTGGATGATTTCTTGATAACAGCCATTCTTTCTAGGGTGAGATGGCATCTCAGTGTTGTTTTCATCTGCATCTCTCGAATAACCAGTGATGTTGAACATTTTTTCATATATTTATTTGCTGCTTTTACTTCGAGAAATATCTGTTCATTTCAGATGCCCATTTTTGAATTGGGTCTTTGAATTTGGGGGTCTGATTTTTTTCAGTTCTTTATATATTCTAGATAGCAATCCTTTGTCTAAGGTACAGCTGCTGAAACTTTTTTCCCACATTGTAAGTTGTCTCTTAGCTCTGTTGGTGGTTTCTCTTTCAGTACAGCTTTTCAGTGAGATGAGATCCCAGTTGTTGATTCTCTGTGCTAGTTCCCGTGCTTCTGAGGTTTTGTTCATAAAGTCTTTACCTATGCCAATGTCTTCCAAGAGTTCCACTGAACTTATCTTCCAGCAAATTTAGTGTTTCTGTCTTAATATTTACATCTTTAATCCACTTTGATCTTAGTTTAGTGCATGGTGATAGGTATGGGTCTAGTTTTAATCTTTGGCAGCACCATTTATTTAAATAGGCTATCTTCCGTCCAATGAGGGTGGTGGCTCCTTTGTCAAAGATGAGGGGGCTGAGTATGTCTGGAATTGTTTCTGCATCTTCTAATCTATTTCACTGATCCTTGGGTCTGTTTCTTTGCCAGTACCATGCTGTTTTTAGCAATCTTGCAGAAAGAACATGTTTTGTCACAAGATCAGGATCTTTCCAAAGTGGTTCTCTGTTGAGGCTTTGGGAACAAAATCCCACTCGGGCTCCCTTTTTGTTTGGTGCACCCTTAGGGCTTGGTTTCCTAGGGGCTTGGTGATGCACTTGGTTATCTGACACTTGTCTCTTAGGATTTTTTCCCCCTAATATTTATAGGTGAAGGGTGGACTGGTGAAGACTGGCCAGAGGACTGGGGTGTCATTCCAAAATCGGATGAATAGTAACAGGAGTGGTGTCTGCTGGTCTTACTTTCTTGATCACTATCTGTGCTTCTTGCTCTTTCCCCCATTATTTTGAAAAATAGTCTCTATTCACATAATCTCACAGATTCATAACAATACTCAAGAGCATTTTCCTAGTCTTCATATACTGGTGATATTTATTTCTGCATAATTTATTTCTCCACAATAGATCTGCAGTCCACAATTCATATCAACCACGGGAAGATCCACTTTATTTTCTGCCCTCTGGGACCCAGCTTAAGTCTCAGGCAGGAGCAGCGGGCAGGCATGCAAGCGGCCAACTCTGGAAGTTTGAGCCCAACCATGCTGTTTTTATCACAGTAGCTTTGTAGTATAGTTTCAAGTTGGGGATTGTTATACCCCCAGCCATGTCTCTGTTGCCTAGAATTGCTTTTGCTGTTCTAGGTCTCTTCTGGTTCCAAATGAGACAGTATTTCTTGAGGCTGGCCAGACAGAAGAGAAGCTGGAGTCGAGAAAGGTTTAGAGCAAGTAGTAGCCATGGGCTCCCCATGGGTTGCAACACAGAGCAGCACCACCCACCACAATAGCACTGAGCCTTGGCTGGGGCTGTACCCTCTGTCCTGGATGCAGCCTGGATGCAGCTCTCCTGGCTGGACGAGTGGCTGCCACTCAGTGACCCGGTCTCCTCATCTGTATGTTGGGAAGCAGTACAGAAGGCAGTTGCAAGGATTCAGTGAAAGAACGCAGGTATAGCATTAGGCACAATGCTCAGGATCATGTCACACTCACTTGTTATGTCCCACTGTCACTCACATACTGACACCCATCGCTGCCACCACCACCAAAATGCTAAGGTCTAAATCAGCAATCATAAGCCCCCAGGATACCACAGGCCCTAACTGGTTGACAGTTTTTTAAACTTGGAAAGTTTTACATAAAAATACAGATGGCTGGGTTCTCTTTATGATCAGAGTGTGGCAACACCCAGGCCATATTCCCACAAAGCAACAGTTAGCTGGAGCTGAGTGGCCCTGTCCCCTTGAGGCAGGGCATGTGCTCCCCAGGGCACCCCAGACCCCATGCCTGCCAGATGTCTCCCACCCGTCTTGCTGCACTCTTGATATGACCTCTCTGGTCCCTGTGGGTCCCTGATCTCAGTCTTACCATCCCTCAAAGCTCTATGCAGGTGCCATCTTCTTCAGATATTTCCACTACCTCCCCCACAATCTCCACAGCCCTGCATCTGCCTTGTGGTTTAACAATTTTGTCAGCTACCTTGCACTGGGCACTTGCTATGTGCCAGGCAGGTGAAATCATTTCCCAATGGAAGTCCTCACAACCACCACAGGAGGCAAGTGGCATGCTTATCCTCACTTTCCAGATGCAGAAACTGAGGCCCAGAGAGGATTCTTCTATTGCCTTCTGCACCCCCATCATTTCCTTCCCCTTCTCTGTGCTACTCTGTGCACCAATCTCCGGGGGCTCCCTGCCTGTAGACTTCTGCAGTCAGCCAAGGGGAGATCCCACCAAGAACCTAGAGGGTAGGGAAGAGAGACCGTGACCACTGCAGCACCATGGCTCCAACTCAGGTTAATCCTCTGTGCTTAAAGCCTCTGCCTGGCTGCCTCAGCGCTGTTCCTCAGCTGTAGCTCCTTCGAGGACCAGCAACAGTCCTTCCTCCTGGCCCTTCTGCTTCCGACTGGGTCTAGGCCTGGGTACCTCAACACCTCATGAGGGCTCCTCATCCTGTTCATGCTCTGGGAGCTCCACAAGTTTTCCCCCTTTAACTATCTACTAGTTAGTTATAACAAGTTAGTTGTACAGTACATCCATTTCCAGCTGGATCCCTGGCTGACACCAAGCCCCACAGTTAGAAAATTGGGCAGCTAGGACTGGAACCCAGGATGCTGGCCTTCACAGCCCCTGCTCTTTAACCTCATATCCAATTCTATTTCTCCTGGTCCTCCGCCTGCCTATAGCCTCCTCAAGGGTCCTTGCATGTCACCCAGAGAAATAAGCATTGTGCCCAGGCCAATTAGACATTCGAAATCTCATTGGGCCTAGAGAATATAGTCTGTCACTGATTCCTCTTTATCTTCCAAAGCATTTTTACAACCAAGAGCCCATCCCCACATCTCCCTTCTTCCCCATGAAAGGTCACACAGGACCTCTCACACAGGGCCCACCACTTATCTTCCCTCTAGAAGAACCCCAAGGCCCACAACATAGCTAGGAAGGCTGCCACACCCATGCCTGGACCTCAATCAGGATCTCAAATAAACTGCTCTCTTTGCTACAGGGCTTTCCCAGCCACTGCTGGTCCACCTACCAAACACGGACATGACCATAACACATCCTTTCCTCCAACCCCCAACTCACCTCTGGGTTTTAGCTTATATCATATTTCCCCCGAGACCACCTCTGACCCTACACCAGTTGGTATTCTCTGACCTAGACCCATGTGTCCCCCTGATCTTCCCATTAGCACTATCTTCACTGCTCAGTGCCTATCTTCCCAAGCTATGAGCCAATCTAATGAACAAACACCCACACAAAGATCCAAAGTAAAACATTTACATATCAAATACAGCCACGTTTGAAGAGTACAGTGATGCCTCAGTATCCACAGGGGATTGGTTTCAAGTTCCGCTGTGGATACCAAAATCCACTGATGACAAGTCCCTTATATAACAAGGTTCAGCATTTGCATATAACCTATGCACATCCTTCCGTAGTCTTTAAATCATCTCTTCATTATTTATCATACTTAAAACAATGTCAATGTTATGTAACTAGTTGTTGAACTATATTGTCTAGGGAATAATGACAAGAAAAAAGTCTGTACGTGCTCTACAATTTTTTAAAAATATTTTCAGATTCTGGTACAAACACCCAATGATAAATGTAAATGTATTTTATACCTAAAATGTACCAATAAATATATATATTAAAAAAAAATATTTTCAGTCTTTGGTTGGTTGGGCCCATGGATGTAGAGCCCTTGGATATGCATTACGGGTGACCATCTCCATAATCTATCATGACAAAGAGATTTACTTTAAGAGTGCAAAAAAACTGAATGCTAGGAAGACTAGCAATGAAAATCATGCATACAAATTATACATCACATCAGCACAGAATGACTCTCTCCATCAATAGCCCAACAGCATTTGATAAAATTCAATAATTATTCCTGATTTTATAAATCTTACCAAGCCAGCAGTGGAAGCAAGTTTTCTTAACCACATAAATAACACACCTGATACTTATTCACTATTAAACAGGGTATATAGGAGTCTCAAACTCATGCAATAAGAGAAAAAAAACAGACAAGAGGCAATGACAAGAGTTTAGTTCAATTCACTCTAAGTTCTGTGATGTACGAATGACGTCCTTTTCCTCGCAGTTTCCATAACATCCTAAGCACAGTGCTTGGCATAGAGAGGTAGTTAAATATCTGTAGAGTGAATAACCACCCAGATGAGGTCTGATCCCTCAAAAAGCACCCAGCACTTTTTTGGAGACACATATCACTACTTAAACTGTACAATTTATTTTTTTTTAGTATTTATCTTTTCCTTCTAGATTGTAAGTCCCATGAAAACAAAGCCTGTGCTCTCTGCTCAGAACAAATGTATCCCTGGCATCAAGTGGGCACTCAACATCTATTTCAGCTGCGTGAAGTTCTGGGTAAATGCACTCAGTGGCTAGGGGCTGAACTAGAATGATTCCATCCTGCCTCTCAGCCACAGAACCCTCGGCACAGAGATGGGAGGTGCCCTTCGGCTGATGTCACTCCACTGGGGCCCTCAAAGGCATCAGCCATACACAAGGCCCCGCGCACCACAGCCCACGCAGCTCTGCCAGCAAGGAATGCAAAGCCCAGACCGACTCCTTGGAGCCCTCTAAACACACACACACCCAGGACCCGCCCGGGTGGGCGGGAGAGCTCATGCGTGTGCCTCTGAGGCTGAGGATGACTTCAGCAGAGGGACCTGAGGCTTTCCTCCCAGAGCCCCATGACTGGTGCCCACAGGGATAAACAGCCCCACTGCTTGCCCGGGAAGCTATCAAAGAATTACTTATGCCTCTGGAGTATGTGTTTAGAAAAGCCCCCACCCTACCTGGGCTTGGCAGGGGTGGCGACATCCCCAGGCTGGCCTTCTGGGAGTGCACCCGCCTTTGGGCCAGCCCCTGAAGGAAGCCGGCCATTCTTCATGCGGAGAGTCTGAAGCCATGAAGAAGCAGGCAACGTCCCAGAATAAACGGAGTGGGGTGACATCAAAGCCCTCCTTCGAGATTCAACAACTGAGGCCTTCAGCTCTCTCTGGCATTTCTTCCAGGATATTCTGGGGTCCTGCCTCAGTTCTCCCTCAGATAGAATGGCAGAGGCTTTGTAAGAGTAAAATTTTTCCAGGGGGGCAGAGGGTAGAGAAGGAGAAAGATTGTGAAAGACAAGCGCTCCAAAAGGAACCAGAGAGAGAGAGAGAGAGAGAGACAGAGAGAGAGTCAGGGAGGTAGCAAGGGAAGTACCTGACTTGGAATCCAATAAGAGACCTAAAAATTCCAAGTTTCTAAACCAAAGTAAGCGTGAATCCACAATGGTTGAGTGACGCTGCAGGCACCCTAAACCAAGAGGATTCTGGGCTCCCTGACTCACCCATGTCAGGGGTCCCCTTCCGGGCCACTACACTGTCCCCACCTGAAGGGTCACTTTGTATGTCCCTTTCTCTGGGTATGGTAAGCCCAGGCAAGGAAGCCTCTTCCCTCAGGTACATGCTCTCTGAAGTTCCAGGGCAAGATGGTTCCCTCTGGGGTCAGTTGTCACTGCCTCTTGTCCCCTGGCCTTTAGGGTGCCTTCCTCTGTCTATCAGCAGACATTCTCACCCCTCAATCCCCCATACCCTCCACAGCAGCTTCTGGCCCTACAGCTGACCTCTCCTGACACAACTACAGGGACCACCAGGACATTCAAGCAGCTGGAGTGATGTCTCCAGTCACTGTTCGTGTCACTACTGTTAATCAGTAGGCTGGCAGCTGGAGCCACCCCCAAGCCACATATTTGTGCAGAGGGTCAGGTAATTCAGAGCTGCCCACTGGCAGGGCTTTCCAGGGAGACAAGCACAAGGAAAGATTTCCTCCCCACCCAATCCCACACAGGAGCTTCCCAACAAACCCACCTATCCCTCTTCCAAGGAAGCAGTGACCCTGAGCCTCACTCCTCCCATACCGCCTAGAGCACCACTGCCTGATCAAGTGTGCACTTGCCGCTTCTTGGTGCCTTTCATTTATTATTCTGGAAGCCACAAGTGGACAGGGACACATATCTCTTACTTGCTACTATATCCCCAGTGCCTGGCACAGTTAGGGAACTATTATCAAGAATGAATTGTTAGTCATTATTAATTAATAATTCCCTAGTTATCAATTAAGCTGAGTGCCTAAAAGAAAGGCCTGTTCTACTCTTCCACTCAGAAGATGATCGGGGAAGCAGGAATAAAGGAGAGATCCCAGACGAGGAAAGAGGAGACAGAGATGGTGACTTAATATTTTCTGTCATTCCTTTCTTCCTTCCTTCCTTCCTTCCTTCCTTCAATATACAGTAAGTGCTTACTATGTGCCCTAAGGATGCCACAGGGAAGATTTATTTGGTAGCTGATTCTTTTCCACCATCTTACCTTCTCTCCTCACTTCTCTCTCTCTCTCTGTCACATACATACACACACACACAGCCATGAGGGTAGGAAACGCCCCTAAATTCTAAGTCCCTGCAGGGCACACAGTGGATGCCTCCTGGGTTTCTGACAAAACATGCATGCACAGGGGTGTTCCTGACTTCTGGGGACATACACATGTGGCCTGGCTGGGGGCTCCAGCCTTGGAGGGAAGAAGACAAGGGAGTCCTTGAATCCTCCACCAGAGCGCAGATCACAAAGATATGTCATAGCACCACTAGCCCTCCAGCAGACCCAGATCTATGGAAAGCCAGCAGCCCACTGGTACTTGACCCAGCTCAGCTTTCCTGGCCTCTTCTCTCCACTCCCATGGGTAAAGAAAGCAAAGTCGCCATTGGTTGCTCATGGAAGAGGAGAACCTCTGTGGAGAACTCAAAGATGCTAGCAAGCAGAGGTCTAATTCCTCCACACCAAGTCTTCCGCCAGCCTCAGAGCAAATCATCTTTTAATTCTGAAACACCAAGTACTTAATTTATGTTCTACTTCAAATGTCAAATCCACCTCCCAGCACATAGCTTTGAAACCACGTAAGGAGCCCTAACACTTTCCATATGGTGAAGACATGGGGCCTTTTAATTGTGCCAAGTGGTATCATTCAAGGGTAATTCCCCTGAAATCCAGCATTCGGGCAGCAGCTGGGCCAGACTCCAATCTCATCACCCAGCCCCGCACATCCCCACAGGCTCCAACCAGGCCTGCACCCACCTAATCTTCTCCAAATATCAAAATGTGCTAGGTGCCCCCTAATCAAATTACCAAACCACCTGGCAGCTGCCTTTGATCTAGAGGCAGGCTTGCCTGCCCCACAGCTCACAGTGTATTCCTGCAGGCAGCTCCGCTATAAAAGAACAAAAGGGTCAAGCTGGGGGGTGGGGGGGATAGGGTGGGAAGGGTGCTTTAAACCTGGTTGTACACATCCACACATGCGCACATGTACACCCCGTGCTCACATATGTGACCCAGTGCAGAGGCACACAAGTTCTATATCGCCATACTGTCCTGTCCGACACCTAAGTTCATCCTGCTATTCTTTCCACCCATTAAACTTTTGTATTCACCCATGGAATTTTCCAAACCCAGTATTTCCAATTGGTTTTCTTTTCCAACTGCCTTTTGCTGCTGCGCATTTCCAATATTCTCCATTATCTCTTTGAGATGACTGTGCTTCTTTTATTTGTTAATTCTGTGTAGCACATGGCTCTCTGACATATGCGTGGAGTTGTACGCTCCCTGTTTCCCCTGACTTTTCTCCTATGAGCTCGTGTGCCCTTGGACTTTATCACGCAATCATGGAAAGAGCAAAAGCCCAGGCTTAGCCTGGGTCCCTCCAAGTGGGAAGAGGTAACTCTGGTTTCATAATCCCTTCTTATGCACCTCCAACTCCATCCAGGTTCTTTTTGAAGAGTCATCTGTTGTAACTCTGCCAGGGATGAGAATATCACACCCATTTTGCAGAGGAGCTAATTAAGGTATACAACAGCAAAATGGCTTACACAAGGGGACAAGCACTGTAACCAAGCCTGACCTCAGTGATTTCTGCAGTTAGGAGGACAGGCTTAAGTTAGTGGCAGTGTGGTTACCCTCTCCATTCCAGGACCTTGCATGCAACAAGAACCCATCTTGAGCATTCACCAAGCTCCTCAGACCCACAGGGGAAAGGGGCAGACAGTGGCTCCTCCGCTCCTGCCTGCACCACCATGCTCATCTCCATGCGCTTACCAGCTAGCTGGTGTTCCCCCTCCCAGAATTAGCCAATGCACCCCTCCCAGACCATACTCTGGTACAGAGCCTCACCACACACGACTTCCTCTCCTAGAAAGTGCTTCAGGAAGGGAGAGAAACTCAGTCCACACCAGCTGGCAGGCAACTCCAGAGGGTTATGGGGAGATTAAGATAATGTAAGCAAAGTGCTTGACACACACAGGCACTTAATAAATAGTAGCTGTCACTGCAGTAGTAATGTTAGTTGGATAAGCCACTAATGTGTCCCCAACCACTTGGTGACAGACCAGGTGGAGGAGGAGAGACAGAGACCATCCCAGAGACAGGCTCGGGCTGGCTGGAGGACCACTGCCAGCCCAGGAAGCTGGCAGACTTTGGAGCACACCCTCCTACATGCTGATGACATCACAGAAGAACCTGCCAGCTACCCCTCCAGTGCTGACAGCCCTCAGGAAATGAAGCAGGGATGAGGAGAGGCCACCATTGTCCTCAGTGTCCCCAAATTTGAACATCCATTCCTACATTCACTGTGCTGACCACTTGTACTCAGCGTTTTCTTCCAAACCAACTTTACATTAAACTATCTTTTAACTTAGCTTCATCCTAAGCAATCATATCCATGAAATCATGGGTTTGATGGCCTAATTATTTTTTTTCTTATTAAAAAAAAAACCAGGTAGCTATTAAGATTAAAAATCCTCCTTCAGGACACCACCTGAAATTGCCTCACAGGCTCCCTACAGTGCTGCCCCACACCTTGGGCTCACCATGACCATCTCCCAGGGTAGCCTGGTCTTCCCTACCACTGCAGACTCAGAAGCTGAGCCATTTGGACCAAGGCAGGTGGGAACCCAGGCATCCAGGCCCAGCCACTAAGAATAACTCCCAAGGAGGCAGGGACATCCCCCCCCCCTTAAAGTCTTTGATGGCTGGGCCCACCCTCCAGCCACCAGACACATGTCATGCCGATGGCTCTATGCTTCACATCTTCAAACGTACTTTGAACAAATATTAATGACCCCTCAGCGTTTCTCTGAGAGAGGGGGCGAGGGAAGAAGGGGGACAAGCACCATCTCATGCTGTCCTCAGCTGGAGGAAGAAACCAGGCAACAAAATTCCATGACTTCACCAAAGCCACAGACTTAAGCTGGGGCCCCCTCCCCACACTCCCTCATTTCCCCCAATGGCAACTTTTACTGGCTTGCATTCCTCTTGCTGGAAACACTACTATTTAATTAAAAACGACAGACTTTTGTTTTCCTCTCCTTCCTTCCTCTGCCCCCCACCCCCCCGCCATCCTCTCAGACTGGATGCCAAGGAGACCCACCAAAAACATTCGGGTAACATTTGTTATGGCTTTGAAGATAAAAGTCAATTGAAGTAAGCCCTCACTGTATTTCAAGTTTCCCCTCTAGCATGAAGCAAAAGCTGCCTGGCAGTTTAGGGAAAAAAAAGAAAAAGGAGGGACTGCAAATACATGTCATTCTGCAGGAATACTTTGTAAAAATAAACAGGCTGAAAAATCCCAAAACTTGATTAATGGAAATCCACTCAGTTGGCCTCTGTCTTGAGCTGCAAATGCATTTTCATTGGCCTTTAAATAAATAAGTAGATGAAAAACTAGAGATGGTGGGGGAAGAAAGAGAAGTTTGTAGTTCTGTTGTTAAAGGGCTGGACTGCAGTGGCCCCCACCCACCAAGGTCTGACCTTCGCTAGGGTCTAGCAGCTCCAATTCCACCCCAGCTAAGAGAGAACTGGAGAAGAGAAAGGCCCCAGCGAGGAGGAGGGGGAGGGGGGAGGGGGAGGAGGAGATGGGAGCTTCTCTGGGACACAGAGGATACTCCACAAGCATACAGGCCCACCTCCCAGCACAGGCCCCTGCAGCCCAGCTGCCAGGACCCACCACCCAAACCCACACACATCTAAAGACTCCACCAGACTCTCCCCAGCCATGGGCAAGACCAAAGAACTAACCTGACCAGAGACTCAGTCTGTTCCCCTTCTAAGTTAAAAAAAAAAAAAAAAAAATTACATGTCACATCAAAAAGTTGATTCATCCTTTGATCCTCGGCTTGCGAGAGTTCCACGCAGACCATCTGAAAGCCCCGTGCAGAGCTCTGGAGCTCACAGGACATCTGTGAACACCAGTCCCAGGCCAAGAGCTGGGGCTGCACTCACTCATTCCCCTGTCACACGCACTGCTCCTCAGAACAACTCCAACCTCAGGAACCTGCTGGGTGAAGACCCAGGCCCTTTCTCTCCTGTGGGCCACGCTAAGGACTCTGCTGGGTCTCTGTGCCCCCAAGCTCCCACTCTGATGGCAGATGGCACTGATGAATCCCACAGATACTCACACACTGGAAGGTGGCCTCAAGATCCTGGCCAGCACAGCCCTGCCTCCCACCAAGACACCCCTACAACCTCCCCTGTCTCCCTAGACCCAATAACTCCAATTCCTCCCCATCCCTGGGGAGAGGGATTGAATGCTGGCCACAGAAACCAGGTGGAAATCAGAGCACGTCCCCAAATCCTACCAGCAAGACCAGCTTCCCCATCAACTGGACCTGTGCCACCTCCTCACCTAGGGCATTCTCCCCAGGCAGCCCTCTGCCTCCGACTGGACAGGAGACAGGTATCTGCCTGACCTCCAAGGTTCCCCAAAAGAGGGGACAGGGTCATGCTGGTAGGGCAAGGGCAGCTGAGGATTTTTAGACCTACATGCTGTATTAAGAGGAAGCTAAAAGTTGGGGTGTGTAGGTGTGGTGACCTATGTCTGAGGAAAAGAGTGAGAGGGTAGGACAGGGTGGGGACCATACCCGGGTGCCTCGACCAATGGTGCCTGCCAACCGCAGCTGCCGGGGTCCTGAGAGGCTGGCGGGGCAGCGCTGCCTCCCGATCCACTCTTCGATGCCTTTCCGAGCCCAGGCAGCGCTCACCGCGAAGCTGTCACCTGGGGCAGGACGAGAAGAAGCCCCTGAGTTTGGGCACCGACACCGCCGGCCTAAGGAAAGTTACTCGGGGGGGGGGGGGGCGGCAGAGAGCCCAGCAAAGGCACTCAGAGGTCCACCGGGTCCAAGAGCTGGGTTAACTCTGAGAGACGAGGGTACTCAGGAGAGGGGATTCACTGAAACCCCAAGAGCACGGATCCGGAGGGAGAGCGGGAGGCGCAGTACCGGGAGGAGGGGTCGGGGATCAGAAGAGGGAACGCGGGAGGCCCCGACTGCGGAAGAGGGCTGAGGTCAGGAGAGGGGGCGCCGTGGGCGCGGGGGCCCAAAAAGGAGCTGGGGCCAGAAAGAAGGGGCAAGGTCTTGGGGTAAGGGACTTGGGGGTGTGAAGAGCAGGCGCATGGAGCGCAGAGGCAGGGACGCAAGAGGGGGAGGGGGGAGGGTCAGAAGTGGGGGCGCAGGACCCCGGGGAGGGAGAGGAGGTTCGGAGGAGGGGGGCGAGGATCACCCCGGCAGCGGGCTTGGGGCGTCTGGTCGCGGGAGCTGGGGCTGGGGTGGCCCCGGTAGCTAAACCCAGAGGCCTGGGCCCTTCGGCCGCCGCCTGGGTGCCTCCCCATCCTTCCTCGGGTGGCCCCGCGCGTCTCTACCTTCCGGGCTCTCCCTGCGCTTGCACACGGCGGCTGCAGGCACATCGCGCGCGGCGGCGGCGGCGGGAGCCGGAAAGAAAGGAGAGGGAGAGAGTTAGCGACGCGGTGTGGGGACTCGGGGCCGTGGTCGCGGCGCGCGCGGCGGGGCCACTGACCCGGCTTGGAGTGAAGTTTCCCCATGCTGGGGGCGCGGCGGGCGGGGACGTCCTAAGCCATGCGCCCGGCCCGCGGGCCCTGCGCCTCGCCTCGCCTGGCTCTCCTCCTCCCGGAGCAGCCCGGGAGCCGAGCAAGCCCAAGGCGGCACCGGGACGCGCTCCTGCCGCCGTCGCCGCGGCCCGACTGACGCCCGGGCGCGCTGAGCCCCCAGCCCGCCGCCGCGGCCCCCCGCCTCCCCGCGCGCCCATTGGCCGGGCGCGGCGCATCAAAGGCGAGGCGGGCCGCGGCGGGGCGGGGGGCGGGGCCTCGCGCGGGGCGGGGCCCTGGCAGGGCAGGGATGGAGCCAGGGAGTGACCTGAGGCCGGGGGCGGGACTTGGCGGGGCGCGGAGGGGCCCGCAAGGCTCCCTGCAGCGATCAAGGCTCCCTGCAGCGATCGACCTCCCCCGCGGGGGTTCGGGGGCCAGTGCCCAGGCTCAGGCCAGCAGAACACCCTCACCCCTCCTTAACAGTGCGGTGTCTCCCCTCCTCTGTTTTCCTCGAAGTGGGCAGAGCAGGACTCAGCTTCTCCAATTTACAGATGAGGAAACTGAGGTTGGGCGAGGCGACCACAGCTGCTCTGGTGCAAGGGTCTCCTGTGCTCCTCCCTCGGCGCCGCTTCCCAGCCTTCCCACGACCTGCCTCCTGCAGAAAGTGTTCATTTACTTCCCGCCCTTGACCCTCCTCCGACTCTAGTTTTTTATTAGTCCTGGAGAAACCCCCACATCATCTCGGACCATTGTGGGTGCAGCCTGCCTCTGGAGGCGACAAGTGTCCTGCAGCCCCCAGTTGTCAGTTGATCTTTCAGATCTTCTGGTCCAGGGGCCCGTGGGTGCCCGCCGGGGGTCGGGGCGCGCTGCCAAGCTGCGCAGCCCGGAAGGGGGTAACCGCTGGGTCTTTGATCTTTCTTGGTTTCCGCTCCCCGCTGCAGTTCTCTAGACCCAGGGGCTTGTTTGTTTTGTCTGGGGAGGTCTCTGTGGAGAGGAGGGCGACATCAAGGGGTTCCACCCCACCTTTGTGGTTCTCCAAGAGAATGCATGCTCTGCTGGGGACACTTTGGGCCTGTATTAAGCTCCTCCTGGTATCAGACCGCCTGGGCGTGGGGGAAAAAACAAAAACATCCTGAGCTCAGTGAACAGAGTAACTCTGCCCTCTGGGCTAAATACTCTGTGTGAGCCTTAGTTTTATGTTCTGTAAAATGGAGACTCCATTCTGCCCTTTTCATCTGACCCTGAAGCACCACCGTTCAATAGATTGCACATGTGTCCACGTGTGTAAGCTTAGATTTTCTAGTAGCCACACTTTTAAAGTAAAAAGAAATAGGTGAAATTAATATTAATATTTTATTTGACCCAGTATGTCAAAAATGTAATTTAAACATATAAGACGTTATATGCTTTGTTTTGCACCCTTTAAAAGCCCAGTGCATATTTTATACTCAAAATGCATCTCAACCCAGATTGCAAGAGATCCTTAGCATGTAGCAAGTGGCCACTGTACTGGGCAGCACAGCTCTTGAGCATCCATGTGTCTCAACCTGTAATCCCAGCACTCTGAGTGGCTAAGGCAAGAGGACCGCAGGTTTGACCCAGCCCAGGCAGTTTAGGTACTGTCTTTACACAGTACCAAAAAAGAAAAAAGTGAAAGGACACTGAGAAAAGTGTGGCCCTCTAGAGCCTTAAGTGTCTCCATCCTGCAGTGTCTTCCACCAAGAGCGGAAACAAGTTTACCACCCCCCCACACACACATCTGCTTCACCACTTCAACCCCCAGTCCCCCTACCTCATCCGTGTTTGGAGGAAATGAAGGCTATTCTTACAAGCAGGTACATTAATTAAGGCCATGTCAGCAGTTCTTTAACTAGCACCTACTCTACGCCTGTCATTGTCCTATGTTTGTACAGCCCTCGTAACAGCTCTCTGATGCAGACTTGTAGAAAAACCTACTAGGCTCAGAGAAGTGATGTCACTTTTGCCCAAGGTCACTGACAACTAGTCAGTGACCCAATTAGGACCCCAACCCAAGTCTGCTGATTGCATTGTTCATGACCATCTTCACTACAGCAGGCTCCCTGACACATTCCAAACCTAATATTCCGCAAGTAGAGAGAAAGCCCCCACCCAGAAATACATACTAAGTGCCACGTGGCAAGTGTTGTCTTGGGCATTTAAAATACTTATCAGAGAACAAAATGGACAACTGCCACTCTCATCATCACCCTCATTCTCCACCAGGTAGAAGATTGGCACAAACAGTCACCATAATGAAAGGGTAAATAGTATGGCAACTTTGCCCTGCAAGAGACATTTGGCAGTGTCTGGGGGCATCTCATCCTAGAATGCAGGGAACAGCCTCCCCCTCCTCCAGCAATGTCATCTAGCCCCAAATGTCAGAACCCCTGGCTGTAGGGCATTGAAAGAATACAGTAGAACAAGGGGGACCCCCCTCAAATGGAAATGGAACTCACTCAGGGTTGCTGCCTTTCTCATCCCCACCCCCCACCAGTGCCAGGGTGCAGCAAAATCAAAGCACAACTCTGAGCATTCTTTCTCACAGTGCTTAGAAATTTGGTTACTTCCTTAAACCAGTCATGGCTTTCTTCTTTCATGAGAAAACAGTATCCCCTCTTCCCCTTGGGAATTTCTTCTTACAGTTCAAAAAGAGTTTAAAAGCAAGGACTAAAACTCTGCAGTTACTGGCTTGAGACTTAGGGGAAGTAAATCCCAAATGTCCAGACACCATGGGCCCCTCCACCTTGGGCCTTGTGCTTCCCAGCCTGGCCAGCACCTGGGATCTTGCTGCTTTGGTGATGTGACACCCCACACACACACACCTGGCCCCTGGGTGAAAATCCACAAAGGTAGGCCACTTGGGGAAACATTAGGCTGTCCAGACTCTAAGAAGGGACTCTGTGGAGACCACCAGTGCATGGTCCAGCTGGGGCAGCTATTCCACTTCAAGGACTGCTGGCCCCACGACTCACTGTCTTTTTGTGTGTTTTAATAATTTATCTGGCCCATTTCTTGGGCTGTATACTTACAGTGACACATCTTTTTCTTTGAAGATTTCCCATCCTTTGGGGGAGGAGAATGAGAGAGGAAGGCAAGGGAGAGATAAGAGAGAGAGATTATAACAAACGCGTTGCATGGGGCTGGAGATTTAGCAAGGCTGGTTTAGGTGAGATCTGTCAAACATAGAGCTGGAGAAAAAAAATGTTTAAACCACATCACCCTGGTTAGCGGTCCCTACCCCGAGGAAAGCCATCTGATCTGACTCCCTTTAAATACCACTTTCCAGAGGAAGACTTCCTTGGCTCTTCTTTACTCTCAATAGCCAGGGCATCCCTCACTCTCCTGCATCCCCTTGGCCCTCCTCGTTTTTAAATAAGGAGACCAAGTGTTCCTCCTAGAGACCCCCTTGAAGCCAGGTCTCACCCCCCTCCACTCAGCTCCAGATTCAATACCCAACACAGCATAGCACATCATAGGGGTCTGTATGGAAAGAGAGTCACTATACTTGGACTGTGTTATGGTCACTAAGATGGTAGATCCCAGGGAGGCTGAGGCAGGAGGATGGGATGGCAAATTCAAGCGCAACCTGGGCAATTTAGCAATATAATGAGACCCTGTCTCAAAATATATATATATTTTTAATGGCTGGGGATATAGATCAATGGCAAGCGCTGGATTCATTTCCCAGTACAGGGAGAGAAAAAGAAAGTACAAAGGAAAAAACTAATTCCTGAATCTCGAGTGGTTCCTCATAGGACCCTGGAGTTGCTTCATTGCACAGGCATTGCTAAAGGGTCTGGAACGCAGTTTGGGAGAGGAGAAGAGGGTTAAACATGTCTGCAGGAGAAAGTAAAAGGGATTTTGGAGATGGCAATCAGGAAGGAGAAGAGAAAGGTCTCAAGGCAGACCAAGGGGTAAGAAGAGTAATATGAATTAGGGTGGTAGAAGGGGTGCTTCCGGTGAGGAAGAGCAGCCAAGTACCGTTCAAGGCGGGGAGGTACGGTTCAGTTGGCAGCTGTCACCTGCTCAGCTCTGTGCTGTAACCTCCCTCCATTGCTTCTCACCTCCTCAAAGTCCTCACTGTATTTCTGAGTTAGTGGCCCCATCCACAACAAAGGCATCAGAAAGATGGCCCAGGGCAGGTCGTCCAAGGTGCCCCAGGCCATGGGCAATTTTCAGAGTGGAGCTCGGCAGTGGGAGGAAGCATGGGAGCCAAAAGTAGCCAAGCGTATCACCAGCCCCAGCATTGATCCCTGAAGTTGACACAGGGGGTGCTGAGAGCAAGGGATCGGGTCTCCATGCCACTCCATTTGAGTATTAAAGGGAAAAGGCCCCACAGGACGGCTACTTGAGCCCCCTCCAAATGTTGGTTGAATTGAACTGGATTCTTTTCTTGCAATAATGGGGATTGAACCAGGAGCCTTTGCACTGAGCTACATCCCCAGCCCTTTTTATTTTTTTATTTTTGAGAGAGGGTCTTGCTAAGTTGGCTTTTTGTAGCACCAGCCCCTCCCTGGTGGAGGGTCTTTGGGTAAACTCAGAACATGGCTTCCCTGGTTCAGTTAAGAAGCCTAGTCATGATTCCCATCTTTGCCTATTTCCAAGCTTCTTGTACAAAAGAGAGAAAGAAATCCCTGCCTTTCAACCCTTTGCTTTTCAGTTATATAGAATCATCCTAGGCCTGACCATCACACTCAGGGTGCCCATCCATGACATCAAAGGAAGGGTCAGACTTATGGTAATTTCTTAAAATGGGTTTCACTGAATACTGGGTTTTTTAAATTGTTGTCATTGTTTGTTTGTTTTTGATGCTATAATGGGAAAGAAAGAGCTTTGTGAGAAATTCTCGGCAGCCTTGGCTTAGCTGAGGGGAGATGAGTTCTTTTTCTGCAGGACTTGTCAGTGCCTTCAGTGAGCACACAGCTTCGCTCTTCTCTAAGAGGAAGAGACCATACGGAGGATTTCTTAAACTCACCAGACCAGGAAGCTTCTAGAGAAGTTCATGGAATATGGTTTGGAACCTGCTGGAGCTAATGACTTCCAAGGTTGTTTCCAAGTTCTGGTCTGGGTCTAAAGTAAGAGTGCAGTAGGAAGGAGATCTCAGAGGGAACAGGCTGGTGTATAGAATATCCACATGTGCCCATTTCACACGCTTGAGGACTCCTTTGTCCACTTCCAGGGCTCTGAGCAGTTGGACATCTGTGCACAAGGCTCAGAGTTGTACCTTGACCATCTGAAAGAAGAGGAACAAAGGAAAGCACTTACTGCCGCAAAGCTCTTGGTCCATTTGCCTGTATCACACACCCTCCCTCCCAACCTAGTTTCCACCTCCTCCTCCTCTTTTCCTCCCATTAAATGGCTTCAATGTTGGCATCACCCAACCCTGTTACTCCTGGGCCTCAGCTGATTGGATGCCTCACTCGAGAGCCTGGCCAATCTTTTTGCAGAATTTGAATGGGGAGGGGGGCATAGTCCTAGGGGTTGGGGCAGCTGCTTGGGGTCCAGGTGGACTGATGAGCAGAAGCAGGAGCAGGAGCAGAAATGGTAAACCACGTGGAGACTCAGGCTGTCCTCATCCCTGATGGTGCCTGAATGTCCTGAACGTGGGTCCCTGAAAGACATTGAGTGAGACTTCCTTTCTTGGGCTGACATCAAATAGTTCAGATGAGGGCTCCTTGGAATTTAATATGCACGGGAATCCCCTGGACCTTGTCAGAAGGCGGTCTGGGGGGGGGGTGGCTGAGGCTCTGCATTTGTAACACACCCCTAGGGGAGGTGACCACCCACACCTCAAGGCTGGAGAAAGGTGAGCCTTCCCAGCAGCTCCTGGGGCAAGGGAACTTGCCTCCACATGGAGTGAGTAGCATCACTGCGCAGGTGAGGGTGAGCGAGTCAGGGTGGAGGAACCAAGAGTTATAGGCATTTCTTTTTTATTAATCAAGTCATTCAACAAAGACTTCCTGAAGGTCTGATGTATACCAGGTACTTGGGTCCACAAAACAGTTGAAATTTCTGTCCTCATGAAGGAAGACAGATAATGAATAAATAAGTCAGTGAAATATAGTGTAGTGTACTTATGGGGGGTGTGGACCAAATGGGACAGAAAACGAAGAAATACCAAGATAGGAGGTTACAATTTTAGTCAGGCTGGAGACGGCAACCTTGGGACAAAAACAAGAAAGGGAGCCATAAGGATGTCAGGGGAAAGCGGTCCAGGCAGAAGGAATGGCTGTGCAAAGGCCCAGTGGTGGGGACAGGCAGAGGCCACTGGCTCTGAAGCAGAGAGAGCAAAGAGTTGGGATGTGGGGGAGAAACAAGGCTGAAGGTGACACCCAGATCATGGGACCCTTATGAGCCTCAGCAAAGGCTTTAGGTTTACTGGAGGAAGGCAAGAGCCACTGGTGGGGAGATGGGTCCTAGAGCAGGGGGGCCACTGCATTAAGAACGGAACTGGGTTGAGGGGTGATGGTGGGAGGCCAAGTTTGGGGTAATAGTGGCTTAGACCAGGGTGAGAGCAGTGGAGGAGATGGAAGAAGTTGGATGTCAAATGCATTTTGACTTTAGAGGCAACAACATTAGAAAAAATATGGGACCTGAGCTGGGAGGGAAGGAGAAGAGCTAAGTTTGGAGACTGAGCAACTGGAAGGCTGGAGCAACCACTAACTGAGCAGAGGAAGCCTGTCAGGGAAGCCAGTCTGCAGGGCAGGGAAGATGAAGTCCCAGTTGGAACATGCAGAGTATCCAGCAGCTGGAGCAAATGGGCAGGCAGCTGGATCTGCAGTGCTCACTCACAAAGGGCAGGCTGCCAGCAGGTATCCTGAGCAGAGAGATGGAATTTAAAGCCCTGCCCTAGAGGAGATCCCCGGGGCAGTGTGTGTACACAGAGGGCACAGAGGGTCCAGGACAGAGCCCTGCAGCCTGCCAAGTTTGGAGATCACCACCACCCACTGGGCCATCAGTTCTGCCTGTCTCCTCCACATCTCAGCACCACAGTGGCCTCTTGGGCTCCATTTGGTCCTCATAGTCCCCTCCCGGAGAGCCCCTTCCCATACCTGCTCACCAACCCTCCTCCCCCAACCCCTGGCAGCCAGGCTCCTGGCTTTGCTTCTGAACTCTCAAAGCACTTCTTTGTTTCTGCCGGCCCTGGAAATAAGAAGACAGTGCGTGTGACCTGCTCAGGGCATCCAGCCACGGTGGTGGCCTACGATGCCAGGACTCTGATGCAGTGGTTACAGGTGGCAGTGGCCCACCGCTGTGGGCCCCTGGCCCCCAGATAATCCCCTCTGTGCCTGCCTCACCCCACACTGTCCCTGGCACTCAGTAGGGGCTTTAGAAATGTCTGCTGTAGGTCTGAATGGCCGAAGGAGCAGACCCATCTCACCAGAGGTGACCCCATCCCCCGAGGCCTCTTCTAGCCTTCCCTGTCACCCCCAACACTGAAATCATTTTGCTTCTTCTGACTCTTTGCCCAAGACAAAGTCACTGCCACCCTTCTGCTGCAAGCAGCCTCTGCCTGCATCACACCCACCCCGGCCAGCAAGGGCCAGAGGGCACACAGGGCTGCTGCTCTTACACCAGCCACTGTCATCTTTTCTCTTCTGAGACCTCAAGGGACAAGTGTTTTCTTCTCAGCAGAACTGAGAATTCTCCATTTGCATCTCCAGACAGTGAGCTGGGGTACATCCTCCACCTGGCGCCCCTTTTAACATCATCTTCAGCAGACTTCTCCGGGTGACAAGTATCTTTGTACTGTGCCCCCTCCCCAGCCCCTCCTCTCTGCTTGGATTCTAACTCTCTCGCAGGCTTCCATCTGCACAAAGGAACCATTGAGCAGCGGCCGTGGGATGCCGCCTTTGATCTGGGCTTCTAATAACGTTTGTATGTTTGCGTCCCAAAGCAGGGCAGCAGGCTCCATGGCAGGGTGGAAGCAGGGGGAGGGAGAGAAAGTCAGTACATGGCGCATGGGGGCTTGGTAGAGAGCCTGGCACCACTGGATGGCAGCCTCTGGGTTCTTCCTGGTGATGGATACCCTCTATAAGATGTGGGACCTTTGCTCACTCAGTTTGCTAAACCGAGAGTCAAGAGTTCAGCCAGTCAGCCCAGGAGCCTCATAGAGTCAGAGGTCTCTGGTTAACCCCAGGAAAGGGGCTTGGGCCAGGAGGATTGGGTGGCAGGCTGAATGGCTCATGTCCAGCATAAATGGACAGTGGCTGCTCATCACCAACCAAGGGCCTTCGGTTACTAGATTTTCTAATTTTTCAAGAGTAGCTGGAAATCCAGGTTTCTAAGTGTAATCTCCAAATTTAAAAAGTTTGACAACTAACTGAAGAATGTTAAGTCCCAGTACTCGCCAAGGGAAACATGCGTTCCTTCAGGAAGCCAGCCTGTGGTCACTGCTTTTGACTGTTGCCTGGGTGAACTCATCCAAGAGTGTGTGGTGGTGGGAGGTAGGGGACTTACACCAGGCTGCAGACTGCCTCCAAAGGGGAAAATGGGGGTGAGGGTATCGGACCAGTGCCTGCTGCCCCCCATGCCTGACCTTGCTGGTTGAACATGGGTGCCTGATCCCTCCCTTGCGCTGGGACAGAATGGGCAGGGAGGAGGCAGGCACCAATTGAGCAGGACTGCTGTCTGTCCTCAAGCCCAGACAGGGAGGTGAAGTTTGAGGAACCAGGCTCTTGGGAGGAGCTATTCGTGGTTTGATCTCTCCTGGGATCCCAAGGAAAAGGGATGGCAAATACCAGCCCCACTTTATAGATGAGGAAATGGCCTCAAGGAGAATAACAGAGCTTCTCAACAATGGAGCAGAGACTAGATTTGAACCCCACTGCTTGCCAGCTGAGCCCTTGCTGGTGGTCATCACTATATGCCATCCCATGGGCTACAAGATGAATTACCCAGGTGTATTCCTCGTAACTCTTGGAATTGTGCAGTATGTAATCTGTACAACTGTACATGCCAGCTCTGTGGTACAACAGACAAATTGCCACAAATTAAGCACTCATCAAGGTGTACAGAGCCCTGGGGCTTAGCCCAGGAATTCGGAGGCGGGCATTTCCCCGAGAGCCCTCTTCCCAACACAGGTCTTTCTCCTGGTGAAGAAACAGGTTCTGTCCTATGCCCAGACCTTCTGCTTTCTGTGGGTAACTTGAGAGAATCAGGGAACCTGCAGAATAGTAGCACATCCTGGCTCCTCCATCTGCCCACCATGTTCTCATCTGTAAAGGGATTGTGCCACCATCTTCACAGAGTTACTACAAGGACATGAACCAAATGATGGGATTGGGATTTGAAGCTAAGTGGCTTAGACTTTCTCACCCTCCAGCAGCTACTCAGGCTCACTCCCTTCATCAACAGAATGGTTTTCAATGTCCACTCAGAGTGGGCTCTCAGGAGGGATTGGCCACCATTAATGCCGTAATCATTTCTGTGACCTACAAATAGAAACATGCTCAAGCAGGCCATGTCCCCCTCCTACATACAACCTTCCATGGCTCCTGTGTTCTTTAGGCAGGAGGCCAAATTCTTTGGGAATCACTGGGAGCGCAGCACAGCAGGCTTTGCAACAGTCTTTACAACACAGAAGCAAAGTGGCAGGCTCCACACAGTGTGAAGGAGATTGACCCACACCTCCTGCTGCCCTCTGTCCTCGGTTGCAGTTCCTTGAGTGTGGAAGAGAGAAGGGAGGGCAGGGTCAAAGCCCCTCTATCAATCGCCCTAGGTCTCCTCAGGAAGGTGCTGGGGAGCGGTAGCCTGGTCACACATATTATCCTGGGTTAGCAGGCCTCAGAAAGATGGCAAAGGGAGGGACAAGCTGAGAACTGGCCTGGAAAGCTCTCCTTGCTGCACTCCCTGTTCCTCCCTAAACCTTATATCTTCTTCTTTGTCAGAGGATGCTGTCTAGGTCCCCCGGAGCCCCTCAGGGCCCAAATGTCTCTAGGGACATGTCGAGGACAGGCAAACTTTCCAAAAGCCCTTGGCCTTGTTAACGCCTGAGAGGTAGGAACTGAACAGCAATGAGAGGACTTGAGAGATTTTTGGACAGGAAGATCCATCATCTCTTTTGAAAGCAATGCTCCCTGCATTCCATTCAACATTTGATGCTCAGGTAAAGTTCTTGATGTCTTTAGCTTCCAATGAAAATAATTCATCTTTCAACATTTTTGAACTAAACAAAAGTGCTGGGTTTTCTGTTTTTTAAAAATTCCCAGATGTGCTGGCATATGGGAAGCCAAAGAAGTGACAGTAAAAGCTCTTCCCCCCTTCTCAAACTCTCAGGGTCCCTGAACTCGCCCCACTAGGCAGTCCCTCACTGCCCCCTGAGCTGGGTCTTCTCTCTGTTCCAGTATAGAAACTACTTTTTCCTCCCCTGGCCAGGTCCAGCCCCGGGAAGGCCTCATTGCCACTCTAAGTGGCTTAGGAGAGGCAGAAATTTCTTCATCCTCCTCCTCCCCTTGTGGCCCCCTGCAAGATTCTGGAGCCAGCAATATTTCAGATATGGTTTGTTCCCCCAAAGGTTCATGTGTCTGGAGGTTGCTCTCCACTGTGGCAATATTGAGAGGTGGTGAAACCTTCAAGAGGCGGGGCCTAGTGCCAGGTAATGAGGTCATGAGGCTTCTCAAGGAAGGGACACATGCAAAGCATGTGTACCTGCAGGACCCTAGTTCCCATGAGAGTGAGTTGTTATAAAAAGTAAGCCTGGTGCAAGGACCCAAGTTCGATCCCCGGTACCAAAAAAAAAAAAAAAAAAAGTAAACCTAGCCCCTGAGCACCCCCTTGCTTCTTGTCTTGCCACATGACTACTCTCTCCCACCGTGATGCCATCTGCCATCTTGTGACACAGCCAAGGAGGCCCCTCCATACTTCAAATGGCCCATCCAATCTAGTACTTTCAGCTGCCAAAAAACTGTGAGCTGAATAAATCTCTTTTCTTTATGAAGTACCTGGCCTCGGGTACCTTGTTATATCAACAGAAAACCAAACCAGGAAAAAAGGTCTGAGGCTGAGTTTTGCAGGATGCACAGGGACATTTCCCACTTTTACGTGGTCACCCTCAGTCTTAGGAACAACACCATGTTTGTACCCATATGTCTGCACTGAGCACCCCATTCACCTCGAAATGAATCCCACATGCTAAGTCTCAGGTGACCCATCAAAGGGTGTCATGAGGCGGCCAGGTATTTAGTGCAGGCACCATCCAGGAAGAGATCAGGTGCCCGGGGGAGGCCATCATATACACACAAATAATACAGATACAGATAAATTATGAGCTAATGTATACAAGTGCCTGGCCAATAGCAGACATGTAGTAAAAGTACAATTATTGTTAAGCATCAAAAAGTAATGCTTTCTTCAGCACTTTTTAGTCATAAGATCCAATGACCAAAAGGAACAAAAACTAACCCAAACAAAAAGGAATCAAGGGCTTACATGACCCAGGTGCTGGGAGCACAGAGTATGGACAGTTTCAGACTTATAACTTAGCAGTTATATGTTGAGAATAAAAGAGAGAACTATTCTTCCCTAGCTCAGGTGAGAAAATGCTGGGGAAAAATTCTGATTGGTCTAGCTTGGATCACGTGCACATTCCTAGACCAATCACTGCAGGAGTTTGATTGGTCCAACTTGAGAGATGCCTGATCTTGTGACAGATGGAGTTGATTGGCAGCTCCACCTCAACCACAGTACTGGATGGGAAGGAGCAAGTGCAACAAAGGAATGAGTGGAAAGGGGAGCACTGTGCTAGGAAGAAGAATATTCTAGAAGTAGAACATCCTTGTAACTAGACTTTTCCAATGTACAGAACTCAGGGTCTCTCAGAAAAATATTAGCTCCACTAGGTAGATGAGGAAAGTAAGTCTCAAGGCTATGGCACTGCTTGCCAAAGATCACATGACTTATAAGTGGTGGCTCTGGGACTCAGTATCTGCCTCCATAGTTTTCCCTGCATCCAATCCCGTGAGCCTGACATGCAGAAGGAAGAGAAGGACTGATCAGGTACAGGTGCTAACATCCCCCACAATTGAGCCAGTTTTGCCACAGCCAGCACCAAGCCCGGTCTTGGGAGATGTCTTCAAATAGTGAACTTGACCTCTTTGTCTGGGCACAGGAAGGAGGGACTAAAGAATCCAAAGATTGAGTTAGCAACCATCCTCAGCCCTAAAACACTGATGGCAATGAGACCAGAAGTCCCAAATAAGAAGTAAAGCTAGCTTGGTGAGGGAGCCAAAGAAAAAATTACTTTAGTGAAGAAAGGAAAGAAAAATATTTATCATACATAGAGCTATGACTGCCCTCCAAGGCCAGTATTCAATGATACTCAGGAAAATGGATTTTGTATTTACTCCCCTTGAGTAGAGCTGTGAGACGTCCTTCACTAGGTCATCCTGGGTCACAAGAATAGAGGGAAACCATAAAGGCGGTATTGCCATCAAGACTTACCATCTGGACCAACTGACACTCCTGGGAGGAGGCCAGTGCCCTGGGGAGGGGGGTAATTCAGTCTCTCATAACATCTGTAAGAACTTGACTCTTTAAGGTCATCAGAGGCCAGTATCTGTCCATCTCCCTGACCCATTTATACTCATCCTACTCTGGCTTCTGCAACCTCTTCTCCTAGGAATATCCAGGAATTCCTTTTCTACCCTCTCCACTAGCAATATTCACCTGTCCTGTGTCCTCATTAGTGAGTGCTTGCTGAGAAGTATGGCTAATCTGACTAGCTGATGCCTGCTGGGGTGATGGCAGGTGTCCTGGGCTAAGGTATCCATCACCTTTCTCTCTGGGAAATACAGTGAATACCTCCTGAAGAGGAGGTTCCATGATAGAATCCCACAGCTAACACTAGTGGCCATCCTGACAGATTCTCAGGAAAAGACTTTCTGACCATCCCCAATATTTCCTTGCATGACCAATAAGGTAAAGTATTCATCCATTGTTTCTAAATCTTTCTTGAATCTGCATCCCCTCATTCTGGCAGCTAAGAGTGGCCCTTTGTGAGCAGGACAGGAGCAGATACAACATGCATTAGCCCTTCACATTTTCCTGTCATCTTTATGCAGTTTGGAATGTAAACATAGTACGAAGAGCCAGCTTCAACCCTGGGGAGGACAGAGGACAAGACGGAAGCTACGTGAGTCCTTGACCCACTCTATGGAGTCAAATCACTGCCCAGGCCACTTCCTAACTTGGAGATTCACATGAAAGAAAGAAGCTTCTTCCTTGTTCCCATGGCTGTGCTTTGACAACTGTCCTTACAGCAGCTCACTCTGGCCCCTAACCCATGCCTCCTGCCCATCTCATGCCCAGTTCTCAGACACTGCCTGTCAGGGCCAAAAGCTAACATTTACTGAGTCAGGAAAGGAAGGGATCAAACAGGGGCAGGGGAGAGATGCATTTATTGAACATCACTCTGTTCCAGGCATCTCTCTCCATTATCTTGAGAGCTTGATTTTTATCATTGGAGACAAAGAGTCCATTATTCTCCTTGAAGTGACAGGCACATTTCATTCATTTTGCAAAAATATCTACCAGTACTTGAGACTGGATAACATAATTTTTCTCTTAGTCTTTTTCCCCCCAAATAAAATGGTTTTCAGCAAGGTCAGCTTACGGTGCAGCTGCATAAGTTCTTCTCCTTATAACAACTGTCAGACTTTAGGATGCAGGAAAAATGCACATACTTGTACTTGGTCACAACAAACATTAAAATGGTTTTCCTCAGAGGTTGAGAGATAGACAAATCACTAGGTTTTCCTGCTTTGAGGACATCCTAAATGACGCTGTCTCATTTTCTGCTTTTTATGTTGCTATAAGAGCATCCCAGCTCGACATGAGCTGTGACAATAGCAGATGTCTCTGTCATTGCTCTTGCACTATCAGTGCAAATGTCAACTCAGTGAAAAGGACAAGTAACATCAGAGTATTATTATGAAAATAATGTTGACCTCATGGCCCCAAAAGGGTCCTGGGCATGGCCAGGCATCCTCAGATCACACTTTGATAAGCACTGCCTTTCATTGGCCTGCCTTTGTCATAAGCATACACACGTGTGTGTGTGCACACACACACGCACAGAACCTCTCTCATCTGACTTTATAAAGAGCATTTGAATATCTGAAAGGGAAAGAACGTCATCTCAGAAGAAAGGGAAATCCATTAAAACAAGGACATTCAGTTTTATGAACAACTCACTGCATTGTCCTTATTGCCCTGGTTTTGCCAAGGCTGGCATGGAAGGCTGGTGTTTGGAAACTGCCTCCAGCCCAACACGCCCCTCTTGTGCACAGAGAAACTTTGCCCAAGAAGCTGAGCACTAGCAGGGCACACAGCTGGATATGGCTCCCCTGAGCTGGGACCCCAGCCACCGCTAGACAGTGCATTCACTGCTGAGAGGACTTTGACATCCACTCTCCCCTCCAGGAGAGCTAGAGCAGAACAGTCCAGCTGGAGACTCCCAGGGAGGTCTGCATGGAAGTGGGTTGAGGGTGAAGTTGGTGTAGATCACTGTCCCCTAAAAGAAAGCATGGAGAATGGGTTTCATTAACTACTCAGCCATAGTGGTGGGCCCTGCACCGCCTGAGTCATGTTGGAGGGGCCACACAGGCTCACATATGCACTTATGTGCACACTGCCACATAGGGCCACACACCCACAACCCACATTTGCCCCTCCCAGCATGCCCACAGCCCTGTGCCCACCACCTCGTCACACCCACTGCCCACTGCAGCACACAGCAAGGCCACAACCTGAGCACATGGGCAGCCACCCCAGGCAAGTCCCTTCCCCTCTCAGGACTCAGTTTCCCAGCTTTAAGGAGGGAGAAGAGGATTGAGGAGAAGGCTCTGTCTCCAAAATCTGTGCCAAATTTGGCTTTGAAGACCCAAATTGCCATAGGTCTACAATGAAAGGGGAGCATTTTGAAGACCACCAGCAGCCTAGGATGATAAGAAAACTTCCTCCAGGTGTGAGGAGATGGCAGAGGCTCAGCCCTGAGGTGCAGGAGCCTGTGCTGCTCACCGTGAAAATGAGGGGCAAATCTGAAGGTAATGGGCCTGAGGAATGGAGTGGGGAGAGAGAATAACACAGGGATGCAGAGTCTGCCATTTGTGAGGTGCTAAGGGCTCTCAGAAGGGCAGTGGAAGTGGAGCATAGATTCTCCTTAGAAAATTGGCAGTGGCCCCCAGAGTGCACTCCACACGCCTGCTCCACCTGCACACTGCTTCCCAGCCATGCACTAGTGACATGAAAACTGGAAGGAGCCGGCTTCTAGGGTGAGGCTATGATGGTGAATTCTAAGCATCAGCTTGATGGTGCCCAGACATTTGGTCAAATATTATTCTGGGTGTCAATGAGGGACTTTCTGGATGAGGCTAACATTTGAGTAGGTAGACTGAGTCAAGCAGACTGTCCTCCCCAGGGTGGGTGGGCCTCACCAATCAGCAAAGGTCTGAATGGAGCAGCTTAAAGGCAGAGGGCGAGGGAGCTCCCCTTGCTGGACACTTGAGCCAGGACATGGCTCTTTTTCATCTTTGAATTTGGACCAAATTATCAATTTTTCTGGAGTCTCGAGCCTGCCTACTTTCAGACTGAACCTATACCATCACCTTCTAGTTCTCAGTCTTCAGGCTAGAATTACTTGTGGACCCTCCAGGGACCCTAGATTTCAGACCACTGGTCTCAGAACTTCTTAGCACCATAGTTGCACAAGGTGATTCCTTGTTTTGTTTATATACATAAACTTTCTGTTTGGTTCTGTTTCTCTGAAGAATCCTAACTAATATACAGGCCATGTAACAAACCTGGGAGCCACTCTCTGGCAGAAGCCACTTTCAGGAGGAGAGGGCTGTGGGACTGGAATTCCTCTCTGTTCTCACATTCTCTGTTGTTTTGCAGGACCTTGGGTGTGCTGGCCAAGTGCTCCACCCCTGAGCTGCACCCCACACTGCCCGACCTCTCCTCCTTCTCTCTGTGTCTCTGCCTCATTCTCTGTTCCAGTGGGCACAGTGGGAAGCAGATGCTGGAGTTAGGTGCATAAATACTTAGCTGGGCTTAACGCCTATGAGAGGCTTTCCTTGGCAGGGAAACCTCTGTGTATTAGTCAGCTTTCTGTCACTGTAATAAATTACCCAAAAACAACAACTTCAAGGAGGAAAATGAATTCTGGCTCACAGTTTCAGATTTCAGTCCATGGTTGGCTGGTCCATTGCCTCTAGGCCTGAGGTAAGGCAGAAATACCACGGCAGAAAGGCATAGCAGAGAAAGCTAACCTCCTGATAGCTAAGAAGGGGGGGGGCACTGGTGGGCGTCCACCTCCTTTTGTTCCATCTGCTGCCCCCTCCTATTGGTTGGTGCCAGCCACATTCAGAGTGAGTCTCCCCTCAATTTATGGTCAAACATGCCAATCATCTCTGGAACTACCCACAGATACATCCAGAAATGGGCTTGACTAATTTTCCAGGTTTCTTAATCCAATTAAGTTGACTGTCAGAATAGAGCACCACACTGGGACGGGATGCTGGAGGGAAAGTGGGAGAAATCAGGACCAGTCAGGAGCCTTGGGTTAAGATACAAATCTGATAATCTTAGCCAACTCCAAAGACTGCCCCCTAGCGGAGCCCTACATTGGCAAAATGCCACTTCCAGGCCTGGTCCTGCATTGCTCTTCATCACTGGCCAGGACCTTCCTGGGATGGGTGCAGCCTGGGCTTGTGGGTGGAGGCAGGTCACAAAGGTGCTGCAGCCCACATTGGCTACAACTGCAGCTGAATGGCAAGGTAGTTCTCGAAGAGAGATTCAAAGGTGTACTTTCATAGTGACCACAGTAGGCATGTACACACACACATATCCTCTTTATTTTCTCTTTTCTTTTTTGGTCTGACATATAGAGTCAAGTCAAATCCACATAAGATGCCTCATCCACCATACTGGCAATATCAATGCTAGTAGGTGACACTCATTGTGTGCTTACAGGATAACCAACCTACATTATTACATGGAATTGTGACATTGACCCTGCACAGAGAAGGCTGACCACTGTACTTATTATCATTATTGTTGTTGTTACAGTGCTAGGGATTGAACCCAGGGCCTTCACACTAAGCTATAACCCTAACCCTTTTTTTATTTTTTCATTTTGAGATGGGTTATTTCTAAGTCACTTAATTACCCAGGCTGGGTTTGAATGTGGGATTCTCCTGCCTCTGTCTTCTAGAGTTCTGGAATTATAGGCATGTGTGTTCTTTTCTAGCTAAGGGAACTGAGGCTGAGAGAGGCCCTCAGAGTTGCCCATGTTCTCACAGCTTGTTGGAGCTGGGACCAAGATTTTAACCTGGATCTATCTGATCTGGAGTCTGAGCTCTTAGATTCACCACACCAAGAAAAGAGAGGTGGCTTGTAGCTTGTAGCTGCTCCTAGTCCAGGGGCTCTGGAGACAGTGGGGATGAACACCAGCTGAAATCCACCAACATCCCTCCTCAGAAGTCCAGGAATGGCAGGGACTGTCATCAGATCCTATCTGGGTTTACACTAGAAATGTGTTGTCATGTTACCAGGCAGAGGTAAGACTCCACGAATCTAACTCAACATCAGGGTGGAGTTTAAAAGTCTGTTACCAGTGCAAAGAAAAAGGCACATGTGTGTCTCTAAACTTGCCTCCAGGTGGCCTCCTGGATTTGCTTGTCCTTGCTCAGATGAGACCTGGCTTGGCCTCCTGGGCTCCATGATCGCTGTTTCTAGAACTAAATCAGAGTCCCAACTCCAAAGCCACACTGCCTTTGGCCCCTTATCTCCTACAGGCAAGTGGAGGATTCAAAAGGAACCTTGGGAGTCTCTGTTTCTTCTTAAAGAAATTATCACTCAAGTCACCTAGCAGAAAGGAAGGGAGCTGATGTCCCAACTCCATCTACTCAGTGTAATTTAAAAGCAATGGATGTTAAGTCATATCAAATGAGTTAAAGCTAACTAGAAAGAAAATGTAAAAGACTGTGAAAAAATATATAAATATATAAATATATATAAATATAAAAGACAGGTGAATCCAGTCTGTCCTCTGGCAGTTTCCCCAGAAACTCAGGGAGGAGAAGAGAAGAGAAGGATTCCTGCCATGTCTGGAGCTGATGCCCAGCTGCAGGCGGCTCCTGGAAGAGGTGTGCAGGGTCACTTGGGGACCAAGGAGGACCCATCGCCCCTGTAAGCCCCTGCTGAGGGGCCCTGGTCCACTTGGGATGGATGAATATGGCTTTCTCAGGTGAATGGAATCACCAATTTAAAGGGGTAAAAAACCACATCAGACCAAGTAACAAGAAATGAGGTGTGGTACCAATGACCAGATAGGCCATGGTTACTACCACGGGTGTGGACAGCCCATTCGCTGAAGCTCCAACATTCACATTCAGCTGACTGAGTGTCCCTGGGCAAGTTCAAGTTCCTTCAAGTCCACTCTGTCTCAACTTCTTCATCTGTAAAATACAGTAACCACCTCACCGGGTTGGACAGGTTGATATACATACAGCTCCACAACAGTGTCTGCTAAATCAGTACCCAAGTACTAAATATCTGCTCAGTGCTGCATCCTGAGGTGGTGACATAAGGGCTTCCGGCCCCTGGAGGCTTCATGCTCTCAGCTCAAGCATCTTGCTTGGGGGATATTATTCACTCTCCCCAAGCCTTGTTTTCCAAATTTGAGAACCAAAATGGCTACTTTGCAACATTATCACAAAGAATGGAGTTACAGAAAGAACCATTGTCTAGGTTGTAAACAGCATTCCTGGGTTATGCAGTGCACAATCTGAGCAACCATTCCCAGCAGTCTTGATGATGAACATAAAGAACTGGCCTATCAGAGGTGACATCCGTGTGCCTCTTCCTGTGTAAATGCACCTATCAAACCATCAACTGTAAGTCAAAAGATATACATATATACCTACGCACCTTCCTGAGCGCAGTGGATGTAAAAGCTGAGGAAGAGCCATGCTTGCCACAATCCACAAATGTCCTTGCCCTCAAGGAACAAAAGTTTGGAGCAGGCAATAGCCCCAGCCCTGCTGTAATGCAGGACGGGACTCTGGGGCAGGCTCCAAGGATGAAGCGTTCCTCAGCAGGCATGGAGAATAAAGCCAAGAACAGCAGGGGTGTCTTCCCAAAAGAGGGGCCAAAGTGACACCTTGACATAGAGGCAGCATTTGAGAGAGGGGACCCTCTGGAGCCCTGGCTGTGTCTGCAAAGAGGGAGAGGTCACACTATCAAAGGGTTTATCGTTTTTGACCCCATGATTTTTTTTTTTGCAGCCCTAGGAATGGAATACCCTAAGCTACATCCCCAGGCCCACCTATTGTGTCTTTGAGACAGGGTCTCACTAAGTCACTAAGTGAGGTCAGGCCGCATCTCCTGATGGCTCCTAGTGTCACCCAGGGCTCCAACCCCAGCATAGGATGGAGTGAGGCTTGGGTCCCGGGCCCCTCATCCCCCAGTTGGTTAATCCACTTTAAATGGGGCAACTTAGAGAAAATCCCCAGTGACACTATTTTTCTATTACCCTTCATTACAACCACTTAGATCTTTTATTTTATTACAAACATTCTTTAGTCCAGTCACGGGCTGATCTCCTAATTGGAGCTGCGGCCTCCACCCCCACCCAGATCAAAGCCACCCTGTTTGTTTGTGGAGGATGGAGGATGAACCGTCTTGCCGGCCTTTGAACATGAAGGCCCCTTTGTCTTCCAGCTGAAATCATCCCTGGCACCGGGCAGGAGGAGGTCCATGGGGGAGCCTGGGGGTGGGAACTCTGGAGCCTGGTCCAGGGCTTGGACCAGAGCGTGAGTGGGGAGAAACTTTCCAACTGAGCCCACTAATCTCCTTGCCTCCCTCCGGAGAGGGGTCTCAAACTGGCAGCACCAGGGCTTATCGTGTTTAATCTCATGAATTTTTTTTTCAGTTGTCCTAGGGATGGAATATCCTACATCCCCAGGCCCATCTTTTTTATCTTTGAGACAGGCTCTCACTAAGTCACTAAGTCCTCAACACTTGGCTCAAACTTGTGATCCTCCTGTTTCAGCCTCCCAGACCACTGGGGTTGCAGGCGTGTGCCACCATGCCCAGTGATGATTTTTTAAATTTTAAATACTACTTCAAATATTAAGAGATTTTAAAAGGTTGAAAACATAGATACTTAACAATCTCTTACAGAAATAGAGTATGTCTTTTCCAATATTTTTTTTAAAATCAGAATATCTGGCAAAGCTGGACCTCTATGGAGACAATGAGAAAGCCAGTTTCCTGGAGGTCTTGCCTAGTCCTTGAGCATTTCAGTTTTCCACCGAGAATGCCTTTTTTTTTTTTTTAAACTGTTGCTGTAAACTGTTGTTTTCCTGGAAGTTCCTGGTTTTGTTTGTGGCAGTACTGGGGGTTGGAGACAGGGCTTTCACACTGAACTATACCCCCAGCCCTGTTTCTATTTTGTTACTTTGAGACAGTCTCACTAAGTTGCCCAGACTGTACTCGAACTTTGTTCTTTCTTGCTTCAGCCTCCCAGAGAGCTGGGAACACAGGCGAGTTTTCATACCCTGGAGCCCTCCACTAAAACCTCACTCCCACCACTGGAGATGGGAGAAAGGGAGGGAAATAACTGTGACTTTTTTATGGATGGGAAAATTGAGGCCCTGTGGCATTCAAAGAGCAGACCTGAGGTCACCTGGAGGTTAATGATAGGCTCAAGGGACAAGAAGTATAAGACAAAAGCATGAACGCTTATTTGTTCTCATCTTAATATAATGGTTAGCAGTTATTTTTGGAAAAGGAAAGTACAATTCTGCCTCTCATGCCCTGAAGATGCTTCCTGTAAGCCCTGAGGTCTGTTCTATTTGAGCTACTGAGTAGACATGATCCATTCTACACAGCAATCCTGTGATGCAAGTTATGTTTTCTACACTCTGCATTGGACAAAATTAAGTCTCTGAGGGCTCAATGATGTTTCTGAGGCTACATAGGGAGGCAAAGACTTAGCCCCAGGTCTACCTGGTTCAAAAGTCCAGTCATGTAGTTCCATCCTGGGTCCTTCATGAGCTGGGTGGATCTAAAACAAAGTACTTCTCAGAAACTTAGGTGTCCCAGACAAGAGGGAACCACATGCCAGAGAACGTACTTGCCACTCAGGGTGGACCTCCTTCCCCTGCCTCAGCCTTATGCAGAGTCCCTCATCCTGCCCTCCCTTGAAATAGCTAATTGGACCAGTGGCGGATGGACACCTGACCCAAGATGGACCAATCAGATCCTCCCTCTTTGGGAGCTGGGAGTAAGCCTCAGTCATGTAAGCCACACTGGAGTGGCCAAAAGTGGACCACGGGGAAGTGCAGAGGAGAAGCAGTCTGGAAGAAAAGGAAGATGAAGCCCTTGCACTGAAAAAACCAGATGGCCCCAGAGTACTTGGACAGAATCTCCTCCTCCTTCAATTGCACCCTGTATCTCACAATAAGTCACCATTTCCTGTATGAGGAGATTTCAGAGACTGTATGTATTTACAGCTGTATAATCCCCACGTAAATAGAGCAAATCAGATCTAGATTCTAATCCTGCTTTTGTCCTGGCTGTGTGTTCTTACTGACGTCATTTACCTCAGTTTCTCCTATTTCTAAATGAGAAGAGTAAATTCTCTTTGGGGAAATTTAAAATAAATGATATAACTAGGGATAGTTGCACATCGTACCCAACACAGTATGTACTTAACACCTGGCAAATGCTTTCATCACTGTTGCTATCATTTGACAGCTTCGGTGATAGGTAGAGCTAGCAGTAATTCTAACCAACCCTTGATTACCCCACTTTGCAGGAAGACCAGTTTTCATCATCCACTAACTTCTTTCTATCACTAGTTTCTACATGCTCAAGAAAGACAGGATTATTTTATTGTTGGTTAAACTGTACTTGTGAAGTGAAATCATGTAAAGCAGGCATGAATTTCACTACATGATTTTAGATGTATTTTTAGAAATATCTTTTGTATAATGGAAAAAAAAGAAATATCTTTTGTATTTTTCTAAACCAAATGGAGAGTAGAGAATGATGTCAGCAAAATGGAAGCAGTTTCAGCACACAAGAAACATTGATTTGAACAGTTAACCATGCACCAAAGTACTTTTACATGAGCTAGTGAATCCAGATGAAAGATTATAGCACTTAGGTTGAGCACAGAACAAAGAAAGCTTAGTGTGGTGGCACATGCTTATAATCCCTACACTCTGAGAGGCTGAGGCAGGAAGATTGCAAGTTTGAGCCAGCCTGGAGGACTAAGTGAGACTCTGTCTCCAAATTTAAAAAAAAAAAACAAGACTGAAGATGGAGTGCCTCTGGGTTCCATCCCAAGTAACAAAAGGAAGAAGAAAGAGAAGGAGGAGAAGGAGGAAAAGAAGAAGGGAAAAAAGAAAGAGAAAAAGGAGAAGAGGACGATAAGGAGGAGGTGGAAGGAAGAGGCAGGAGGAGAAGAACAAGGAGGAGAAGAAGGAGAAAAGACTGCAGTGACACATTGAAGAGGAGAAGGACAGTTTCATATTACCCATGTCATACCTCCCCCAAACCTGAGTAGCATAGCACAGACAGGGATATCCACTGTGAGGGGGAAGGAAAGTGAAACAAGCACATGACTTCACCAAAGACCCCCAAACCAGGCCCACCGTAGTGAATCACAGTCCCAGCCCAGCCCTTGCAACCCCAGGTCAGTTTTCAAGGCCCCAGGTTCCAGGTGAAAAACACCCAGCCTCTAGCCCTGCTATACCACCAGGCCTGCCCCTGTACCAGGTTGGTGACACAGGCCTAGTCTACAGGTTGGCCCCTGTAGACCCAGGCTCCAGGCTCCCCACTAGTGCCAGGCCCCCACCTGTGGCCCAAGCTCTAGGCTGGCCCATGCCAGGTGAGCCCCTACAACTTCAGGGTCCAGGCACACCTCAACACTAGTTTCTAAACTAATCCAAGTGTTAGGCCGGCCCCACAGACACAAGCACCAGGCCAGTCTCTAAACCATACTCCAGCCCTTCTTCAACACTAGGCCTAACCCTATGGATCCAGGCTCCAGGCCTACCCTAATGCCAAGCCCACCTTTATGGCCCAGGGTCAAGGCTAGCTCCAGTGCCAAACCACCTCCTGTGGCCCCAGACTCCAGTGGATCCAGGGACCAGAAATGCCTTAGTAGATTTCAGTACTGGACTGAACTTTATGGACTCAGGACCCAGGCCCTCAGTTTCCAGACCTAGGTTCCAGGCCCAACTATATGACCCAAATGCTAGGGTCCATCCCAATGGCCCCTAGAACCACGCTGGCTCCTGTAGACTTGAGACCAGGCCCATCCTTGTAGACCTAGGAACCAGGCCAATCCCAGTACCAGGTTGGCCCCATATCGGCTCTGGCCCAAGGCCCACACCAGTGCCAGCCTAGCCCCACAGCACAAGCCCTAGGCCCATTCCCATAGACCTATGCACCAGCCCCCTCCAAGGGACCCTGGCACCAGACCAGTCCCCACAGACCCAGCCTCTAGGCCTGCCCTGACCCAGGAAGTAGGCCAGACAGGCTGAGGATTCCAGCAGCAAACATGCCTATGGATGTCCAGAATGTCCAGGAAAACTGTTCAGTGTACAATTTTCCTTGCCATAACCAATCTATAAAGACTAGAAGAGGTAACTATTTCTTCAAATGTGTAAACACCAATGCAAGGCTACAAAGATCACAAATAATCAGAAAATATTACATCACCAAAGAACACAATAGCACACCAGTAACCAACTCTAAAGAAATGGAGACTTACAAACTTTCTGATGAGTGAAAAATAATTATCATAAGGAAGCTCAGTGAGCTATGAGCTATGGGAGAACACAGACATGTAAATGATATAAGGAAAATAATACATGAAAAAAAAACCATAGGAAATCAACAAAGAGATGATGACTGTAATAAACAACCATAAAAATTCTGGAGCTGAAGAACACATGACTGAAGTAAAAAAAATTCTATAGAAGGCTATAAAAACAGACTCAGTCAAACAAAAGAATCAATGAGCTCAAAGATATGTCACTTAAATTAACCAGTCAGAGAAACAGAAAGAAAAAAGAATTTTTTCAAAGTGAAGAAAGTATGTAGGAAAGTATGTATGGGACACCATTAAGCAAACTAATGCTGCTATCATAGGATTACTGGAAAAAACAAAGGGAAATACAGAAAATTACCCCCAAATCAAGACAGAGAACATAAACATGCAGATCCAAGAAACCCAAAGACCTCTAATTATATTAAATGTAAGGAGATCTTCACCTAGATATTATAATTAAATCCTCAAATTTTAGATAATGAGAAAATTTTGAAAGTAGCAAGACACAAGTGATACATTATATATAAGGGAACCACTATAAGACTATCAACAGATTTCTCAGCAGAAAACTTTTAGATCAGGAGAGAGTGGGATGATATACTAAGTTGCTGAAAGGAAAAAAAAGCAAGAATACTATAAAAAGTAAAGCTATTCTTCAGAGCTAAGAAGTAAAAAACATTTCTAGACAAACAAAAGCTGTGGGAACTCATCACCATTAGACTAACAATGCAAAAAATGTCACAGGGAGTTCTTCAAGATGAAATTAAAGGCTGTTAAATAACCACATGAAAACATAAATATAAAACTCATGGTAAAATAATCCAAAAGTTCATCGGGAACCAGAAGAGACCTAGAATAGCAAAAGCAATTCTAGCAACACAGACATGCCAGGGGGCATCATAATTCCCAACTTGAAACTGTACTACAAAGCCCCTGTGATAAAAACAGCATGATACTGGCAAAGAAACAGACCTGAGGATCAGTGGAATAGATTAGAAGATACAGAAACAACTCCAGACATACTCAGCTACCTCATCTTTGACAAATGAGCCAACCATTCTCACTGGAGGAAAGATAGCCTCTTTAATAAATCATGTTGGAAAAACTGGACTTCAACTTGCCAAAGATTAAAACAAGACCCCTATCTTTCACCATGCACTAAACTAAAATCAAAGTGGATTAAAGATCTAAATATTAAAACAGAAACTTGCTGGAAGATAAGTTAGGTAGAGCACTTTTTAAATTAATTTTATTGATACAGTTTATGTACACAAGATAATGACATTCATCATTGGAAATTTGCATCTTTGCATAATCTCTCTTGGTTCTTATTTTTTTCCCCATTCTCCTTCCCTCAGTTTAACCCCTCCATCCCTCCCTATTTACACTTTGTTTCCATTTTTTCATTTTCTCATATGCATTCCATTCCCTTCTTTCCTTTCCCCTACCCCTCTCATTTCCCCTTCCCCTTTGCTCCTTTTCTTCCTATTTCACTCTATCTATTATACCTTTTAGTCCTTATTTACACTTTCAGTTTCTCACACTAGAGAAACTATTCAGTATTTACACATGTGTGTCCTATTTATTTCA
>NW_004624757.1:6166350-6186747 GCF_000247695.1 Heterocephalus glaber
TTTTTAATAAAATGGAGTACTACTCAGCCATAAAGAATGAGAAACTAGGGCCGGGGATTTAGCTCAGTGGTTTTGCCGCCTGCTGCGCAAGCGCAGGGACCCGAGTTGGATCCCCGGTACCAAAAAAAAAAAAATACAAGAATGAGAAACTATGGACATTTATAGCTAAGTGGATGCACATTGAGGCCATCCTCTTAAGTGAAGTAAATAGGACACACGTGTAAATATCGAATAGTTTCTCTGGTGTGAAAAAATGAAAGTGTGAATAAGGATCAAAATGTATAATTGATATTTTGAAATAGGAAAAGAAAGTCTAAAGGAGTAGGGGAAGTGGAATGGGTAGGGGAAACAAAAGAAGGGAAAAGAAAAAATATGAGAAAAGGAAAAACATGGAAACAAAGTCTTTGTAAATAGGGAAGAGTGGAGGGATGAAGGGAGGGCAGGGGAATGGGGAAAAAATAAGAACCAAAATACATCAGGTAAAAGTACAAGATCCCAATGATGAATGTAACTGTATTGTATACCTAAAGTGTACCAATAAACTTAATGAAAAAAAAGGAAAAAGAAAAGAACCTCATCATCATTACTCATTAGAGAAATGCAAATTAAAACTTCAAAATTACACTACACATCTACTAGGATGGCTAAATTAAAATAAAACTGATAATACCAAGTGCTAATGAGCATGTAAAGCAACTAGAACTCCCTTACATTAGTGGTGGGAAGGCAAAATGGCACGCTATTAACCTACTAGATGTTTCTTAATCCAATGAAGTTGACAAATCAAGATTAATGGTCCCAGTCACTCAATTGGGGAATGGATAAACAAATTATAGTACAGTGTATCAAATTGTAGAATACAAATTAGCAACACAAAAGGAATAAACATTCCCATACATTCAATAAAATTGCTGAACTGTGAATTCCATTAAAGGTAAAGAATTCTGATTCAAGACTTCATGATGCAGGATTCCATTTCTATGACACTCTGGAAAAATCAAAACTACAAGGATGGAAAATAAGTCCATGGTTAACAGGAATTGGAGGTGGGGGCAAATGGACATAGTGACTAAATGAGAGAAAGGCTCTATCAGTTGATTACAGTGGTGACCTGTCAAAATTCAGGACCGGCCATTAAGAATTGTGTGTATGTATGTATGTATGTATGTATTTACTGTATGTAAATTATAAGATAAAATTAGACTTTGATAAAAATGAAAAATGAAATACAAATAATGCTGTGGGCCAAATAAAATGGCATTGCAAGTACACTCCAGCCTATGGCCTGGCCTGCTCTGGGTATCATGAAGGATAAAAGAGAAGGATGATGTCTTAATCTCTTTTCTGTTGTGTAACAAAACCTGAGGCCAGGTAACTTATAAATGATAGGAATTTACCTAACTCACAGTTCTGGAGGCTGGGAAGCCAAATGCATGCCACTGGCATCTGGTGAGAGCCTTCTTGCTGTACCATAACATGGCAGAGGGTATCCTACGGAGATAGAGCGAGTGTGCTGGCTTGAGTCTCTCCTCCTCTTCTTATAAAGCCACTGATGCCATCATAGGGCCCACCCCACCCCCCAACGACCTCATCCAGTCCTGATTACCTCCCAGAGGTCTCACCTCCGAATCCCATCAACATGTGAATTTGGGTACAAGAGTTCCAACACAGGAATACGAGGGGGATGAATTAAAACCACAGCAGATGGGACATCATCACCCAAGCTCTCAACAAGTAGAGTAGCAAAGAGGCAAGATTTAAACCATGTTCCAGTGACAGTTATTCTGTTTTCTACTTGGGGTTACACGTAAGATGTCACTTGAGGCAAATAGATTACCGAACATTAAAAAAAATAAATAACTGTTCTAGAAATAGAGGTGAACTTAAGTATAAAGACCCCAGTGTGAGCCCACTTCTGCTTCTGCCCTCCTTGTGACCTTGGGAAGGCCTTTTAGGGTGTATCTGGGAGCTTGCAAGTGAGGGAAGGGTCCCACTTCTGGAGAATCTGGCAAGGGCCAGGCTCTGTCAGGAAGCAAGTCAGTCTGGGGACAGAGGTGCTGTGGATACATAAATAACACACCTCACAAAGGAACCTTCATGCTCCTGTGCTTTCATGTGCCTAAAATGCCCTGACCTCCTGGTCTCCTTCTCCTTGAGACTCCACAGAGTTGGTCAGCCCCCATGTCAGAGGACACCCTGGCCCTGTCCCTGGGGCACCCAAGCAAGGAAGAGCCCCAGGCCTGGAGAATTCTGAGTAGATAGGTGAAGAACAGCCAAAAGAAGGACATCCTGGCAACTTGGGCCTCAGTTTCCTCACTAAAAAATAGGAGTAAATAACATCAACAGTTTCCTCACTAAAAAATAGGGATAAATAACAGCATCACAGGGCTCCTTGAGACTTACAAGACTGTCATCTGCCAGGCACATATCTGGTGCACAGAGATGGTGACCTCCTTGTTGAGACTTCACCACTCTCAGCAGCCATGGGTCCAGGAACAAGGCATTCCATCCCCAGAAATGTGCTCTTTGTCTCCCAAGCAGATTGGCCATACCCAGAGCTGGAAGGTCTTGCATCCGCCATAGCTGGGTAATCACAGGGAATCACACAGAGGTGAGGGAGGGGAGCTGGCCTAGCCTCCACCAGGAATACAAGGACAAAACACCAAGCACAGAGGAAGGGTGAGTGGACCCATGAAGTCAAACAGAAGAGCCAGGAGGTGGGAAAAGGCCCTGAAGGACAAGCCGGGAGAAGGAGATGGTATGGCACAGACTAGGAGTCAGTCATAAATAGCATGCCAGAATGCGTCCTTGTTCGCATCCACTGCATCCTGTATCAGCTCCTTGGAGGATGGCACTTGTCATCATGCTGTGGTTTGATTATGATTTGCCCCCTAAACTCATGCAGAAGTTTAATCCCCAAGATCTGTGGAAATTTAATCCCACTGTAATTTGAAATTAAAGGTGGGGCCTTCAAGAAGTGATTAGAGTAGGTTATGTAATAAGGGGGGTAAGGGGGGAGGCCTCATTATTGAATCCTGGTGGATTTATAAGGAGAGGCAGGGTGACCACACAGACAGAGAAGTAATGTAGAAACATGCTCCTGTCATGATGTGACACAGACAAAGGGGACCCTTGCCAGAACCTGTGCAAAGCTGTTTGGATTTCCAACCTCCAAAGTTGTGAGCTAAGTAAACCTGTTTTCCTTATGAAGTAGCCTGCCTGAGGTATTCCATTATAGTAATGGAAAGCTAACAAATGAATGCCATTTTTCAAATGGAGAAGCTGAGGCCCCACAGTTCATACACAGACATCTAACAAATGACTGATTGACACTCAAACTCCAAGTCTCCAGAGTCAGCTGGGTTGAGGTGCTATTATCTCATTAAGGGAGCTTAAGAAAGTCCTTGCTCTTTTCTGGGCCTCAGTTTCCCCATTTTGATGTCTCGAAGGTATAATTGGTCCTAAAGCCCCAAGTTCCAGAACTTCATCATAGCTTAGCACAGACTTTGGGACTGGCCACTCCTGCAGGGAACCCCTCAGCTGTGCTTTGGCACTGACCCCCAGGCCACCATGCCCTGTGCAAACAGAATCCAGGACCCCTGCCCTGAGAAGATAACCCAGATCTACACACTGCTTTCTGGAAGAATGACTCCATCCTCCTTGCTCATCACTGACCCTCTTCTCAACCCCTGCAAAGAATGCTCCAGGGCCCAGACTGGAGCCCCTGCTTCCTGCTAGCCCTCCCCATCCTCCCACCCCATGTATAAGCATACTTGCTCCCCCAGCCCTTCTGCAACAGGCATCTGCTACCCTTCTGGAATCTGTGACAGCCAGGGCAGGGGAAGGCAGGCCTCCAACCCCAGAGGCCCAGGGACCCTGAATGCCCTCTGGCCCCCAGAGTCTGCCCAAGTTGCTTGGGAAACCATTTCAGGCCATTTGAGACCATGCAGCCTTAACTCTGTTGAGCGCTAAACAACTAGAAGAAACAAACCCCAGTCTGTCAACGTCCATCACGGGCGTTGTCCTGGAGGTTAGGAGCCATGGCACACTCCTCAAGGGGCTGATCTCTGGGCTCCTTGTTCATTCAGCTCCACAAATATTTATCCAGGGAGCTGCTACTGGGCTGGCTTTGGTGTCCAGGAAGGTTGCGGGGGAGGGGGGGGATCCCCAAGAGGAAGCAGATTTAGTCCCCGCCTGAGGCACTTGGCTTTCTCAGAGCAAAGGTGTCTGACATCAGCATTGTGAAAGGCTTTTCCACATAGCAGCAACTGTGCCCTTCATTTCAAAGTGGTTGTAAGACCCAACATGGAAAGAAAAGCCCCAAAATGTCAGCATTTTGTTTTTAATGGGAAAGAGACATTCTCATTGTCCTTTCCTGGGCTTTCCAATTTAGTGCCATGAGCAATGATTAATTTTTTTTTTTTTTTTTTTTTTTGGTACCGGGGATCAAACTTGGGTCCTTGTACTTGTAAGGCAGGCAGCGGAACCATTGAGCTAAATCCCCAGCCCAAGCAATGATTACTTTTGAAATTGGACAGCAACATTGGAGTGGTGGTGAACCTATGCCTCGTGCGCCGCAGCGGTGCTATTTGTCATCACTGAAAGCTCTAAAAGTTTCACCATCACTGGTTTATCAGCTTATAATTTTTTAAATATGGAGATGATTTATTGGAGGTGTTTATATGAGTTATTCTGCTTATTATAAAAATTCAGACAACAGAGAAAAATAGTGAAGTATGTGAAAAGCCACTCATAAGTATTGATCAGGCAGGAAAAGTCTTGCCCTTCTTTTTCTGACCTGCAATGATGTAAAATTGAAAGAAGCTTTGAGTGGTTGGGGCTTCACTGTGAGCTTTCTTCCAGGGTGGGGGCTCTGGTTTGGGCCAGTGGGAGCTCTAAGTAAAGGGTGCTCTCGGCCTTTGCTCCCAAAACCCTATTTCAGAGGAGACTGGGATGGCCCATCAACAGAGTTTAGCAAATGTCACATGATCTCAGCTGTGACGGCCAAGTCTCTAAGTTTAGCTTATCAATATAAGGCCATTTTTTTTAAAAGTGTGTTTTAAGCTAAGCAAGGACATTTAAAAAGGAATAAGCAACTATCACCAGGATTTCATAAGAGAACGAACATTTGAACACCAAAAAAGGAAAGCCTGCCTCTTGGAGTAAAAGCTTTATAAAAACCTCGGTATCCTCCCGTCATGTGCTTTATTTTTCTGTAGGGGATACAGGCTCTCAAAGAAGGCCATGGTTAGAGCCAGCTGAGAAACATCAGTTCTTTCCTCTCCCTGAGCCTCAGTTTCCTGCAGGGAGTGAGGTGGAAAGAGGAAAAGGGCAAGGCTGACCCTGCTTGGGGAGGGTTTCTGTGGAGGTCTGGTGCATGGAAGGGTGGCAAGAACATGTCGAGGTAGAATCATTTTCCGGATGGTCTTTCTGAGCCAAAAAATGTTATATCTTTTCAGTCAGTGGGGTTAATTAACAGATGGGTCTAACTAGGAGCACCAGATGTAGGGATGAAGACTGTGGCCTTCCCTGCCCTCCCAGACTCCCCACGACCCCCGTGAGATGTGCTCAGAAAGCTACTAGCCGTGGCCTGTCCTCCTGGAGCTTGGAGCTTGGAGCTCAGAACTCAGAGCTAGAAGCCAGGAGGGCCCTGGCACCTGCTTTCCCTTCAGCACCTCCGGCTGTCCCCCGAGATTGCGGGCCCCTTTCCCATCTCCTATGTGAAGTTGCACAAATTACAAGGAGGCAGCGGGTGGTGGAAGACAGGGCAAAGAGGGATTGGATGTATTCATTCAATCACCCCTCACTCTACAGAGAGGGAAACTGAGGCAGAGAAGAGAAGCCATTCATGTCAACACATTTTTGGCTGAACTGAAACAATAATAAACCTATTAAAAATAACACCAATAAATACTTATTGAATTCCAGTGTCCTATTTTTTCCTTTCCTCCAGGATTTCTGCAGGAGCATTGGATCCTGGGGCTGATGGATTTTCAGACCCTGGCTGGGCGTGGGGAGAAAGGGATTCTGGGTGCCCCAGGGTTATCTACATGGGCTCCTTCATGTACATCTCAGCCCACCCAGTGCACAGCCTGAGCGTCTCCCATTGTGGACAATTTTAAGCAGTTAGATGTTCTATTCTTTCCAGCCCCTCAACCCCACCCCCACCCCTCCCAGCAAATGGATAACAGGAAACAGCCAAAGCTTCTTAACTTTTCTTTAATCTTCCCCTCTCTGACAAACTGAAAAATCAAACGATAATTGTCTGGGTGATCTCATTATTGTCAACAAAATCCAAGCCTTGAAGTCCGAATCCTCTGAAACACGGACACATTTTATACAAAAGAAAACTGGGCTTGCATGTCATTCAATAAATAAATAAGGCCAGTAGGAGCTCAACACAGGCCTGGCACATGGAGCAGCCAGGCAGTCGGAAATGCTAGGATGGCGAGATGACCCCAGGGACCCTGGAACCCTGGCATCTGGGAAAGATGAGATCTGGGAGGTCTTACATCCATCCCATCCCTCCTGTTTGCATGAGTCAAGCCCAGAAGGAAACAGGTGGCTGATTCCCAGGGGTGACTGAAGAGAATTTAATGTCTGGCCTACTTATAGGGAGAGAGGAACCAGACAGGTGAGGGTGTGCCCTAGCACTGGCACCAATAGGGAGCCCTTACCACCACTATGTCTGAAAGACATAGGGCAGGGCCAAGCAGGTACCAGAACCCAGAGCAGAAGGCCTTTGGCGAGTCCCCTGATAGGAGCTATGATTCTTAGAGGAGACCAGAGGATGGGCAGCCTGACTGTCCTTCTGTACCACCTTCTGCTCCTGGTGTTGCCCCCAGTGGCCAAACCCAAGCAAAAGCCAGAGGGTGAAGGAATCAGGATGAAGTAGATGCAGGGATCGAGCTATCCAGAAAATGGAGCAAGGCCTGGAGAGGCAAACAGAGCAGCCAGAACCTCATGGAACAGTGGGTGTTCGCCACAGCCCTGCAGCCTACTACCCTCAGTTTGTGCTTATCTGGGGATGGGAAACTTATCTTCATGACCACATCCCAGTCAAGTTTGAAAGTTCCAATGCTTTCCTGGCACAAACAAGGTCCAGGTTTGGGCAGCAGGTCACCTCCATACTAGGGAGCAGGCCCCCTGGGAAGGTCAGGACAATGGGACTGGGGAGGGCCGGGATGGAGCTAGTGGGCAGGCCAGCAGCATTGGCTAGGGTGGGGGATAAATACAAGTAAAGGATGTCCTTCTCTTTGTTCACCTCTTTATGTCTCTTGATCTTGATTTTTTCTGCAACCTTATCACAATCCTAATAAATGTCATGACAACATATTCACTTGTCTCCTTTATGGAAAATGGGACAGTTGGAGAGACAGAAGTGCAGTGAGTGTCATTCCTCCTACTCCCTGCCTTCTGTCCCAGGCTTGCAGGGACAAACCAGGCTGGCCTGGGCTGGGGCAGCACCCCCACCAGCACAAGGCTGGAGGGAGCTGCTTGTTAACATGGTGTCCACAGAGTCTCCCTCTCTCAGTTCCAGGGGAAGGGGTGGAAAGAGACAGAGCATCAGAAACCCAAGTCGTCATCTGCATTAGCTGCTTTCTGGTTGTGTGACCCTGAACAAACCCTTCCTCAATCTGCGTCTCAATTATCCCTCATTCAAGGAAAAGGGACTTTGATTCTGATTTTGGCCATCCCAAGATCCCAGCATGGGAAGAGCTCCCCCTCTCCTTTCTTCCATCCTAACTCTTCTATCCAAAAGTGTAAATGACTGCTTGAAAAGTTAAGCCTTAATCATTTGTGAGAAATTCCCATGAGCACCCTGGATTTTTGCAAAGGATATTTCACATATTGTATTTTGCAAATAACTCCCTCTGTTTTTACGTGGTCAGCCATAACGTAGCCTTGAAGGGATAAGGGAAGACCTAGCATCCCTGACTCCCTCCTCCAACCATGGACTTTCGTATCTCAAGCCTGTGTTGTCCGTGCATGACTTTGGCAGGTTAGCTCTCCTCTCCGAGTCTCTGTTTCCTCATCTGTAAAACTGCACAGTTGATAGTGACTATATGAGTGACCTAAAGCTGTCCACTGATGCCTGGTGCACAGCAAGAAATCCACAGGCAAGAGGTGCTGTCGTTGCCCTTCTTTCTGTCCACAAAGAAGCTCCAGCCTCATGTTCTACTCTCCTTCGAGCCTTGGTGCTGTTGGATTTCTCCTGCAAAGCCAGCTGGTTCTGACAAGTGCCTGTCAGGTCACTGAGAGGCCCAAACCCTGTATTCCCTGTCTTCCCTCCCCTCGGGCTTCAGAGGGGGAAAAAGAGCAGATCAGTGGAAACCAGGCTGAAAAGCCTGTGAAACACAGAGGACTGCATGCTTCTAAGGAATTAAAAAAACATGTTGATGTTTTCATCTACAGACGCCTTGTCACCTTGAATAGGTCCTAAACTCTTTGAGGGCAGAAAATAAAAGCAAGAAACTAATGTTTACTGAACACTAGGGTAGACATTACAAGGGCTCCCCAATATCTGCTGCCATTTTTCTTCCTGAACATACAGAAAACTATGTATCCTGGCACCCTTGATGTGAGATGAAGCCACGGGGCTGATTTGGACCAGTTAATTGAGAACAGAAATGTTCTGGACAATTCTTTAGCTGGTCTTCTCTGCCATGGCGAACATGGAGGATTTGTTTTGAAATAGTGGACCCAGGCTTTGATCCTCTGGACTACTGTCATCCAAGGAGGAAAGCTACCTGGGGCGTGGTCTGGATATGAGGCAAACTTGAAACAAAAAATAAGTTTCTGTTATGTAAAACCTCTGAGCTATGAGGGATGTTTGTTATTCCAGCATAGCCTTGCCTGAGCTGACTGGTACAAGCACTATCATGGGGAAGTACTTGTATGCTATTATTATCTCATTTGATCCTCACCATAGCTCCAGAGGTAGGTGTTACTATTATCTCTATGTTCCAGAGGAGAAAGGTGAAACAGACATGTAACGTCATTGGCTCCAACTCAGCAAAAGTAGGCCCAGGGGTGAAGCCAGATTTATTTGCTACCTGAGCTCTAAGTTGTCTTAGATTCAACTACACAGAAAGGGGAAATCAGGGAAGCAGAGATATAAATTGTAACTCAGTGTAGTAATGCTCCTGGTCAGTTTGGGGTCTTTGCTAAACAAATTGTAACCCTTCAAGTGCAGACTCCCAGACCCTGGGAAAAAATGTTCCCAGCTAAAAGTAGCTACACCAAAGGGTCCCAGCCAAAGTCTAACTGTAGGTTGGCAGAATTCGTGGATGGCTTGAAATTGCTGCTGGCCAGGGTTCCACTGGCATGGAATTGTTTACACTTGCCTCAGATTAGTTCTCCCACGCCTTTCAAAGTCCCAGTCCATATTTGGGATGGAAAGGGGAAAATGATTCCCAATGGGGATTCAAAAGCATCAGAAAAATTCCACAGGGGCTGAAGCCTCTTGGTATGGCCCGAGCAGTCACATCTCTTGGTCCCTCATACCTGAACCTGAGCCCTGGAGGATAGCCAGACCATAAGGCCAGGAAGGCCCTCACACACTGATTCAGAACAAAGATGTTCATAGGGCCAGAGATTTAGCTCAGTGGTTCCACCACCTGCCTCACAAGTGCAAGGTCCTGAGTTCAATCCCCGGTACCAAAAAAAAGAAGAAAGGTGTTTCTGGAGACATCCTTAGGAGGAACAGCGTAACTCCTCAACCAAAGGAAGTGCTAAGAAAATGGAAAAGAAGAAAAGAGCAAATGTGTTTTTCTTCTTCCTCCTTCCAAGAAGGAACTCTGTGACTGCATTGCCTTCATATTTATCAGGAAACCCCAATACAAGTGTCTTCACATGTCTTTTCTCATAAGGCTCAAAAGCAGCCAAAACAGAACTGTATGTTGTTTGCACAAACACTTATATGTATTAAGGCTGCACACAAAAGGGAATAATAACAGAATTTGAGACAGTATTTATCTGGGGGGCAGATGGGCGTGGCCAGGAGGCCACTTTGAGAGACCACACTGCCAAGTCTCCACTACTGGCAATAGTTCTCCAGATGACTGACAGGCCCACAGGTGTTTGTCATTTTAATTAACGTACCAGTAGCATATCATGAATCAATTTATGATTAGTCCAATTCTGTCCACTTAAGATCTAAATTTAAAGGGGCAGTAAATAAGGACCAACATTTACATACTATTTTCTGAGTTCCAGGGACTGTACCCATCACATACATAAAACACATTTATATCTTGAGCAGTCTTGTGAGGTGGCTCTTATTTTACATCCATTTTACAGAGAGATTAAGCATCTTGCCCAGGGTTACACTGCTAATTAGGGATATCAGTCATCTTTCTAACACTGTGACAAAATATGTGAGATAATCAACTTTAAAAGAAGGAAAGGTTTATTTTGGCTCATAATTTCAGTCCATGACCACTTGGCCATGTTTCTTTGGGCCTGTGATGAGGCAGAACATCATTGAAGGAACTCATGGAGGAGGAGGCTGCTCATTTTATGGTGGCCAGGAAGGAGAAGAGAGAGACAGAAAGGATCCCTGATATCTTTATCCACCACACGCCTTCTGTGACTCACTTCCTTCCACTAGGCCCCACCTCTTAAAGATTCTACCACTTTGCAATAGTGCCACAGGCAATGGATAAGTCTTTAGCATAGGGGTCCCTGGGGGCATTAAACAACCAAACCATAATACAAGATAATCAAGGTTTCAGAGACCCACCTCTCAGGTGCTGTGCAATACTAATGCTACCTACCTTATAACAAGCTCAGAGACAGAGCTGTAATGTGTCGGTTAGTTCTGTGGTTCCACAAAATTTTTAAAGATGTCATTCTCACCATGCCCACCATTCCTCCCATCCCCACAGTCATACTGTAGTGCCGACATCTTCAGCCAATCACACAGATTTCAGCAACACAAGGTATCTCTTCCACATGCTGCACGTTACTGGTGGGAAAATCCAGATCTAATTTTGAGACACTCCCTTTGGGCCAATGACCAAGCTGAGCCCCATGCCCATACCCAAGCTCATTGCTGGTCACCAGAATGGGCTTAGAGCATTTCCAGTTCATCCCCTGTGATTACAAGGATAGGGAGGAATGGCTGAGGGACAGGCATCCAAGGGCATTTGCTTCTGTCACTGTCAAAGGCTATGAGAGGAAGAGATGGTGACCCCTGGACCATGAGCTCCTTGGATAGAAATCATCCTGCTCTCCTCCCCCCAGGACTAGTGTCTTGGCCTGTTTTCTGTCACTGAAACAAACAACCTGATGCTGGACAGTATATAAAAATAGGTTCATTTAGCTCATACTTTTGGAAGCACAAGAGCATGGTATCAGCATCTGCTGAGCTCTGGTGAGGATTTTCTGGCTATATCACAACACGGTTAATGGTATGTGGTGGACATGCATGTGATGTGACTTGGAGAAATCATATGTGAGATAGGATACAAGATAGTAAGCCAAGGAATTCAAACTTGCTTAATACCAAGGCATTCTTGTAGGAAATCACCCACCCCATGGGAGCACCATTAACTCCTTCTGAGAGCAATGCCACCGATGGCCTAACCACCCTCCATAGGCCCCACCTCTTAAATGTCCCACATCTCACCACCATCACACAGCCACACTGGGGACCAAGCTGCCAGCACACAAACTTAAGGGGATAAAACACGGCAAAGCACCAACACATAGCACCGTCACGTCATAGACACCCAGTTATACTGGGTCAGGGCCTGCTGCTCAGCTCCTCTGCTGAGCAAAAGGGACATAATCGGTCCTCCGGGCCCAGGTGGATAATGTCTGTGCCATCTGACTTCTAGCCAAAAATAACTGGTCAAGAGTCGGTCAGGTGGCCTAAGGGTAGTTATATCACAAGCTAACCAGGAGCCTGTGCTGCATCTTCACCCAAAGATCTCTTCCCAACAAGAAGGGTTCCAGCTTAGAGGTGTCATAGCCCAGACTACCTAGAAAGCAGGGCCTGGTGAGAGCTTATCTGTGAATACTTTACTGACTGATATAATCCCAGGGAAAGCAAGGAGAAACAGGACTGAGGGGACAGTGGGTTCCTCTTCAGACTGAAGGATTTGTCCCCAGCTCCTGGAAGGCAGCTGACACACAGCCCCCTGCTGACATCTCTTTTTGGACTTGCTTTCTCAGAAGCAAGTCACTTTGCCCCAGGTCCCACCCTTTCTTGGGGAAGTCATGACTGGTAAGCAAAGGACCACAAAAGGCCTGAGCTCAGGACATCTGCCCTCATACACATGGTCACCCAAGAGCACTTCACTCACCTTCTGCACACTGAGCTCCATCTCTGACACTGCTTCCAGGCAGCTCAGAGAGAAGAGCTCGAATGTGAGTATTTCCAGGCTGGTCCTGCTTCCCAGCTGGGTGGGACATCACCACAGAAGACACACAGAAATGCTGCATCTCAGGTGCAGCCACTGGAGGGAGGAGTCCAAGTGAGAAACTTCCACCTCCTGACTCTTGCCAGCCCAGGTTTGCCTCTCAGAGTGTTAACTCCCTCCATGTGTCACTGTCCTCTCAAGGCAGCTGCTGGGGAAGCTAGAACTTTCATGAGCCTAGTCACATCAGCCTACCTGACCACAGCTGCTACATGTCCCACCTGGGTAGGTACAGTGGAAGCCAGTCCAAAACTCAAACTTTGTCCCTTGGAAGAGGTTGAGACAAGCAGCAATTCTAAGAGGTGAGATGGCAGTGGCAGCAGCCAGGGCTTTACCACCATGGGAACAGCCCAAACCATGGCTGGGCCAACTTTATGAGGACGGAACAAGAGATGAAGGCTGAAAGCAGATGGGACCATACAGGGCCGGTCAAGGTCTGGTATAGATCTGGTCCACTGAGCCCAGCTGATTCTCCTCTTTTGGACTGGGAAACCTGAGGACAAAGGCTGAGGAACAGGAACAGAGACTGAGAGGCCTCAAGGGACAAGGAGCCATGAGGAGTCATGAGGGAGTGTAGGCCCAAGAAGACAACAGTCAGGAGAAAGCTGGCATGAGGCAGAGAGAAACACAGCAACCCAACGTGGTGGTGGTGGTGGGGCGTTGACTAGCATCATGATGGGAGGCCTTCACGATGTTCCTGAGCTGAGCGGACAGTGAGACCTATGGGGAAAGCTGCCTGAACTCTGAATGACCAACCTTATTCTGGTCTCAGATAAGTTTATCTGAGTCACCAGAGAGCTATTCCTCCTGCAGAGAACAGCTCATGAGGGAAGAGGAGGTCTCCCCAGCTCTGTCCTGATCTGGATGAGTCCAGTGATAGCCAGGCCCTGGGTTTAGGGAGGACAGCTAGGGAAAGGCCTTGTTTAACCACATGCTTCTCACTCTATTTTGGCAACAGAGAGGAAGAGGCCATGCTGCAGGGAGGGACAGGTAAGACTAGGGACCACAGATTGACACCTACCCCATGCAGGTAGAATGAAGAGGCCACTCAGATGGACAGAAACCAGGCCTGGTTCATGGCTCAGCCCTAAGTCTTTCCCTCTGTGTTCCTCCTTCCATCTAAACTTCCTTTCCTTACTACCAGTATTTCCAGGACCTACTAGGAGATTAACACAAAACCAGAAACAAACAACCCAGATCTACAAATGGCCAAGAAGCACATGAAAAGATGTCAACATTGCTAGTCATTAGGAATCGTAAAGCAAAACTATGAGAAACCACTCCACACCTATTAGGGTGGCTACTATTAGGAGAGAGGAGAGAGAGACAGAGAGAGAGAGAGAGAGAGAGAGAGAGAGAATAGCAAATGTTAGTCAGGATGTGGAGAAATCAAAACCTTTGTACCTTGCTATAAAAACGAATGTAAAAATGCAGTTGCTACGGAAGATAGCATTTCCTTAAAACATTAAACATACAATTACCATATGATGCAGTGATTCTGCTTTTGTACATATACCCACAAGAAGTAAAAGCAGAGATTCAAACAGATCCTTTGTACACCCATGTTCATAGTAGCAGCATACACAAGAGACAAAATGTGGATGCATCCCAGATAAACATCGGTGGATGAATGGATAAAGAAAATGTAGTGTGCAATGCAGTGAGATACTCTTCATCCTTAAAAAGGAAGGGCATTATGACACAAATTACAGCAATGATGAACTCTGAAGACAGTAGACAAAAAAACAAAATAGTGTATGAGTCCAATCATATAAGGTGCCCAGAGTAGCAGAGATGGAAAGTGGAATGGTTGTATTACAAGTTTTTACAACTTTATGTTTTCCTGCTACCTTAACATCTCCATAAACTGTGATCATCCTGCCCAGGGCAACCAGGTGCGCCAGCATGATAAGGCTGGTCCCGGCCACACTTTCTTCTTTTCGCCCTCGCCTGACTGTGAGTCAGTGACATTCAAACACACCAGTGAAATCCTCTCATTCCACTCCTTACTCTACCTTGACACTCAGTGAAGGTGCCTGCCTGTGGGCTGCGCTCTCTCTCTCTCTCTCTCTCTCCCTCTCTCTCATCTCCCCACCTGCTTGGCTGAACTTGCTCCCTTGTCACCTCTCCAGTGTGGCACCCTGAAGGGATGGCCACACTTCCCTCTCTAAGACCCCTGTGTGTAATAAATCCTGTAATTGCCTATGCTTTTGAGTGTGGTTTCTATGGCTGTATCAGAATGATCCTCAAAGACCCCACTGAGGGGTTAATTCTCATTTACAACATAATGGTGGATACCAGGGGCTGAAAGACAGGGAGTAGGGAGTCATTAGGGTACAGAGTTGGAGGGGGGTGAAAAGAGTCTATAGATAGATAGTGGCAATGGTTGCACACAGTGTGAATACATATGTTTATGCCATAAAACTGCACTCTTTAAATGGTTAAAATGGTAAAATTTATGATATGTGTATTTTACAACAATTAAAAACAACAAAAAGCTAAACTATTTGGCTGCCTGAGTGTGAGGGCTTGCAGGACTCACTAGGATCATTGTGGCTGGGACTCAGCAGAAAAGGAGGCTGTTATAGTCACTCAGCAATGTTCCAGGAGGGAACTAGGTGTCCTGACATTCAGCCCTTCAGTGGTGGTCTTAACTCCAGCACTCTAGACTCCATGACCTGGTACTACAGAGTCACTTTCACTATGAACAAGACCCAGCTCCTCCTAGGGTAACCAGGACAACTGACCCACAGCCCCTCAGTGAGGCAGGCTGGGGCCTCACACTCTGGTGGCACAGGGGACCATGGAGACAAACCCCAAGCTTTTCCAGAAGACACCAATGTGAAAATCCTTAGGAATTTCTATTGTGTAATCCTGACCATAATCCCTCAGAACAACTGATGATCTTCATTGATTTCATGCCCCTCTCTATATAAACCTGCTCTGCCTGATTCCAGGGCTGGGGTCAGGCAGAGATGGCAGAAACTTGGCACATGCACAACCATGCTCACCTTCAGTGCCCATGGCAGGCATTACTAATTGATCAAGAGTCTGTTCCACCTTGAGCAAGATAAAGACCTCAGAATCATTATTAACACAACCTGAGGTTATCTGGTCATTCCCATTGACACTCAAGGTGAGACCTCTTTGCCAGCTGTCATCTCAGTTAATCTTGGCAAAATCTCTCTCTTGGCCTTAAGTTTTTCACCTATAATATGAAATGATTTTTATGACCTTACCAGCTCAGAGTTCTAGTGAATTCCTCAATAGCACTGTGGGATACAGAACTAGACAGTTCTATACTGTGGATAATGGGGAGAATTCTGTTGTTTTCTAGAGAACTCTATGAATCTTTTAATACATTTTTGGCTGCAAATGTGCCCTCCATATCCTACTGCATCAAGGTGGGTAGGGAATGGTGGGCTCCAAGGACACCAGGTTCCTCATCCCCATGAAGGCAGCCGTTGAGATCTATGTTTCTGACTAGCCAAGCCACTAAGTACCTTCTGAGAGTCATTTTCCACTTTCTGGAAAGTCCCAATCCAAAACAAGATGGGACACTATGGCCCTGCCCACCACCTCTAAGCAAGAGAGAGCCAGGATTTGCACCCACTTCCCCCTCCCCTGTCCGGGGAGGACGGCTGTGTTCCTCCAATGGGACCTGGACAGCCTTTCTCAATTGCTGCCAGCCAGCTGAGCTGCCCTCCTCACCCTGCTCCCAGTCAGGCAGAAGAGGATGCATTAGAGGGAAGGGAGAGGGACAGGCCGCCTGATTGCCACCAAGTGCTGTAAAAGAGAGAACTTTAAATCTTGGCCTCCACTAGGGAACGGCCTTAATTAGGGTGGCGCCGGGCATGATGCTCTAATTAACTGTGTGTCTGTGTTTCCATTCCAAACGCCCATTTCCAGAGCTTTATGATCCAGTCTTCTAAGAGAAGCTCCAGCCAGAAACTTGGCAGTGGCAGCCCAGAGGGGAGGGATAGCCAGTTTTCCCTGCTCATCTCTCTCAGAGCTCACTCACGGTGAGTCTTTAGGAGTGGAAGCCATGGACCTTCCTAAAAAGGATGTACATATGAAACAAGTAGAAGAAAATATAGAGGAAACGCTTCAGGACATTGGTCTGGGCAAACATTTTTTGGACATGATCCCAAAAGGACAGGCAAAAAAGCAAAAATCAACAAAGGGGATTCACATCAAACTAAAATGCTTTTTCATAGCAAAGGAAACATCAAGAGTGCAGAGGCAGGCTACAGAAAGGGAGAATATATTTGCAAACTATTCATCGAACAAGGGACTAATTTCCAGGAACTCAAAAAACTTAATAGCAAAAAAACAAATAATCCAATTTTTAAATAGACAAATAACCCAAATAGGCATTTCTCAAAAGAATATATACAAATAGCCAGCAAGTATGTGAAAAAATACCCAACAGTTTTAGTCAGTTAAGGAAATGCAAGTCAAACACAATGAGATACAATTTTACCTCAGTTAGAATGGCTATTCTCAAAAAAAAAAAAAAAATCATGAGTTTTAGGCTACCTTGGAGTACACAGTGGGACCCGAGCTCAAAACAAAAAAAGCCAAAAACTAACACAGTCTGAGGGAGATGCAGAGAAAAAGGAGCTGTCATACACTGTCAGTGGGAATATAAATTAGTATGACCACTATGGGAAATAGCATTAATTTCCTCACTAAACTAGAAATAGAACTACTGTGTGATCTAACAATCCCACTACTGGGTATACTTCTAAAGGAACTGAAATCAGTATGTGGAAGAGACATTTGCACTCCCATGTTTATTGCAACATGGTTCACAACAACCAAGGCATGGAATCAACCTAGGTGTTCACAGATGGATGAATGGATAAAGGAAATGTCTTGTATATACACAATAGAATATTATTCAGCCATAAAAAATAAAACTTTGCAGCAATATGGATGGAACTAGAGGATATTATGTTAAGCAAACTAAGTCAGGCACAGAAAAACAAATACCATATGTTCTCATATGTAGAAGCTAAAAAGTTAATCTCACAGAAATAGTAAAATAGTGAAGGAGGGAGGATGACTAAGAAGTACAGGGCTGCAGTTATATTAGAGGAATAACTTCTAATGTTCAACAGCACAGTAAGATAGCTTTGGTTGGCAACAATTATTTGAATATTTTTAAATATTTTGTAGGAAATATTTTGAGTGTTCCCAACACAAAGAAATGATACATCGTTGAGGTAATAGATACACCAGTCACCCTGATTTGATCATTAGACATTGTATGCACATGTTAAATGTCAATCTCTACCCCATAAATTTGCACAATTACTATGTATCAATTAAAAACAAAAATATACATTTAAAATAAACAAAAATTTAAAACAAACAAAAAAGAGTTCATTGTGCACTCAGAGCTACTGGCCCTGCCTGGTCCCCAAAGTCAGGGAAACCTGAAGTTGTGACATCAGTATGAGCAGTACCAAGCAGCCCTGGGCAGAGGATACACCTATTAATTTGACCTGAGTGACATTCATTTTCCATGATTTCACTTTTATCCTCCTTGAATAATGAACCTCAGTCACCTTTAGGGAAAGGTATAAGATCTAGGCTGGCCAATCAGAGCATTCATTCCCGTGTCACAATGATTGGTGAGACTCTTGTAGGACTTTTAGCTCCACTGGGGTTATTAGGCCAGAAAGATGTCAGCCTGGAGCTACTGGGACTGTATTTGTCACCCCTTGGGGTGAATTTGTCTGGAAGTGAGGCCAAATTGAAGAAAGTTGGGAAAATAGACTGAGGGTCCCAGAGAGAGAATGAGAGGCCTAGTGGCATTTTTAAGGAGTTGATCGAGCCATACCAGAAACAAAATTCCCCCAGACTTTGAATTATATGAGACAATAAATTCCCATTTTTGTTTATACCAATTTGAGCTGAGCATTTGTCATGTGCAACTTAAAGAGATTTGACTAAAACTTGGGTCATGACACACTCCAGCCCTGAACCAAGTTCATCCCTAAATGTTTCAGTCACATGTTCTGATTACAGTTTTTAAATATAAGATTGTGTATTGAGTTTTTGACTCTTAAAGCCCAAGAGTCCTAATGATACATATTCCCATTGATACATATTCCCCCTAATTATAAAAGTCATGCAGCTGGGTGTGGTGGTGACACATGCCTGTAATCCTAGCACTCTGAGAGGCTGAGGCAGGAGAATCACAAGTTTGAGACCAGGCTGAGCAACTTAGCAATTCAGTGAGACTCTGTCTGAAAATAAAAATAAAGAAAGGGATAGGAAGGTAGCTCAATGCAAAGGCCCTAGGTTCAATCCCTAGTACCACAACAAATAAACAAATATTTAAAAATAAGAAAAAGTCATACTCATTGAAGACAAGCAGAAAATATTGACACACAAAGGAAAATAAAAATGATTCCTAATCCCATCACTCAGAAAGTTTTAGGTGTAATAGAGTAACTATCTCTTTAGACATGTTTCTATACATGTACAAGTTTATTTAGATGATATCATACTGTAAGTGGGATGCATGTCTTTCACAATGTGTTGAAGTAGATCAAATGCATAGGAAAACACCACAAAACTACAGCTTCATAATTTCCACGGAGAGATCCGACCTGTGTTACTAGCATTTTGATCAAGAAACAACAGTAATTAGTACAGTAGCTGCTCACCAGGGAGTGGCTTGGGGCCCTCTCCCAATTCACACCTCCAAAAGTGACCACTGTGCTGACTTCTACTAGATTATACACTCATGGGGCCCATTTTTTAACCTTATGTGGCATCGCGTAGGAGATTGGAATCACCAATCAGAGCATGGGGTCCTTAGTCACAGTGATTGGGCCAAAGCATGTCATGTGACCCACACTGGGCCAGTAAGACATTTTTGTAGGATTTGAGATGAAGAGGCTGCTCAGCCTGGGACTTCATTCTCTTGGTATTTTCACTGTGAATCTGTTTGTTTTTTTTTTAACTTTATCATCATTCACTAAACACACATATATACAAAAATTAAAATTATTCAAAGAAAAGCAATACAAGGGAAAAAAACTATAATAATATTCAAATATATCAGAACTCAACCAAAGCAAAACTGAAAAGTACTTAAACATTTTTCCATATAATTTAAAAAAACATCTCAAGCATTAACAAGACATTAAAGGATGTGATTTGTTTTAGAAAGATTTTCAAAACTAATACTGAACAAATAGTGGTCTGGAAAAAAGTTCTAATTAGCTAGTAGACTCCACATAGGCCAAATTTTTTAAATTTAAATTTCAATACAGTCATGTGACATGCATTGGAAATGTAATCTGAGAAATATGTTATTAGGCAATTTCATCCATCAGTATCACAAAGTACCACACAGAGTGACAACTTCTAAGTGCAAACTGAAAAGGTACATGTCAATCATCTGTGATGGCCCCTTGATATTATCCAAATACACAGTTAAACACGAAATACATGAGGCTACCATTGGCATAGCAACACACTGTTTTACAGTAAACTCTTTTATGTAAATAGGATTATGCTCTAAAGGATGAAAAGCACCGCATATTATGATAAGTACCTAAAACAGTAACAGTCATTTATCACACTATCAAGTACTGTGTACTATACATAGTTGTATGTGCTTCTTCTGGAAACACACCCTTCTCTCCTTTGATCTCAGTGACTCTTCCTTCCCAACCCACTGATGAGCTCCAGTCTAGTCCCCATCTACATCTCTTCCTATAGTTTTAAACACAATCTATATATGGATTCTTTCCAAATTCCAGCCTGTAACCCTGATCTCTCCCCTTTCCCTCCTGCCACCCCTACCCCTTTGAACCTTTTAGTCCTATTTCAAATTATCAATTATTCATTTTAATCATTTTAATCCTTAATTACACTTTCAGTTTCTCACACTAGAGAAACTATTCGGTATTTACACATGTGTGTCCTATTTATTTCACTTAAGAGGATG
>NW_004624757.1:6188947-6247645 GCF_000247695.1 Heterocephalus glaber
TTTTTTATTATATTTTCAATTTCACTCATTGTAATTGGGGTGTTTAGAATTTCTATATCTTCTTCATTTTACTTTGGCAATTCGTATGTATGTAGGAATCTGTCCATTTCTTCTGTGTTTTCCATTTTGTTAGAGTACAGGTTCTTGAAGTAGGTATTGATGATGCTCTGTATTTCTGCTGGGTCTGTTGGGACTTCACTTTTTTTGTGTGAATCTGGTTTTGTAACCTGGTTTTCTCACTTTTCCACAGCCCTAGCATGTTCCAATTCTCTTGCTATTTTTCACCAACACCCCCTTCTCACAAGAACTCATCCTTGATTTTGACAATCTGTTTCTGAGGGTGTTTTGGCCACCTGCCTTTTCTGCTATTATAAACATTGCTGCGATAGACACCCAGTGTTTTTTTAAATATTGAATAAACAAAGAAATAAAAAGTTAACAATACCAGGTTTGAGAACTAAATAGTTGGAGGCAGCTATCTGCCAGGAACAGAGATGGGCTTAGACCCAAGCAGTAGAAAGGCAGTGTCGGTCAGGACCTTCAGACCTGTCCTGCCCCCTGAAATGAGCCACCTTAAAGCTGAGTAAGCAATTGATTTGTTTCCAGGTTTTTGCTATGGGAAACAATGTGGCAGAGAATATCCCTGTACCCCCACCATTTTGCATGCAAGAGCTTACATCCTAGGATCAGTACTAAGAACAGTGGTTAGCATTGAGAAAACCCTTTCTGCTGCTGGGCACTGAGTTAATGATGTTCATGGATTAGCTCATCTGAGCCTCTCAACAACCCACTGAAATGGGGACTCTTATTGTCTCCATTTTACAGAAGTGAGGTCATTGGGTCATAGGGCGAGCTACATTTTTCATCTTCATATACATTGCTAGCTGCCCTCTGTATGACTGTACCAATTAATGCTCTCTCCAACAGTGCAAAGGGGCAGTTTTGCTTCCACACTGGCCAAAGTTGGATACTATCAATTATTTTAATTGCCAGTCATACCCAAACTGATACATGAAAAATTATAGTTCATTATAAATATTTGTTCAATGTTTTCATTTTTAAGTATCTTAGTCTAGTCCCACTGCTGTAACAAAATGCCATTAAGTAGGTAGCTTTAAAACAACAGAAATTTATTTCACAACTAATTATTTAGTTCTGAGTCTAGGCAGGCCAAAATCAAGATGCCAGGAAGTCTGGAGTCTAGTGAGGGTCTATTTCCTGGTTCATAGATGATGCTTTCTTGCTGTCTCCTCATGAGATGGAAAGGACAAGAGAGCTCTCTGGAGTCTTTTTTATAACAAGGACACAAATACTAAACATGAGGGCGGAGCCTCCCTTCCAAGGCCTCATCTCCTAATATAATCTCCCAAAGGCCCCATCTCCTATGGCCACATTAGTGATTAGGTTTTAACATATGAATTTTGTTTTGATTGTTTTGCTTTGTGCTAGGAATTGAACCTAGCCCCTCACACATGCTGAGCACATGCTCTACCACTGAGCTACAACCCAACCCCCTAACATATGAATTTCAGGGAAATGTTCAAACCATTGCAGTGAGACTGAACATCTTGTTTCATATTAATTAGCCATTTGTATCTCTTTTCTAAATCACCTGTTCAAATGAATCTTTTGCCTGTTTTTCTGTCCACTGGGGATCCTGGATTTATCTTTTGTAGGTTAATGGTATTTACCTTTTGTCTTTCATATATACCAAGATCTCTTCCAGGAATTTTTCCCTATACTAAAGATAATTTTTATGACATAGAAGTGTTTGGCAGGGGTTTTGTTCGTTTGTTTGTTTGTTGAATTTGTTTGACAGGATGATTATCAGTCATTTTCTTTGTGTTTTTTCATTTGTCAAATGGGGGAGGGGATCGACTAAACCTGTGGTGTTTTCAAAGTGATCCACAAGCCTCAGGGCTCTTGAGACTGCTGAGGGCCCCCTGGGGAGGTGGGACATGAGAGAGATCCTGTGCTGTCGTGATTGCCAATCCCGTTCCAATTTGGGCATCGGCAGAGGCACAACCAATGTATTCTTGCAGAGGTGCAGCCCACTTGCCCTGCCTGCTGGGCAGCCAGGCTGATCTCCCTGCCTGCCCCTGGGGCCTCCGGATGAGAACTCCACATCTCCCACAATCTATGGGGTTCTCTTAGGCTTCCCCCTTCCCCCTGGCCCTCCAAGTTCCAATCTGACCCAGTCAAGTGATGGGTCGTTTCACCAGCCAGCCCTCTGCGTCCTGATCCATGCCCAGGAGAGGAGCCCCAGTCACTTCTCTTGAGGGCCCCTCTCTCCAGCAGCATCACTCACACAAAGCTTTGTGAACATCATCCTTGATCAGTTCTAAAGTGATGGAGGGGGTTGTCACAGATTCATACAGCAAACCCCAAATTATGCGCCTCTAAACCTCAAAGCCCTCAACATGCCATCCTCCTCCTCATCTCCCATCTCCCAATTTGTCCTGGACCTCTCTCATACTCTAAACATGTCTTCCCTCTCTCTTCTGGGTTCCTTCCCCAAAGGACTCTACCTAGAGACTGTTTTCAACAGGTCATCAGGCGAAGTGTACTTGGCCTCTTTCCATGCTTTGTCTTGGGACCTGTTTATTCATGTGTGGAAGCCATTGAGCTTGATCTCTGGTTTTCAAAATTCTTGGCCTGAGGACTCCAGAGGTCCTCAAGACCCTTTCAGGGGATCCACTGTCAAACCCATTTTCATAATAATCGTGTAGTATTGAAAGGTGCCCCCCAAAAGATATGCCCATGTCCTCATTCCCAGAAACTGTGAGTACGGCCTTATTTAGCTAAAAGGTCTTTGCAGACCCAAGTAAGTGAAGGCTCTAGAGATGGTGAGCTCAGCCTGGATTATATAGGTGCCCCTAGATCCAATGACAAGTGTCCATCGAAGGTAGAAATTAGGAAAGGTGACGTAAAGATGAAAACAGAGACTGAAGTAACACAGCAACAAGCTAAGGAATGTAGACAGCCACCAAAAGCTGCAAGAGGCAAAGACACATCTTCCCTAGAGTCTCTGAGGAAACATGGCTGGCTGACACCTAGAATTTGGACTTCTGGCCTCTGGGATGTAAAAGAATAAAGCTGTATTGGCGTATGTCATCAAGTTTGTGCTAATTGGGTATGGCAGCTGCTAGAAAAACAACCACAAATACTGAGACATCACTTGCCTTTTTCCCACATTTTCTCTGGAGTGTACAGTGGAGTTTTCCAAGGTTACAGGACATGTGACATTAGAACAAATTAAATGCAGAAGCAGATATGAGAATCCAGCTGTCTTCCATTAAGCCAGGCATTAGGAGATTTGCAAAAATGAGAAACAATGCCACTCTTCAAACAAATCATTTTTTGTTTTGGAAAATCTAGTCTTTTTTACTTAAAAATATATTATTTATATTAGCATAAAGTGAGACTTTAAAAAACTTATTAAGTATATGTTCTTAAATTTTCTCAGTTTTATTTTCCACTATAGTAAATATTTACAGCTAAAATCCAAATCAACAAAAGTTCTTTGGAGTCCTTAGTAAATCTAGAAGCATAGAGTGAGTGATCTTGAGGTTAAAATATTTGAGAGGACTACTGAACTAAGCAGTGTCTCTCTTACCCCCTCATTCTGATTCTGGTTCTATACCTGCAAAATGTGCCAAGATAGGCTACATTTGACTGCAACTAACAGAAAACCCAGCTCAAAGTTGCTTAAACAGGAAAATATATCAGCTCCCTAAAGAGTCCTATGGTTGGGCCTTCAGGGTTTAGTTAATTCATTGGTTCAACCAAATCATCCCTCCTAACCATCACATTTCTGCTGCTTCTGTTCTGCCAGTCTGAGAGAGTTGGTTCTTGCCCTCATAGTCACAGGATGGCTGCAGCTGTGCCAAGCATCACATCTTCACACAACAATACCCAAAGTGGGAAAAAGCTTCATTGTCTTCCTTGATTTCTTCTTTTGAGGCAGGAGATAGGAGAAATGCTTGGAAGGAAGGCCAGAGAGAAAAAGAAGCTAACTTTTCAAAAACCATAAAATGGCCTATCCTGACAGATTGACCACAGCTGGGAAAGACAAGAGGGCACATGTGCTAGATGGGCTTCTGAGGTTCCCAAGATAAGTTCTCTGGAAACCACAAAAACCACCCATCTCTAACAATTAAGCCACACGAGGGGACACATGTTGCTATTGAATATCCTAAACACCAGAAAATGAGTCCAGCTCAGTTAATAATTAATTTTAATCTCATTTACATAGTAGTTTTGGTTCCCCCTTCCTCACGGGCTTTGGGCACCATGACAGTTCTTTTTTTTCTTTTTCTTTAATTCTTTTATTAGTACATTGTAGGTATACAATACATTTACACTTATCATTGGGTGTTTGTACCTGTACATGATGTATCTCAGTTCCTATTTTCCCCCATTACCTGTGTGCCCTTCACCTCTCCACCTTTCTCCCTATTTACATAGACTTCTTTTCCTTTTTTTTTTCTTTTCTCACGATTTTTCCTTTCCATTCTTTCCTTTCCCCATTTCCTCCCACCACTCCTACCCCTTTGGACCTTTTCCTATTTCAAAGTATCAATTATTAGTTATTAATCCTTTTAATCCTTATTTACACTCTCAGTTTCTCACACTAGAGAAACTATTCGGTATTTACACATGTGTGTCCTACTTATTTCACTTAAGAGTATGGCCTCGATATGCATCCATCTAGCTATAAATGACTCTAGTTTCTTGATCTTTATGGCTGAGTAGTACTCCATTTTATATATATAAAAAAAAACCCCATATCTTCTTTATCCAGTTTCCAGTTGATGGGCACCTGGGCTGTTTCCAAGCTTTAGCTATTACAAACTGTGCCCACGACAGTTCTTTAAAGGTCCATGTATGGAAAAAAACTGCCCCCTTCCACAGAAGGAGGAGACCTTCTCCTGAATGGAGTGAGTTGCTGCTCCAGGTAAGGAGCTGCTTACTGCCTGTAAAGACCACACAGGGCTCTGACACCCAGCTTCCTGAATCCAGGGGCTCTCTCTCTTCATTGGCCACTTCTAACTGGGGGAGCCGATCCTGCCTAATAAATCCAAGCTTTAACTTCTACTTCTGTGTATCCTGCTCAATTCCCTGTTCAAGACACCAAGAACCTAGGACAGTCACAGCTACAGACAACACTTTCCTTGTCCAAAATTGCATCACGGGCCCGTTTGTGCCTAGGAGAACGTCATTGTTGGGTATAGTTGACCTAGTCTGGTCAAGACTGAGCTCCATGACTGGAAAAAGAACCTTCTCCCCAAAGACGTGCCAGCCTGATGGGAGTTTTATGAGCAAGGAAAGGGGCAGGCTGTGCGGAGGTGACTGACTCCTGCTGTTGGCTCTGAGGAGTTTGATTTTGTGGAAGCGGCAGCAGCATCTCATGGAACCCGGCAGTCTACACCTTAGGAATTCAGCCACAGTCCTGTAGAGTCAGCTGAGCCCCTGCTGCTATGCCTCAGGGCCACCTCAGCCCCAAACCCTGACCCACAGCTCTCTGGCACTCACAGCCCGTCCCTCAGTTCAGACACCAGGCCCCCGGTGCTGCCCTCTATCTGGGACAATATCATATCAGAAGCTCTGTCCCCATCTTGCTTAGAGGCTGCCCCATCCACTCTAACACTTTTCAGTCCTCCCAGGAAACACTAGACAATTTTGCAGAATTTCCCACATTTTTCATACCAACCTTCAAGATCTGTGTAGTCTTTCAAATAATCAGCCAGAAACACTGGTGCCATTTGTAATTTAGGTCTCAGAGGCTGAAGCAGGGAGATCACGAGTTCAAACCCAACCTGGGCAACTTAGTGACTTAGACTCTAAAAAGAGCAGAGGATGCAGCTCAGTATAAGGCCTGGGTAAAATCTTCAGTACGAACAACTAAAGTAATGTTCTCTCCACCAGGCTCCCTAACACACACACACACACACACACACACACACACACACACAGGGTGAGATAACTCAAATCTGTGCTTTGCCACTTATCTACAGTGCAACTTTGAGCACTTGACTTCTCCATTCTGGACCTATGTTTCTTTATTTCTAAGAGGGAAACCTATGTCCTAGAACTGCTAAGGGTTGGATGAGACAATGTGGGTAAAGCCACTCACTGACAAACTCATCACACCATGCCTGTATTTCAGCTCTATACAGCATTTCCACGTGAGCCCCTGAGCCTGCCCACACTCCAGTAGGTCAGCAGGCCCAGTGACACCCCTGTTTCTGATGCAGCAGTTGAGAGCCAAGAGGCCTAGGGACTTGGCTAAAGTCACACAGGTGACTCAGCCAGTGCTGGTACCCAGGTCTCAGATTCCAAGCCAGGGCCTGCCTTCTCTGACCTCCTTCTGTACAACCAGAGAGCTCAGCCACTGACGGCCTGGAAACTGTGGTGGGAATCAGGTGAGACCCTTTGGTCATCCCCATGGCCAGGAGTAGTGAGGGTGCCAGCACATACCCGGGATTGGGGATCAGGGAGCCTCACAGTGCCTCCGAGGAAGAGCAGCTCCTTAGAGGACCTCAGTAAAGAGAGCCCCTCCAGGAATGGAAATGCAGAATACAGAAATAGAGAAGACATACTTGACCCTTAAAAATGTTCATCCCTTGGAAGACAACAGATATCATAAACAGAGGTAATAGACAACAGTAAATCTGGGGAAACCTTTGTGATGCAGAGGACAAAAGGTTAACATCTATGATATACAAAGAGCTCTTACAAATTGGAAAGAAAAGGGCAAACAACCCCAAAGAAATTATGGCAAAGGGCCTGATTAGACAATTCACAAAAGAAGGAAGCTCAGTGGCCACAAACAAAGCCCAAAGATGCTCACACGCATAAGTGGTCAGGGGAATGCAAATCAAACTGACAATGAGATACTGCAGAGGAAAATTTAAAAGCACAATGACATAATGGCCAGTGGGGACCGGGAGAAAAGCTGCAGTTGCTGAAAATATAAGCTATTTCAGAACTTCTGAGCATAAATCTGGTGACTTCAGTTAAAACTTAGGGAATTCCATTGAAGTTTTTATTTAAAATATCAATTTTGCATGTAAAATATTTCCTTGGAACCAACAATCCTAAAACTGGAAGTCCATGAGATAGAAATGAAACTAACAAATCCTAAGGGCTAAAGTTGAAATATTTTGATTGAATCATTTCTCATAACCAAAAATTGAAACATAGACAGCATACAGGGACCATCATCTTCCCAGCCTCCCTGAGGTTTGGTTGAGACCATGTGACAGGGGCCTGGTGAATGGACTGGGGAAAAGTGACGTGTGACCAGGAAGCCTCTCCCCTCTCTTGCTCCTCAGTCATGACTCTGAAAGTCCAGAACAGAGATGGAAAGAACTCCATCCCTGAATCAGCACTGGAGGAGACCGGCCAATGGTGGCCCCACCTCTCTGCAGTGGAACAGGACAAGCCATTGACCCCCTTGCTGTTTTTTAAGACACTGCAATTTCAGGGTTTCCTAGTGACCACAGGATCTTCTCGTTTAGTTTTAATGAATGAGCAGGAGGAAGTGACTGCAACTCAGACGGCACAAAGACTGACTCAGGGATGGACCAAGGGTTTCCACGGTGTGGGAGGAGAAATGCATCCAAACAATGACCAGAGAGATACTATGAAAGTGTATGTACCGTGTCTGTGTGCACATGTGCCACATACGTGTGATGACATGCGAGCAGATGGAAATAGACAGATACTGCCAGCCTGCTAGCACGGGTTGAGGGGCAGAGGGAGAAAGGAAGGCAGAGAAGCCAAGAAGTAAAATTGAAAAAGAACATCAGCCAAAATAGTTCACACTAGCATGTGTTCGTGTTTATGAATATGCAGGTATAAACATAATATATTTTCATATTAAAGAACTACATCCCCAACTTTTCTATTTTATTTTTTGTTTTGTTTTGTTTTGTTTTTGAGATAGGATCTCAGTAAGTCATTAAGCTGCCCAGACTGGGTTCAAACTTGTGGTCCTTCTGCTTCAGCCTCCCAGAGTTCTGGAATCAACAGGTGTATGCAACCATGCCCTGCTTAAAATATGTCTTCTTTGGTGTGAAAGAAAAAAGGCCCTCAAGTAGCTGGTGGATGGAGAGGAGAAGGCTAAAAGCACAAGGACAAGCGGCAGAAAACCTGGTCCCTGCCTCCAGCCAAGTGCTGCCTTTGTCTGGCCAAGTCTGCTCTGGACAGCTCCCTCCTGCATTGAAAGGTGGCTGCAAAGGGAAAAGAAGGTTCTTGGGACCACAGATGTGGTAGCTGGAGCCAGAGGGTGGGGCGGCCCCCAAGTCTGGAAAAATGGGAGGCTTCTATGCTCAGCAGCTTCTCAGAGTGAGGGCGCGTTGGGAGGATTGTTGGGATATGAAGGACTCTGAGAAGTCTCCAGGCTCACGGGTTACAATCTGAGAATACCAAGGCAAATCTAATCCATAGTTAGGCTTTATTGGGCTTGAATGGTGATGTCTAGAAAATTCTAATTGGCTGCCCCTTTATTCAAATTGGCAGATTTTACACACACACACACACACACATCCCAAATTTAATATTTCCACATCACAGAGACAAAAGAAAAAGTCAGATTACATAGCCCCCCCCCACAGGTGCCAACTGGCTGGAGGTAGGGAGTGGCACCCCATTTAGACAGCTCTTCAGTTTGTCCCAGTCACATTTAATAGCAAACAGATGTGGTTGTGTCTAATATGAATCTTCATAATTCAACAAGTCACTGTGTACACCTCATCTGCATTCCACCCATGCACCCTTGACTGAACCAAGTAAAAATCCAGCTCAGGACCTGGATCCCAGCTCTGCCACTTACATCTGTGATGCTGCAGCAGGGTCCAGCTGAACTGGGCTGGAACTGCACTTTCTTAGGATTGCTGTGTGGCTCCCAGTTCGTGTGACCCACACAGACTTGTGAACTCCCGGGGCTGGAGGTGATGCACAGCCAGGTTTGTCATGCTCAAAGTGAGCCCCAGGACCATTTCTGGATGCTGCCCCACCCCACCTGCTGGCCTCATTGTGGGGGACAGTAAGCAGCTTCCCCAGCTCTCCTTCCCAGATGTCCCAAGCATCCTACAGGCCTGGACCAGTGGTCTGCAGCTCCAAGAGGAAGTATACCAGCTTCACCTAGGCATGGAGGTGGAAGACCAAGAAGGCAAGTCCTGTTCCCATCTGTCCACTCTCTATCCCATGTGGCTGCCTTCTAGGAGTGGACTTGGAGTGGCTACAGGCTCAAGCCCACACAGACCAATAGCAGCACAATTACAAAAGCTCAAATGCTTAGGATGTATCTGCTGTCCTGTGTCCCTCCTGCTGCTTGGGGCTCCCTGATCCATGCTGGCTGATACTGTCTCTGTGATCTTCAGCTAGTTACTAAACCTTTCTGAGCTGCACTTCCTCATCTTAAGACACTGGTGATAATGATGTTTCTTAGGGCTGGAGTAAGGCTAAGATTGGCATGCAAAATGCCTAGCAGAGGGCCTGGCACATCACAAATGCTCCATAAATGCCATCTGTTATAAAGTGGCAACATTTTCAAATGGGAGCTGTATGTATTTAACATCAGGGAGGAAATGTACTGAGTATACCTAGCTTGGTCCTTTGTTACCTGAATTAACAAGGCCTCATCCTCACTCTGCAGTGTTTTAAACACCCCCCATGTGTGTCTATGTACATGTGTGCATTGTGTACAACAGGGAAATTTGAAAGTTCTAACATTGCTCTTCCCTTTAGGTTTAGTAAAAATGGTCTCCCTCACATGGGGTTCCCAGGAGGAAGCAGTGGATGAAAGAGAGATATGCATGTAGGACCGTTGTGAGGCATTCTTGGGACCCATAGCCTAAGACAGCGATGGCGAGCCTTTTAGGGTTTTTAGTGATACAAATAGCCCACTGTGGCATGCATGCCATAAGTTCACCATCACTGGCCAGGGTGAAGGGACCGAGGTTGGGAAGAGGGAGAAGCTGAACTGCTGTACAAGTAGAAGAGAGGCCTCAGCCAACTCCACGGGATCTTTGGAATCCCAAAGGCCCTTCAGTACTGTTCCCAGAGGGGGCAGCATCCAGTCTTTTTTATTGCACTCAGCCACTCCCTGAGAGTGGCTGCACTCAGAGAGGACACAGGACCATAGTAGGACACTCTTAGGAGGGACTGTAAGGCCAGCAGCCACCAGCACTCCAGGCTGAGCGTCCCTGGCCTCATGGATCACATGCAGTGGGGGAGTCTGCAACATGTTCCATGGCAGAGGGTGGAGCAGGGCAGCTCCGTCTCTGGAAGGGGGTGTGCATGGGCCTGGGCCTCATCTTCCAGAGGCTGATCACCTTCGCTTGGCCCAGGGCCCAGCTTAGAGAAGCTGTTCAAAGTGTATTTGTCCAGTGCATGGAAGAGGAGCATCAAGGTGGGTATGGTGGTACATACCTGTCATCCCAGAGTTTGGAAGGCTGAGGCAGGAAGGTCACAAGTCTAAGGCCAGCCTCAGCAACTTACCAGGACTGTCTCAAAGTAAAAAAAAGAGTTGAAGATGCAGCTCAGTATTTGAGACTGACATCAGGCTTAAGTAGTGTTTTGAGGCTGCTTTTCTCATTGGGGAATGTATGGACCAAAGACACAGCTGGTACAACCTGCATTTGCACTGCCAGATATAATGATACCATTCTTCATCTTGGCCCTGCCCTTTCCCCTGTCCCCCCTGAAGCTCCTTGTCTCCCACTTTTCTATGCTGTTTCACCCGTTGCAAAAAGTCTCCCCTGACTATATGACTGTATGTTCCCTTATGTTCTTTCTGTCTCTGTCTCTGTCTTTTTGGAGGTCAGGACAGAGAGGCTGGGAGGAAAGGCTATGAGTCTCCTCTCTACCTCTGGCTCCATCTTTACTGGAGTCCACCCTGCTCTGCTACCAGGACAATGTGTTCCTCCAAGCAGATGAGCCCAACCCACTTGGTGTCCTCATACCTGATACTCACAATCCACCTGCCATGCAGTTCTGGCCAAAGAGGCTTTTGTGAGAAGTTCTACCACCCATAAAATGAGATGTGCTGGATGCAATACTCCCCCATCATGGGCCAGATAATGTCCCATTTCGGAAATCACCTGAGACCTGTACCTGTTCCTTGTGTATATGTGAAAGTAGCTGGCCTAAGCATGCAGACTAACAGACAATAGGACTCAGCCCTGATGTCTTGCAGCTGCAGAGTGCATCTGCACAGCCCACAGACAGGTCCCTTAGTAGCCTCTCCACTTTCTGTGCAGCCAAAGCCTGCTCCAGGATGCTGTGCTGCTAAAGACCTACACCTGGAACCCCTTTGAAGGCCTGGTTTGGGCCTACTGAATCCTCTGCTCCTGAAGGCAGAGAGCTGCAATCCATGCCTGGGGAGGAGCTGGCTCTGTCCTGCTAGACATGGTCAAGGAATCTGTGGCCCATCTTACCACCATCCAGCTCTGAGAATGGAGAGGAGAAAGATAGGAAGAATAATGCCATCAAGCTTCTGGCTATGCCCAGATTCAGCCTCAGCTGGGAAAGATCAGAAGGCTCTTCACTGTTTAAATCAGCTTGAGGTGGGGCTTCTGTGAGAGATCTAAAGGTCATGCTTTTGTTAGTATGACTACTCTCTCTCTCTCTCTCTCTCCTGCAGAATGTCCATACACGTGCAAGGTTGATTTTAAACACCCAATAGCTTTCCTCCACACTAGTAAAATACCAATTGGAAAGAAAATGGCAAAGTCACTGTCCCAGACAGGAAGGAGTTCCTCGAAAGAACCACACATAGAATTGCCATATGACCCAATGATTCTCTTCCTGGTATATACCCCAAAAAGCTGAAAACAAGGTCTCAGACAGATATCTGCACACCTATGTTCAAAGTGTTTATAGCGGCATTAGTCACAATAGCTAAAAGGTAGATCCCACATGTCCATGGATGAATGAATGGATAAGCAAAATGTGGCATAAACAAAATAGAATTATTCAGCTTTAAAAAGGAATGAAAATCTCACACATGCTACAGCAGACATGTACCTTGAAGACATTATGCTGAGAAATCAGCCAGTCACAAAAGAACATTGTGTGGTTCCACTTATGTGAGATATATCAACTAAGTAAATTCATGATGATAGAAGTAGAATGATGTTTTCTATGGGCCAAGGGGAGGTGGGAATTCCGAGTTACATTAGTGGCCATAGTTTCAGCTAGGAAAATGAAAAAGTTCCAAAATTGGACATGGAAATGGTTGCATGGCAATGTGGCTATACTTAACACCACTGAACTGCAGATCTAAAAATGGTAAATCATATATTGTGTATATTTTACCACAATAAAAATGACTGAAAACATAAGATTAAAAAAAAACCTCTTTCACTTTTAAGAAAACCCTGCAAGCTACTTTGAAACTTTGGAGTAAATTCAACCAGAAAATCTCATGACTCTAGAGAAAATCATAAAACTTTACTGAGATTTAAAAGTTGATCTGAATAAGAAAAGGTATACCATGTACATGGAGAAAAAGAATTATCATAAAACAGGCAAATCTTCCTGAATATATCTATAATAGGCTGTAATTCCAACCAAGACCCCAACAGAATTTTTCCTTGAACTCAGTAAGCTGATTCTAAAAATTTTATGGAGAACTGTAATACAAGAACAACAAAATACAAGGTTCTGAACTTTTTATTGAAGTGTAACACGCACAGAGAGAAGATACATTGATTATAAATAAGTGGCTCTGAATTTTTACAAAGAGGACATACCCAAGTGACTAAGACCCAGGTCAAGAAAGAGAATATTACCCTAGAAGCCCCCACCCCCACCCCCCAGTCACACCATGATTGATTTTGCCCATTTTTGAGCTTTATGTCCATGGAACCAGCCTCATGTACTTTTTTGTACCCAACAGTACCGTACAACCCATCCATACAGTTGCATGATCATTGTTGATCATTTATTCTCATTTCTGTGTAATATCCAAATGTATGAGAATCTCAACACACATTCATCCAGTGTCCTATTCATAGGCATTTGAGTAGCTTCCAGCTTGGAGATGGACAATGGCACTCCCTCTGGTACTTGACTTTGGGTTTACATTTATGCACATTTTTTTTTTGTAATGGGGATTGAACCCAAGGAGCCCTTTTTATTTTGAGACAGTCTTGCCAAATTTCCCAGGCTGACCTTGAACTTTCTATCCTCCTTCCGCAGCCTGGAATGACAGCCATGTGCCATCATACCCAGCTACATGCAAATATTATTGGGTATATTCCTAAGAATGGATCTGCCGCATCACCAAAAAAATGTTTAACAAGAAGATTATGTTTGTGTTAGGGGTGAGAATCGGGTAGTCTTGCCCTGCTAGGGATCAAAACAAGTCCTAAAGCCACAAGTAGCCCAAAGGTACACATACTGACACATCACCAAATCTGCCACACACATGGACATACACACACACACACACAAACGCAGCACTCACACACATGCACATACATACACACACAGGCAAGCACTCTCACCCTCCACACTCCAGTCAGCACAGACAACTCCCAGGCTGGACTTCCCAGACCAGATAACTGAGTGTCGTGGTTCTTTCAAGTTGTATCACAGCACAGGCCTGGAAGTATCCAGGAGACGCCTACGGAGGAGAAGAGAGAGCATCCCCCTCCCCCACCCACCCATGGCTTTAAAGGGAGAACAAAGCGAGCGGGATCAGAGTGTGCAAGGTGATGGTGGCGATGCTGAAGCCATTTATCACTGCCAGATGTGTGAAGGGTCAGGCTGTGGGGCATGCTGGGAGTGTCCGTGGGGGGTGCTTGGACCTCAGCCACAGCGAGAAATAACCTGTCCAGTCAGCCAGGGACCAAGGAAGGGCTGCCAGAACCTTGTTCTTAACAAAATGACAATGTGCTTTCTTTTTTGTCCAGGCCAGAAGGGGCTGGGGGCCAGGGTGTAGGCAGCAACTGCTTAATAAAGGGCTGTCAGTCACAGCTCTAAAAATACCCTCCTGCAGCGGCAGGCTCCGCTTGCACCCGCCTGCCTGAGGGCTTCCTCCAGCCTGAATGGTCCCTTGGTGACACACAGGACAAATGTTTGCCCAGAGAGGCCTAGTGTCAGGCAGCGCACACGGCCCAGCTTGTGGACCTGCCCTCTCCCAGCTTCTCCCCTGCTGGTTCCTCTAACAGGCACACTCGGGCCAGGAGAGTCCTGAGAGCCCTGGGGTGAATGCTCACCTCCACCGACTTCTGCATCTCCAGGACGGCAGGAACCAGTCACCTCTCCTTGCAGGCTACACTCTACCCCGAGCTTCCTGGGGGACCCCCTAATCTGAGGGAAGAGACCCACTACTGCCCTGAGACCCCTCATGTGAGGGAGGCACCAGGAATTCTGGCAAGCCCCTAGTTTGAGACATGGAGCCCTATCTGCTTCTTATTCAGCCAGCTAGTGGATGAGGCCCAGCCCCTGTCCTCAGGGAGATCTGGGTCTGTTGGGGGAAGCATTTCTGATCAGACAGAGAAGGCTCAGCTTGTGCCTACCAGAGATCCCAGTCTGCTGAGGGAGGATCCTTGTCAAAAAGACAGCAATGGCAAAAGAGGCTTTTAGCTAAAATGCCCAGGCAGTTTGGCCTCTGAATCACTGGGGATCTTGAAAACGCAGAATCTCATGCTGTAGGTCTAGAGAGGAGCCTGAGAGCCCGAATTTCTAAAAAGTTCCTGGGTGCTGCTGCTGTCTGAGCAGTGAGATGCAAAAGCAGACAGGAACCGAGTTCTGTTGGCCTTTCTGCTGGTGGAAGAGGCGCTGAGTGGAGACGGTGTGCTTGGAGAAATGGGACGGAATCAGGTGGTCACAGGGAAGACTCTGGAGCTAACTGGCCCCAAGTTCAAATTCCGATCTGGCTTTAATAGCGGTGTGGCCTGGGCTAGTTTCTTGCCCTCTCTGAAGTGAGGACAGCAACGGGCGCATAGCACAGGCTGCTTCTGAAGCTGCACTGAGAGGTCAGGAGGTCATACAGGAGAAGCTGCGATGCACAGGGCTCCGCACTCAGACGCTCAACTCAGCGCGGTGCGGGCCCGGGGTGGGGACGGTGCTGCCCGACGGCCCGGGCCTCCTGCAGTCGCGCAGACCGGCCCCGCCCCGCCCCCAACGGGCCGCTTTGAGCCCTGCGCCGCTTTGAAGTCCCAGATGGGCCGCAGGAAAGAGGATCCCCCCGCCCAGCCCCCAGCCCGCACCTGGATAAACACGCGCCGCCAGCCCGGGACCGGCGGCTAGGCGGCAGGGACGTCCAGGCGGCCCGCGGCCGGCAGCGGCTCACTTCAAAGCCGAGCGCCGCCGCGGGAGGGGGCCTAATCAGGCCCGGCTGCCGCCGCCTCGCCAGCCCCGCCATCTGCTCCGCGTTAGGTGAGCGCGCTCGGCCCGGCTCCGCGCACCGCACCCACCAGCGCGCTCCCACTCCCCAGCAGTCCACTGGTGCCTGGTACGGGCTACCGTTTGTGCAGGGCAAAGAACGCGCGGGTTGAGCTCCTACTGTGTGCTAACCATTCATTCATTCATTCATTCACTCAGGAAACCATTCTGACGGCCCGCTCTATGCTACCTCCTTTGCTCCCAGATTCATTCCTCTCTGTCCCCCTCCTCCCCAGATACACCCACTCACCCACCCAAGCTCTTCCTGGCTTTCTTTTTCCCTCCAAGCTCTAGTTTTGTTCTCTCTGCCTGGAAGCCTTGCTCTGCCATGGAAGAACTCCTACACATTCTGCAAAAGCCTAGTTCAAAAGTTCCCTCTGCTGTGAACCCTTCCCTACTCTCCGAGGCCCCATCCTTGACCGGCCTGGTGCCTCCCTCCCACTAAAGAACACGGGAGTGACAGAGATTTATTCCTTTGCAGGGTCTGGGTGCACCCTGCATACTGATGGCCCCAATCTGGACCCTACCACTTAGCAGCTTGGTGGCTCTTATAACCTCTCTGTGCCTCAGTTTTCTCATATGGAATCAACAAAAAGTACAAAATCCTTTTCAGGGTATGGGAAATAAGCATCAGACACAAAACCAGTCCGGGGCAAGTGCCTGGTGAAAGGCAGCCCCGTTTGTCTGGCTCTCTACAGCCATCTGGCTCCAGGAACTGGCTTTAGGATGGCGCCTCTGGCAGCCCCTCCTAGGCTTCCCCTCCCTCTGCTGAAATCCTGCCCTTCCACTCAGCCTGCTGGCCCTTGGCAGGTCAGGGCCCAAGGTTCTGGGCAAAGCCAGCCACCCCTTGGTCCCTCTTCCTCCCCTGCAGAGCCGGGCACACCACCTAGCTCTTTGCACACGCTGGATCCAGCAGTTTAGGACCCCCAGGGCCCTGCTCTGTCCAGAGGGAGCCTGGGCTAGGTAGGCAGTACTCAGTACTGAGCTGCAGCCCACGGGGGTGCAGGTGGGCACCTGAAGGTGGGTTTCACCTGCAGAAGGGTGACGCCTCAGCTGCCTGGTCAGGAGCTGAGGACACCTGGCCTTCAGTTCTGAGGACATCTTGGAACCCAGGGCTCTACCCAGGCAATCCCAGGGAATGACAGCAGGACACCTGTCCAGGAGGCCAGCAGGGAGAGGTCAGCAGGGAATTGGAAAGGGGCTGGTTATCCACACATACTGGCAGCCAGACAGGATGAGCTCTGGACCCTGGGCAAGGCTTTTCCCAGGTCCTTCTCTGTCCCCAATGTGGCCACTGAGTCTCTCGGCCCCTTCGTCATCTGTGGAGCATTGGGAAGGAACTTGGAAGACAGATAACCTGGAAAGGTCTCAAGCACAGGGCCTGCAGCCAGTACATGGGTGATGAGTGTGGAAGGGTGAAAAGAAGATACTTGCTTTTAGGCCATGTGGTTGTGACTGGGGTTCAAGCCTTGCCTGACACAGCCACTTACTAGTGGGGCAGATGGAGGGGTCCCCTGAACCCAGCAATGAGGGATCAGGAGAGGCAGGCAAGCCAGCAAGTCCTTCTAGGGTCCCTCAAGGCAGAACACATGGCTTCTGCCACCCTCTCCAGGCAGCCATGGCAGTGGCACTCACACCCCCAGGGCCGGCCTCATCCTGGTGAGTTGGTTCCCTTGCTAGAACCAGCGCTTCCTGCCAATTCTCCAGCAAAGTGGGCTTTCTGTGGGTGCAGCTGTCCGGGTCACCACCCCAGGAGCACAGCCTGAGGACAGAGTTCCAGGGTATGGATGGGCTCAGGAAGTACCTCCATGGATGGGGCAGTAGGTGTGGGCTGGGGCAGGCAGAGGGACTCCAGCCTGATCCTGCAAGGGCCCTGGAGGGCGAGCTCACCTTGGGGCTGTCTCAGCTCCAGGCAAGAAAGGGAGCTGGGCTTTCTTGGTCCTGCACAAGTGGGAGGGGGTAAATCCCAAGCACCAGTCTCTGCAGTGTAGACCAAGTGAGCTAGATGCAAAACCGTTGGGAGGCGGCCAAGGAAGAGCAGGAGCAGGAGCAGGTGCTGGCCCTTGGCAGCACGTGGAAATGGGGTTGAGCGTTCAGAAATGATTTAAAATTAAAGAAAAAGGGTCCCAGGGGATCGGGGCTGCAAACTAGAGGCCCCGGTGCAGCCCAGCCCAGAGCCGCGCCCTTGGCCCTGCCCCTTGGATCACGGTCTGCGAGAGTGCCCCCTGGGGGCGGTCAGCGGTGCGCCCAACACGAAGCGGTGGGGATGGGATGCTGGGGCGGGTCAGAAAGATGCGCTGGACCTGGGCCTTTATCAGGGCACCTGAGCCCCCGGCCAGCGGAATTGCACGTGTGCCCTTACAGCGAGGAGGGGCTTAAACAGTATTTGCCTGAGTTCCTATCCCACGGAAAGAGGTTCCCTCTCAAAGTCCAGGCCGACCAGGACCAGAGAGCCCAAGAGTACTGCAGAATCAGGCACCACCATGCCACCTGTGTCTGGGTGAGGTGCGTCATCTCTCTGAGTGTCCGCCGCCGCCTCGGCAGTGGGATGGGGATTATAACTGCTGAGCCCTTCCACTGAACAGGACACTGAGCAAGCTGCTGTTCCTCTGCTGGCCTTTTCAGGCCCTTCTACAGCACTTACTTCATTTCTCAGTCCCTGGGGCCTGTACAATCTTACTAGCCAACTTACCCTCTTGAATTCCACTTCCACTTCTAACAATCATCATGTTAATTAACCAATTCCTTGTGTTGATTTTGTTAACAATATTTGAGGGTGTGAATTCCCGATGAGGACCCTTCATATCAGTTAAACACCCCTGGCAGGTTTACCACACATAAGTGCACAAATTGTACACTGGACAACTCCAGGAAGCACTGTGACAAAACCACAGTGTGTAGGGGACCCCATGGATCTGACAGTGCCCAACTGTTCAGCTTGCTCCCTGCAGCCTTGAACCTGATAATGTGGATTCCTGATTTCGATAACTCAGATGCTAACCTCAACCCCTAGGAAACAGTATTATCTAGTGCGCACATATCCATCACATGGTTACTAGTGAAACATTTTTAAGGTCATCGCACAGGTAATAAAGCAAGCACTTACCCCATGCCTGGCACAAGCCAAACTCGTTAAACAGTACTGATTTCATTCTAGCTTCCAGCATTTTTCTGCCCAAACACCAACACTGGAGTGAACTTTGTCTGTCAGAGTCCCAGCCCCAGCTTTGCAGAAGCTTCTAGGAAACCCTAGCAACCTGGGAATCCCCACCCCAGCCTCTGGTTCCCACCCCCTGCCCCTCCTCCAAGCCGGCCACTTCCTGGGGGAAGAGAAAAGGTTGGATCACAGTGTCCCCTCTCCTGTCAGAGCTCAAAGCTTCCACCAGCCCCCACGTGGCCAGCTTGATTTGTTTCTTATCTATCATATTTTTAATTGGGCAGGCCCCCCCCACCCCGTTACTTTTCCCCCAGCATCTTATGGCATCTTTGGAGCGGGCAACAAAAGCATTCTTTTTGGAGCCGGCAGGGGGCCAGGGCAGAGCCACTTCAAAGGGAATGCAAAGCTGCAGTGATGTCCCATCATTGTCTTCCCCTTCGTGTCTGCCCCCCATTGTCCTGAGGCCGCCCTGAATAGGCCGGCACAAAGGCCACACGTTCAAAGTGGGCACCACATGCTCTGTCAGAAGGGCAGCCTCTGCCTGGCGCGGTTCCCTTCATCCACACACACACAGGCTTCCAGCCAGGGAGGGAGCTGGCCTTGAAGTGGGTTTTCTTCTCTTGTTGTTTCTCTCTCAATCTCTCTCTCTCTCTCTCTCTCTCTCTCTCTCTCTCTCTCTCCCTCCCTCTCCCCTACCCCACCCCCCAGCTGAACCCCGGGTTGCATTTGGAAGCAGCCCCTATTGGCAACCTTTCCCTCTCATTTCTCCAAGCTCCGGGTCCACTTGGGACTATGGGGCTTTTGGCTGGCAGGGAGCCAGGGAAGGGCACTTCCCTTCTGAGGAGCCAGGGAGCCTGGGAGCCGTAAATTCCACTCCTAGCACCAGGAGGTCTGAGACCTGCAGGGCTAAATGGGAATCTAGAGAGCATCCAACCCTCGAATTTATAAAAAAGGAAACTGAGGCACAGCAATGGAGAACTACTTCCTGCAGGTCTCACAGCAAGGTTAGGGTGGAGCCTGGGGTAAATCCAGGTGTGTTGACCCCTAGTCTGGTGCTCAGCTGTTTCCTGAGATCCAGCTTCAGGGATAGCCTGAGGGCGAAGGGCCCTAAGCCAGGGATCCCCGAGGCATCAGCTGTCCGTGGGCCACTAGGTCACCTGGGGGAAAAGACCCTGAGCTGCAGAGTATATCCACACAGGTGGTACAGTATCAGAGGCTGACCCTCCAGCCAGGCTCTGAGTACTCTGACCTTCCAGAAGCAGGCTGCTAGGCGCACTCTGCAGACAGAGGACCAGGTCCAGCAACAGCTCCAAGCATGCAGATTACAGCTGGGTCTTCTGGGACCTAGGGGCTTTGTGGCAGAGGAGACAGAGGAAGCAAGAGGGACAAAGGTTAGTCCCACTCGGCAGGGATGCTACCAGCAACACTAGTGATCATAGCTGTCATTCCAGGTCTTAGGTGCTACCCCCTACCCTGGGCACAAGTCTAACCTGACCTAATACTCCTGGGGGGAGAGACACCACTAGTGTTCCCACTTCAGGGAAGAGACCCAGGCTCAGAGAGGCTAAGTAACTTGCCCAGAGTCCTGTGCCTGGTAAAAGAGCTGGGTCTTGAATCCAGCTCTGCCAGTGGGACATTAAATTACATTTATCTTTTGGTCCTAGGCACATGGTGTGTGGTGTCACAGGATCAGATCCTTCAGGGTATGAGGGGAGGGTGAAATAATCACTTTCTCACATCAGGTCAGTGAGTCTGAATTGGCCTCAGAAGCCCCAGGGGAGGGGAGCAAGCAGGCCTGACTCCACCTTCAGTAGTCAGGAGCCACAGGAAGGGTGGGAGATGCTTAGATAGCAGAGCCTGGGTCCCCCCTCCCCGCCCCCCAGCCAACCTGAACCTGAGTTTGAATTTCAGCTCCACTGCTGAGGTGTGTGACCTTGACTGTCACCTACCAAATCCGGGCAGTGGTGTCTGCCTGGCAGGAGGAGCATCTCAGAGGACCCAGCCCTCCCAACTGCTCTAGAGAAGACAGAGCTCTTGTTGCTTGATAAAAATCAGGAACTGGGGACAAAGGGCTGTCGGAGACCAGAGGCCAGGCCCATGGGGCCAGGAGAGTGGGCAGCTGGGTGGAGGTGGAAGGGGAGAGGAAGAAAGAGCAAGTGCTGAGCAGCCATGGCCTCGGGCCAGCCCAAGAGACAGTTCTGGAAAGAGTCCCGTCCCACCTTCAGCAAGAGCAGAAGGGGAAGAGCCCCACAGCCCAGAAGCAGACCAGCTTGGAGGAGGTGGTGGGTTTGGAAATGGCTGGGCTGCCAAGGACCCCCTGGATGTGTGTCCCAGGACAAGCAAAGCTGCCTCTCCGGAGCTCAGCTTCCCTCACCTGGGAAATGAAGGAGAGAGCCCCTCGGGGGGGTCTGGGGTGAAGGGGCTGTCAAAGGAACAGAGCTCTGGGACATGAACCACATGGACTGGATCTTCACTTAAGGAAACATAGGAACGAGCTTGAAAAAGTGCCACAAGATGTGATTGAATACAAATGAACTGAGAACTAAGTGAGTGCTAGGTTTGAGGAGGACAATGCCCTAGAGCGAGACGAATCCAGATGGGGTGTTCCTGGGGAAATGAGGGGCTTGGAGTGTTGGAACTCATGGGGGCTACTGTCCATCAGCTTCAGGACCCACTTACACCCACTTGCCTGTCATGGGGACCCTAGGGTGAGCTTCTTCCAGGGATGGAGGTCGACAGGTCTATATTAGCACAAACCAAGGTCTTCCTGATCATCTCTCTGGAATCCTGGCCTGGCAACGTTATACAGGTGAAAACACCTATAAGATAAATGGACAACAGCTAAGATAAATAAGCATTTATTGTGTGCCAGATATTGTGTGGGGTGCATTCTGTCTACCCACCACTCAACACTCAGCAACCCTAGAAAATGAAGACAGGTATCATCACCATGTGACAGGTGAGAAACACAAGGGTGGAAACCACTCTCCCTGGGCCTCAGGGATGTGGCAGAGGCTGGAGCCAAACCCAGACAGCCCTGGGCTCCTTCCACCCAATGTCACACCACGGGGGCCAGGCCAGCTTCCTGGAGGAGGTGGACCACCGCTAATTAGTTTCCTTAAAGGTGCAGAGAGAGAAACTGGGGCTTAGAAGGGACTTCTCCTGCCTTTACCCCAAGATCTTCCCACTACCGGGTCAATTCTGATGAGATTCCCTCTCTGCATTACAGCACACAAACTCCACTTAATCTCATTTCTGAAAACAAATCAGCCCAATGAAATTTTCTCTTTTTGTAAATGAATGCAAGGAGGAAACAGCCCAGTGTAAACAGTCTTAGCATCGCCTATTTAGACACCATTGACTTTCAAATCAGCTTGCTTCTCCATCCGCCTTGCAGAAATAGAGTCAAAATGCAAATGTAGCATAAACGACTCTATAATAAATGCTCATTCAACATTTATTCTTTCTCAAATCATCTCTTAAAGCCCTTTCATGCTAATGTCTAGGAGATGTGACATTAGAAAAATTGCTTTGACATGCTAAGGGGCTGTAAGATTAACAAAAAAAGAAAGGACAAGATAAAGCTTTCCAAAGACCTATTTCAGAGGAATTATTCCCGCCTTTGAAAGTGCTCCAAGGTTGCTGCACATTTCAGCTTGTTGGCATACATGTAAATGAAGTGCTACAAAAGTCTGCAGCTACATTCCACTTGAATGAAAGCTCCCAGCCGCCGGCACAGAGACAGGGAAGGTGGCCAGACTTCAGGATGAGCGATGAAGGGGACTGGAGGGGGCTGGAGGGGACTTTCTTGTCCTGAAGGCAGAAGAGAGCAGGCTCCAGCCCAAGCCCTGGAATGAAAATGTCAGGGTCAGGTATGGTTGGCATGGCCAGCACCCGGTTGCTGTGTTACAGAAGCAACATCTGTGTCTGTTAGCAGATGATGGTCCAGCTCACTCCCAGCTGCTGGCCACACCTACCTTCCTAGCCCCTATTTTTTATTGTTATTGTTATTTTTATTTTTACTTTTTGAGGCAAGATCTCACTCTGTTACCCATGCTAATCTGTATCTCCTAGGCTCAAGTGATCCTCCTGCCTCAGCCTCCCAAGTAGCTGGGACTACAGGCACATGGTTCATGACTGGATCATCCTAGCCTCTTCCTGTTGTGTGACTTTAACTAACCTCCTTGCACCTCTCTTTAAGATGGAGATGACAAGAGAACCCACTTAGAAAAGACTCAGTGACCTAACTCCTGGAGAGTGCTTGTTGTTGTGTCTGCCTCTCAAGAAATTGCTTGTACTTGAGGTTGTCATGATGCCAGGTCTCTTCGTGCCTGCTGAAATGCATTTTGAAGGAGGAGAAAGAGAAAGGAGGACCACATGAGAGAAGGCAGAGATGTCACCACGAAGTGACCAAGACACAGATAGGCTCACCAGGACGCTCCCAGGTTCCAGCAATCCCTCAGCTGCAGAGATTGATGGGCTCCCAGCCAAGTCTCCTGCTGGGTCTGTATCACTGCCCCTTTGAATTAACGACCTATCTGACATTCCCAGACACATCGCACAGCAAGCTGGATGTTCTGTGGATATCATTCTTCATTACCAGACTGTCCTAGTGTTTCCCAGAGGATAAGGGAAGCAGCATGCACCGAGCAGCTTCTAGACAATTGTAGCATTAGTGCTGGCCACAGCCCATTGATACTGAGATCCTCATTTTAAAGATTAGTACCAGGGCTGGGGATTTAGCTCAGTGGTTCCGCTGCCTGCCCCGCAAGCGCAAGGTCCAGAGTTCAATCCCTGGTACCAAAAAAAAGATTAGTACCATAGTCAGGTTGGACAGAATGTTCTCAGCATCCTAAAACTTGAGCTTGACACAATGACAGGTAATTTCCTGCTGGTGGAGCTGCTCCAGAGCCCATCTCCTCTCACCTTCAGTTGCAGATGAAAAAAGACAACAAAGGGCCATGCCTGGAACATTAGAGGACAAACCTGGAGATGGGACAGCACCTTTACCACATTCCAGTGCCAAAACTCGCTCACATGACTGCCCTTAACCACAAAATAGCTGGGAAGAGCAGCTCAGTGGAGTTGTAAGAGGAAAAGAGGAGCGATCTAGAGAAACAGGGAGAATAAGAAACAAAGCAAGTGAGCTACAAGTGAGACCACAGTGTGCTCTTGGAGACTGTCTCATCTTCATCATCATCGCATTCTCAGCAACGCAATAGGCATTCCTGAGCACCTACCACAGTCTTCCCTTGGTAACCACAGGAGATAGGTTACAGCCAGCCCTGTGGATACCAAAGCCTGTAGTTGCTCAAGTCTTGTATGTAAAATGGAGTCATCTTTGCAAACAACCTGCACACATCCTCCTGTATTCTTTAAATCATCTTCAGATTACTTATAATACTCAGTATAAGGTAAATGCAATGAAAATAGTTATTGCACTATATTGTTTAGGGAATAACGACAAGAAAAAATCTGTACAAGTGCAGAGCCACCTCTTTCCAAAAATATACTTTGTGACAGTCAAAAATACAACCAATGGGGGTGAGGATTTAGCTCAGTGGTTCCGCCGCCTGCCTCACAAGTGCAAGGTTCCCAGTTTGATCCCCAGTACCAAAAAAAAAAAAAAACCAAACTGTCAAAGCACATTGAACCGGGTAGTAAACCGTAAAGCCCAAACCATGGTTCTATTTTATGGTATGTAAATGCGAGGTCATCAGAATAGGAAACCAAATGTAAAAACCATGAATGGCCCAGAGCTGGGGCAAAATGGGCTGCATACACCAGTGTCCTGGGGCTGGGTAACGGAAATGTGTTCTCTCCTCAGGACTTGAGAGAGCCTCACATGATCAACCCCTCACCCCAGAAGATTTCAGTCCTGCTGCGTCTGCTGAGTTCCCAGAAGCAGGGCTCCCCAGTCGCAGACTCGGAGTCAGTCCCTCGACAATGCGGACTTTATTTGGGAGGCAATCCTGAGCAGCACCAGTGAGGTGTGAGACAGAAGAGGCCATGTTGATGACAGGTGACCATGGTGGGTGCCTGGGCCCCATCCCATGGGCACCTGAAGGATCAGGGAGAGTTGTCTCCCCAGAGGAGCAAGAAAACTGCCAGGGGGTGAGTTGAAATCTAATCCTAGGGATGCCAGATTCCTCATACTTAATTGAGTCCCAGCTTCCAGAGAAAGCATCCAGAGGGAGCCACAGATATTGCAGAAGGAGGCCGGGCCTCAGGCTGAGCAGGAGCCCTAGAGAGAGATTTGGAGAAGAGTATCGGGCACACATGTCACACTGTAGGAAAGGGATAAGACTTTTGTGTTCCCACAGGTTCACCCAGCTCTGAAACTACCACCAGCAAACCCTACAGCAAAGACCAGGAAGGTTTTCTGTTGTGCACTGGATGGTCCCAGGGCTAATGCTCAGCCTTGCCCACTATGGAGATGAACTGGACCACTCTCCCAGAATATATGTGGCTGCCAAGAAAGAAAGAAGTCTGAGGCTTGCTCTGAGCAATTGGGGTTTCTTCTTCATGTGAGAGAGGGGCCCCCACAGACAGGAAAGCATTTGTGCCCAGTCCTAGGAATTGCCTGTCAGGAAGGCTGCAGAACGTAAATATTGATTCACTCTTGACTTTGAGGAGAAGCCAAACTCTATGCCAACTGTGCTCAGCCTTCCTCTTTTGCAATTCCTCCCAGCAATTCAGCTCTGGCCCCAAGCTTGCATGCTTCATTACACCAAACAAAATCCTAACAGGACCATCCATACTTGGAAGGTAAGTTGGAGATTCTCTCTTGTTATTCATGCATGTTCCTTGGGGACCTTACCTCACCCCGAACTTGGCTTACCAAAAAATTTATCCCAACCATATATAGTACACTTCCCAATGATGAGAGCTAGCAAATAGTACTTTTTTTTCAATCCTGCTTCCTTCTCAATACTTTCTCTCACCTTTCCTACCACTTACTCAAGCCCTCTTAAGAAACATCTAATGTCCATTTTATAGTAGAAGAAACAAAGATGGAGAGATGTTAAGTAACTAGCCTAAGGCCACATAGCAGGTTGGAGGCAGGGCCAAACCTTCCAACTCTCCACTCAGTGCTCTTACCAAGGAACTTCTTCAATCTGGGTAGATCAGGCCAGCATACCCCACATCGAAGCTTTCACCTTCCAGGGCCCCAGAGCTAGCTGTCCGGGACTCCAATGAGAGAAACCAAGGGTGGATACCAGATTCTGAGGTTGGGACTTGCATGGCCAACTCTGGGCACCCCCGCCCATCCCACCACCAACCCCACTAATACATATTTTATGGGGCCACTCTCCTTTTCTCGCAAAAGATGTCATTAATCTGCTCCCTAGCTGTGCAGAATAACATCCCTCAAGAACAGACTGCTTTCTGAATATTTTATCATTTCTCATTCCTTCTCCACAAACTAATATATATTTACACAGTCTACCTCCTGCAGGAGAACTATATTGTTTTCTCTCAGTGCCTGAGAACTTAGACACAGAATTGCGCATAAGTAAAAAAAAAAATCCACCTTGCTATTGATGTTGAAAGCAAGAACCAATCATCTATCAAGCTGTGAGAGAAGGCAAGAGGAAGATTTGCATATGGTAAAAGAAAAAAAAGAAGAAGAAAGAAAGAGTAAAACAGACCCTCACCCCACAGAGAGACCAAACAAGAGAAAGCAGACATCTTTTCTCCTCCTCTAACAGGGAACCTCAGAGCATCCTTGCCTTCCTTCCTGCATTTGGCAAATCTCAGTGGTGAGGAGAGCAAAGAGCTATTTTGTTAGCAAGGTCAAAAACTTCCTACTTGGAGATCCAAGCTGGAGAAAGCAAAGTTCTTGCAGTTTTACAGTGCCATTTTTATCATCATAGAATATTTATTATAATAAAGATTTGACTAAAAAATCACGACATAAAATAAATGTGGTAAAAATGTAAAAAAGAAAAAAGATTCGAACATTTGTGTGGCCCTTTTGCTTCCCTGCATTATTCAGTTTTAATCCCCCCAAACAGGTTTGTGATGGTAAGGCAGAGGTGATCCCTCCATTTACAAATGAAGGAGAGCTAGGGCCAGCGGTACACACCTGTAATAACTTTGTTGGAGGCTGATAAAGGAGGATCCTAAATTCAAGGCCAAACTTGGCAACACAGCAAGACCCCTCACAAAAGCCAAACAAATACATAAATGAGAGAAAACAGACCCAGAGAAGGTAACACACCAACTACTGTGCAGGTGTGTTGAGGAGAGGGTTCTATTTGACACTTGTTTCCCAAATCCCTTCTAAAGAGAAAATTTTGTTTAGAACAGTACCTTGTTAGGCCATTTTGCAGGTGGGGCCTGGAAGGTATATGTAGTAGTCAGGGTTTCCAAGGGAATAGATTTCATATAGGACACATAATTTATAGAATTATTTTATAATATTTACCCATAAAGTCAAATGCAGAGGAGTGCGAGAAACCAGTCCAAATGCTAAAGACCTGAGGAATTCAGCCAAGGATGTATCAAGGATCTGCCCTGGAAAGGCCCAAAGGCCAGTGGCAGAAACTAGAAAGTCTGTGTCAGTGGGGTGAAAGGTCTGTGCCACCAGGCTTAGGGATCTGCACCACAGCCAAGAAGCGACGCTCAAGGTAAGGGCCAGCAGCCATCCCCAGTGACAGCGAGGACCTGAGCACCTCTGATGATGACAATAGCCGAGTTTGTATCAGGAAAACCAGCCACAGAAAGCTTCTCCAAGAAAGTCAACAGCATGCAATCTTCCCCTCCAGTTCTCTCTCTCTCTTTTTTTTTTTTTTGGTACCAGGGATCGAACTCTGGTCCTTGCGTTTGCGCAGCAGGCAGCAAAACCACTGAGCTAAATCCCTGGCCCTCCAGTTCTCTTTTTATGCCATTGGCAACAGTTCTGAGGTGGGTCTTCCACATCCAAAACCGTACTGACTCAGTTCAGCTGGACGTTCCGAGTTGACCCTTAGTTAATCCACCACAGCATATTTGGAAATGATTGTGTTAGTCAGCTGTCCATTACTGCAGCAAATACCCATGCTAATCAACTTATAAGGAGGAAAGGTTTCTTTTGGCTCACAGCTTTGGAGGTCTCAGGCTATGTCAATTGGCTTTTGGACCTGTGGTGAGGCCACAAATCATTATGGGGAGCACATGGTAGAGCAAAGCCATTCAGCTCATGATGCAAAATATAGGGGAAAAGCTCAAGACCCTACAAACCTTTCAAGGATGCCTCTAATGTCCTAAAATATCCACTGGGGCCACCTCCCAAAGATTCCATCACAACCTTTAACACATGGGCCTTTGGGGGGCAACACAGATCCACACTATAGCAGTGATGAGCAGTTAAGTTGTTCTGAACAAGAGTTTAGCAGGAAACTGAAGTGAACTAGGGAAAAAAGAACTGGAGGTGACATGTCAGGAACCCTGCAAAGCTATGGGGTGAAAAATATCTGTGGGGTAAGGAGCTCAGGGGCTGACACTGATATTAACGTGTCAGCTTCTGGAACATACCATCCTCCCCCTGATACTGCCAACCTTCAGCAAAGTCCACTGTGCAAGGGGTACTAGGGGAAAATGTGGGGAGAGGGTTTGAGTCCTCTTTGGGGCTGGTATGGAATGGAGAAAAGAGATAAATGTGGAGGAGCATGAGGGTAGGCAGTCAGAACTAAAAGTAGGTGTGGAGTTGCTAGCACCCAGATGTTCACAGCAATCTCAGGGCAGCATAGTCACCCAGACACCCCACCCAAGATCCAGGTACAGCAGCCTCCTTATCGATGGAGGATATTTCCCAAGATCCTCGTAGATACCTGCAGCCCTGGATAGCATTGAATTCTATGTATAATATGCTTTTTCCTATATGTATGCTATGGTTTTATATCTAGATGTCCCCACAAAGGCTCATGTGAACATAGGCAGGGCTTTTGGAAGGTGATTGCATTATAGGGTGGTATATCTGACTTGTGCTAGGAGGTAGAGTCTGGTTGGAAGAGGTGAGTCACTGTGGGGTGACCAGGAAAGGTTTCCTTCCCTTTCTGTCTCCTCCCTTGACTCTCCACTTCCTGAATGCCATGAAGTGAGCAGATCTGTACCAGGTGCCTGTTCAATGCCATCTTGCCTTGGAGTCAGCAGACTATGGACTGAAACATTAGCCAAAATAAATCTCTCCTTCTTTTAGTTCCAGGTGTCAAGTATTTCCTCCCAGCAACAAAAAAAGTGACAAAGAGAGACAATGTACATACCTATTATGAGGTCTAATTTATCAATCAGATACAGAGAGATTAACAACACTAATAAAAATAGAACAATTTTAATTATATGCTGTAATAAATGTTATGTGAATGTAAAACTGTTTATTTTTGGAATTGCCATTTAATGATTTTGGACTGCCATTAGCTGCAAGTAGCTGATATGACCAAAAGCAAAACAGCCACTGCAGATTGGGAAAGCTGTTTGAGCCTGTTTTATGTATATCTTATACATGAAGTGACCTCTGCTGACAGATGGGTTACACAGGGGCAAGTGAAGCAGTCTCAGCTGGAATGAATGCCAGGTTGAAAGACAAAGAGGCAGGCATGAGGCCAGGAAATGCCACCCACATGGGCTGACTTGGCCAAGCACTCAGAGCCAGTGGGACGCCAAGAACAGAAAAGGTCTCCAGTCTTCAAAGCAGTAGTCCTGCCCTTGCCCCTCTCTCTCGCCTGCCCCAGCCTGTCCTTTCCCAGCCCTGCTCCAGCCTGTGCCTCTGAGAGCCTTCTGCAGTTTAAGGACAAATCCCACCCTCATAGGCCTCATACTTTGTCCTCTTCCAAATGCTCTGCCCTCTTCTGAGCTCTCTCCTGTGGCCCTTAGCAGTCTGTGGCTTGAGTGACAAGGGCCCTATCTCCCTCAGCACAATGACTACATGAGTCTTGTACCTTTTCCTGGATTTCTGTCCCAGAATGGGACTGACACAGCTGGGCCCACCCGATTCATATCTGGTATTTGTGGGGACAGACAGCAGGCACAGAGCCATCAAAAGATGGATGAAGGGAACACACTAATATAGATGCGAGCTGTCATCCCCATTACACAGTAGGACAAGATGCAGCTCATCAGGTACTCTTTATTTGACCTTATTCTGTACCAGGTTGTAGGTTCTCATGTGATTGGAGTAGAAGTAGATTAATGATGGAGGTACCAGAATTATCCCCATTTTATGAATGATAAAACAGAAGTTTGGAAAGCCTACTTGGCTGCCCAGATCCCACAGCTTGGGAAAGCTGTGAAATACTCCAACTGTCTGGCTCCAGATTCCTCAGCTTTTCTACACATTGGGATCTCTCCCTTCAAGGGCCCAGGAAACATAATGGGGCTTAACTGGTTTGAAGTCTTCTTCCCCCCTAAAATGAAAAGGCCCTAGGACAGGGTCCCTGTCACCTCCCCAGGGTGAATACAAATGCAGCAGGGCTCAAGATGGAAGAGTGTATTGTCCATGGAACAACAGGAGGAACAAGAGGGAGCAGGTCCCAGCAGTTTGGCAGGGTCACCAGCTGGGCTGGCTTCCTAGTCTTTCCAAGCCTGAACTCAGCACAAGGAGACTGGTCTAAAAAAGAGAAGGAGGGAAGGAAGATGAAGAGGAGGAGGACGAGGAGGAGGAGGAGGAGAAGGAATGAGGCAGATCCGGTGGGGAGTGCCTGCCACCCGAGATGGCCTGTAGGTACAGGATGAGGGGGGCCCCTTTGCACACTGTCTGAATTAATCAGGCAATGAGGTCCTGGGGGCCCAGGAGGTCTATGATGTTTGGGGGTTTCATGGCCACTTAGGTGGACCAAAAGAGAAAAGGATTTCATTCCGCCTGCTTATCTCCTAACCTTATAAACTCAGGATTAGCAGATCAAAGGCGGATTTGGCACAGCTGAGGGATGACAGTGGTTTTGCAGAACAGTTTGGGCTTCATCCTTCATGATCAAATGAGCTTAGGCCATTGATAAATAAACGGCATTTTGAATTCCTCTAATTGGGCGTGAGGGTCACGCCTGAGCCTGAGCCACAGTGGCCCGGCTGTCCTGGAAGAGTTAATGAGCCAGAGAGGGCCCCGGGGGTCCCAAATGTGGCCTCAAGACAGAGTTCCAGGGAGCACCCTGGGAGAACTGCCCTCCACAGCAAGCCCAGTGTTAAGAGCCATGGCCTGGAGCAGGAAGGGAGGAACTCGATGGCCAGCATGACCACTGACCAGCTAGGCAGCCAGGAGGCGGGGTCCCATAACCTGTCTGCACCTCCATCTCCTCCACTGTAAGATGGGGAAATGATTGTGTTGACAACCACCCTATGAAAAGGCTGGTGAGGTGCCGGGCTCTGGGCTGTCTCACCCCAGAGCTGGGCTCCTAAGCATGACTGAGACTGCCTTGGAGTTGTCCGCAGTGTGGAAGGGAGGAACATGGGCTACAGACCTCAGGATAGGCTGAAGCTCAGTCTTCCCAATCTCCAGCTGGGCAACCATGGCAGGTTCTTTCTTACACTGGGCCTTAGTTCCTCGCAGAGCTCCTAGACTAGAAAGTCAGTGTGCTGAGAACCCTAGTGAAGCATGCTTCAGCTGTGTCCTCCCTGATAGGAATGACCTGCCTTCTGCTCTGCAGTACATCACAGGAGTGACATTCTTTGGCCATTTAGCTTCAAGGTTGGGTTGGCCATTGGAGACACCACGGCAAGTGAGAATAACTGACTAAGGTCTCTTTCCCCTAATTGTATTTCCTGAGGTGTCTCCAACAGAGTCTGTGTTGGGCTGGTGACAGATAGGCCCACAAGGATTCTAGTTCCTGCTCCCAGCCCTGCTTTCAGGCACTTCAAATCCCCTCCTCTTTGCCCTTCAGCGGTATGGAGTGGGGGTTTCCTACAGCAACTAATGTCTGTGTTGTCTTCACTCTACCTTCTAGACCCTCTTTATAAGCAAGTCCCTTTCTTGAATTCTCTCTAACTGACAGACCCATAGAGGACTGTGACTGGCAAGGCCCTCTGCCACCCATGTGGCACTGATCATTCAAGCATGCAACGATGGTTCAGCAATGGGTTCTGGCTAGGCCCAAAACCACAGAGACAACAAAACAAAGGCCCTGCCTCTCACTCAGGCAAATGCTGGAGGACATTAAGGTTATAAGATGACCAGGTTCTGAGAGTGCCCTGGGCAGGGGCCAAGGGGGATGGAAGGCTCACACAGCTAGCAACAGGGAACCAGTCCATGCACCAGGCACCTCCATGGCCATGATGGCCTGTGAGTCAAGCTGGCATGGCTGGCCCTGTGGATGGATAGGCAGGAGTCTTGTGCAGGAACTGGAGGGGTCCTGGCTCAGAAGCAGCATACAGGAGTCAGCCAAGGACACCAAGTGGCCTGGAGTAAGTGCCTCCTTTCTTTTGGTCTCAATAGTAGAGTAGTAGAGCTCTTGTGTAGGACACACCAGGTCCTAGGTTCAATTCCCAGTGAAGAAGAAGAAAAGAAGAAGAAGGAGGAGGAGGAGGAATGGGAGGAGGAGGGGGAGGGACCACAGACCTTTCTAACTCCCTAGCTATGGGTTTTGACTCAACCTAAGAAGTCACCAAGTCTGAGGCCGCAGCAATGCACAGAGCATTCCTTTGTGACTGACTCTATCACAGCTCCCTGTGTGGCCTCCAGCAAGCCACACTCCACTCTGAGTCTCAGTTTCCCCATAAGAAAAATGAGCCCCAGAGCAGGACCACCCCCTAGGGATTGTGCACAGATAATGTACAAAATGTATAAAAATCACCAGGCACACAGTAAGCACTCAATAAATGCTAGACCCACTACAGTGGAAATGGGGCAGAAAGCAAGATGGAGGGGTGAGAAAAAGGATGTCATGACCCAGAACTCACTGGTAAGGAACAGACCAATGACCCCCTGTAGGGCACTGCCCAGGAGCCAGCTGGGGTGGTGGCACTGGGCACCCCCAGCAGCCAGAGTATATTTTGCAACAGCAGAGCAATCCCAAAAGGCTGACAAAGCTATCTCCTCTCACAGAGTCTCAGAAATGGGCTTGCTCCTTGCCCAGGGGTTAGCATTATCCTGCACTGTCACCTGTGAATGTGAGGTAGTAAGCTCGCCGTGCAGATGGCTATGCAGGTGTGAGAGAGGGCCAGCCTGAACCCACGAGACCCAGCCCTGGGCACAGACTGTGTTGATACTGTCAATGGCCACCCAGCACAGAAAAGGACTGTATGGTGAAGGCTGTGGACAGGTGGGTGACCAGCACACTTCTTCCAGGACCCTAGCTCCCTCCCATGCTGCAGTGAAAAATAATACCTCCCTGGGAGACCTTGCTGGAAAAGCTGGGTCATGTATAAAACATTGGCCGCTCAGATTTCCTCTGCTGAATGGCCTCTTTCAGTGTGTGCAGGGGTGAAAGGTTTACGTGAGGATCACCTGACTTCCTGGAGGGACGGAGGAGCCCTGGCCTCCACCTAGGCCCCCAGCCTCACAGCTCTGTGCCTGGCACCATGGTCCCATGGCAGCCCACACAAAGGGCTGCTGGGTTGGGCTTAACTCCCAGTGTCTCCCAAGACCTTGTAATGGACCCACTTCATGAGAAAGGGACTGGCCTGGAAGGAGGCACACAGCCCTGGGTTTGAATTCTGCTTCTTCCACACCCTATCTTTGAAAGCACAGTCAGAGACATCAAATTACACAAAGACACACAGTAGTTGAGGTGTGGGGGTAGTTTTGAATGTGTCCCCCAAGGCTCATGTGCTGGAAGGTTGGTCCCCAGTAGGGAGATGTTGAAGTAATGGAACCTACATAAAAGGGTGCACCTGGTACAAAGTCATTGGGTCATGAGGTAGTCCCTCAGAACAGATTAACACTGGTCTCGAAGAATAAGCCAGTTCTCAGGAGAGTGGGTTGTTAGCAAGCAAGGCTACTGCATGTGTCTAGCCCTTTCTGCCCAGCTGACTCCTTTCCATTTCTCTGCTGTGCTGTGAGTCAGGAAACTTGACATGCTGTTTGGCCACTTGAGCTGCCAGAATTGTGAGCCATATAACCTCATTATTTTATAAAGTAACCAACTTCAGGTATTGTGTTATAGCAACACAAAACAGACTAGATTCAAAACAAGACCGATTCAAAGCCAGCTCTGTCTAACTCAGAGCAATTTACTGCTGTCCCTTTAGGTTGTGGTCTAAGGGAGGATGCATGACTCAAAGGAATGGGTTGTGGAGGAAAGAAAGATCTGGCTTAGTCACTTTCCCCATTGTGAGACACAGTACTGGACATCTACAACTTTAGGAGGAAAGGTTTATTTTTGGCTCACAGTTTTAGAAGTTTTAATCCATAGTTTGCAGGCTCCAAACAAGAAAACAGTATGATGGAGGAAAGCTACTCACTTTATGGTAGCCAGGAAGTGGAGGGAAGGGAGGAGCCCAGGAAGGAGATAAACCCCAGTCATGCCTCTAGTGATTGCCTCTTTCAACCAGACCCCACCTCCCAACATCACAGTTAGCTCTGAATTCATGCTTGGGTGAATCCACTCATGAGTACAGTACCCCACAAACCAATCACCTTCCACAAGTTCTGCCTCTGAGCACATGAGTTTGGGGGTCATTCTTGATCTCAACGGTAACAAGGAAACTTACCTGAGGGTAGTGATTCCTGAGAGGGTTGGAGTCAGCCTTCCCAAAAAAGCAGCTCCCTCCCTCCCCCTTTCCCCATTCCATAATTCATTTATTTCTTCTCTTGTGTTTCATTCAATAAAGATTGCCTTGTAAAGTTTTTCTTCATCATAAAAACTTATGCTCACAATAAAAAAATTTTGAAGTCCCAGAAGACTAAAGTTAGAAGAATAAAACTTTCCTAAAAAAAATAATAAATAAAACTTTCCTGTAACTTCTGCTTTTCTAGTTATTTATCACTATATTACAAGCCATTCCAAATTCGCAGGCAGGGAACTGCCGTGTAATCTTGCTCACAGGGAACTACTGTGTAATCACGGGTTGGAAATGTAGACGGGGGATGACAGGGATGGCTTCTCTATGATGTCTGAAGCCCCAGCTTGGAAGATCCAAAAATCCAGGAACTAGAAGATTCTAGAAGCTTCTTTGTGTACATATCTGGCATATATCATCTCACTAGGATGAATCAGACAAGACTATCAATGCAAGTGCCTCCTCGTGGCCTCTCCACCTAACATTATCGTGGCTTCAAGGACCCCAAGAGAGAAGGTTCTAGAAGTGTGGATTATTCAAGGGGAAAGGCCATTGGTCCAACAGGAGAACTTCAGAGGATTTGAGTCCATGTTTTAAAACTACCACAACCTCACTCCCAGGTACCATATACTGATCTGAGAACATCTTTATTTCCTTCTGGGTGACTGTAGAAACAATTTTATGATCTTATTTCTTTATCAATTTAATATTGCATCATAAGTATGTTCCTTTGCTAGAAATTCTTTTAAACAGCATATTCTGATAATTTTTAGGCTTTAAAAGAAATAAATGTTCATGGTTAAAATTTTTAATGTCTAAAAAATATAAGTTAAAAAGTTACCACTATCTCACCTACTTTATGTACATTTTTAACCCTGTTTTTTCACTTAGTATTAGAGAATGACCAGATTCATAGATAGTAAAATACTACATAATATTACTAAAGGCCCTTTCTCATTCTGTTATATGGATATCTAGAATAGATTTAAAAGATCCCCACTGGGGAGCCGGGGATTTAGCTCAGTGGTTCCTTCTGTCACCTGTCTCACAAGCCCAAGGTCCCGAGTTCAATCCCTGACACTAAAAAAAAAAAAAAAAATAAAATAAGGGAAATAATTCATTTGAAAAATAGGTAAGGGACTGGGGAAAAATTTTTAGCAGCTGTATCTCAGAGGTTCTGGTTGCCTAATTGCTTCAGGGCTAACCTGAATAAGATATCCGGTACCAAATTAAAAAAAAAAAAAAAAAAAACCCCACTGTTTTCTGATGCTGTATCTAAATTAGCACCATTGGGAAAACCAATGACATTTTGTGTGCGTGTGTGTGTGCGTGTGTGTGTGTGTGTGTGGTACTGGGGATTGAATGCAGGGCTTTTGCATCAAGCTACATCCCCAGTCCTTTTTTATTTTTTATTTTTAGAAAGGGTCTCACTAAGTTGTGAAATTGCCCAAGGTGGACTCAAACTTTCCGTCTTCCTGCCTCAGCCTCCCAGAATGCTGCGATTACAGGAGTGTGCCACCATGACTAGATAACAATGACATTTTGAGTGTTGTAAAGATTACATTACATATATAGCCCTTTCAACAACCTATGGAATATTATTCTCATTTTATGGCTATTATTAATAATAAACTTAATGTTTATTGAGTACCCAGTAAGTGCCCAGCATTTTTCTGAGTGCTTTATGATAGGTCTCCCACTACCTCAGCAGCTATTATGTATAATACCTGCCCTCTTCCTATCGTGCCTTGCCCTCTCCCCTGTGTGACGTCACGCCAAGATGGTTGCTCCCACCAAAGAACAAATCCTTCTTCCCAGCATGCCCCTGTTCCCGCCTAGAGAACAACCTAACACTCGCTCACCTCCTACCACCTAGTGACGTCACAGGCTCCTCCACTCCCTAGTCACTACCTCACTCAACCCCGCCTCAGCTCCTACAAACCCCACCCCAGTCTCTATAAAAGACTCTCCCTGCCCCAGGCCATATTGCTTTTGTCTCTCCTGTGTTCAGAGACAGCCCGGTAGATCTATTCCCCTAATAAAGGCTTGTTGTGGCCTGGTCTGGTCTTGGTTTTCAGCCTTTTACCTGACACTTTATATGAAATAACTAACTTAAATCATCACTTTAAATTATGAGTTTGGTGTTCCTCTTTATACTATAGATGAGCAAAGTGAGGCACAGAAAGATTGGTAATTTGTCCCCAGGTCCTTCTTCAGTAATTGGCAAACCTGGACCCAAACTCAGTTCTGCCTGACTCCAAACCAGATCTGCAACCACTTCTCTGAGCCACTGGGATATCAGGACTGACTTCACTGGGGAGATCCAGCCCCAAGTGAGGAGCGGAAAAGGGTGGGAGCCCCATGCTCCCCCAGCGCTCCGGAGGGAAAGGCAGCAGGTCCAAGTCGAGCAGCTTGGCTTTACCCTTCCGTCTTCTGAAGAGAGGCTGGGAGATGCGGATGCAGGAAGGGCTGTGTGCGGCACAAGCTTTCTTGGCCTTTGGTGGCTTTCAGGGGACAGAATCGGGAGCAGCTTCGCTTGCCTGGGAAGTGCGTGTGACCAGCACAGGCTGCTGATTCTCTCTCCACGTCCAAACTCCTCCCACTGGCCCAGCCCACATCCACCATAGCCCCAGTCTGCCGCCTTCTGTCAGACCTACCCCACCCCTCCTCCCAGGACCTAGCTCTGGCCAAAGCCAGATTTTCTCTTGCCCAACTGCATTAAGACCTCCCAGCTGGCTTCCTAGTTTCCTCTCCCAGGCCCCAGTGTTCCATTTTCCACATAGCAGCTAGAGTGATCTTTATTAAAACACCAATCAAATCAAGCCACCACTTAGCTAAAATGCTTCAGCATTTCCTGTGGCTCTTAGGTGTAGGGTAAAACTCCTGAAATTGGCCTACAAAGTCCCCTAAGACATAGTCTGGCCTATATCTTTAGTGTTACCTGTAAATTCTTTGTCACCCTGCATCCAGCCTCACTGACCTTCTATCTCAGATCCTTGGAGTCAGGCTTCCTCCTGCCACTGGAACTTTGGATATGCTATTCTCTCTGCCTAAAAGCTTGCCCCTCCCTTCTTTACCCTCATACTTCCTCAATTTTTATTTTAATAGATTTTATTTTTCAGTTTTGGGTTCACCGCAATATTCTACAGAAGAAACAGGGATTTGCCATCTACTCTTTGTCTCCACACATGCATAGCCTCTGGCATTATCAACATCCCCCACAAAAATGACACATTTGTTGCCATTGGTGGACCTCCATAAACACCCCCTTATCACCCAAAGTCCATGGTTTAAATTAAGGTTCACTCTTGGTGTTGTGTATTCTATGGGTTTGGACAAATTTACAATGAGATGTACTCACCATTTCAGTGTCACACAGAGTAGTTCACTGTCCTAAAATTCTCTGCATTTTGCCTTTCCATCCCTCTCTTTTAACCCCTGGCAACCAATGATCTTTTGACTGTTTCCATAGTTTCACCTTTTCCAGAATATCATTTCATTGGAATCACACAGATATAGGCTTTTCAGGTCTTAGTAATGTGCAGTAAGTTTCCTCTGTACCTTTTCATGGTTTGATAGTTCATTTCCTCATTGATGCTAAATAACATTCCACTGTCAGGATGTACCACAGTTTATTCATTCATTTACCTACTCAAGGACACCAGAAGGCCACTGCCTTCCAAATTTCCATGTTTTGCCAGTTATGAAGAAAACTGCTATAAACATCCATGCGGAGGATTTTGTGTAAAAAGAAGTTTTCAGCTCCTTTGGGCAAATGCCAAGAAGTGTGATAGCAGGATCATATGAAATGAGGACGCTTAGCACTGTAAGAAACTGCCAAGCTGTCTTCCAAAGTGGCAGAGTGGACCACTTTGCACTCCCACCAGTGATGAATGGGAGTTCCTGCTGCTCCACATCTTCCCCAGCATTTGGTGCTCTCCATGTGCTGGAGTTCAGGCATTCTAATAGGTGTGTGGTGGTCCCTCACTGCTGCTTTGATTTGCATTTCCCCATGATGTATGACACATAGCTTCTTCTTATATACTATTTTCATCTGCATATCTTCTTTGGTGAGATCTTTTGCCCATCTTCTAAGTAGGTTGTGCGTTTACTTAATGTTGAGTTTTAGAGGTTCTTTGACTATTTCAGATAGCAGTCCTTTATCAGATGTCTTTTGCAAATAGTTTCTCCTAATCTGTGACTTGTCCTCTCATTTGTTTCACATTATTTTTGTCATAGCAGAAGTTTTAATTTTTAATAAAGTCCAGAATATCTGCTGTTTATTCTAAGAGTCATGGGTGTTGCATTTGAAAAGTCATCACCACACCCAAGGTAATCTAGATTTTCTCCCATTATCTTCTAAGAGTTTAATAGTTTTGCATTTTACACTGAGGCCTATGACCCATTTTGGGAGACCCATGACCCATTGTGGAGGATGTAAGGTCTGTGGGTCTCAATTCATTTTCTTGCATGTGAATGTCCAGTTACTACAGCGCTGTTTATTGAAAGGACCATCATTTTTTCATTGTACTGCTTATCATTCCTCATTTTCCAAGTCTCAGCTGAAGTACCCCAAGTCCCCTGGAATGACTCTCCCTGACTACTCACTGAAAACCACTGTCATAGACTCTCATAGCACCCCAGACTGCTCTGGCCTGCGCTGGACCCCATTCCAATACCACATTTACTGGTGGCACTCAGCCCCCCAGCACCACACCGGAATGTAAATTAGGTGAGGGCAGAGGCTGTACCATCACCATGCACCATTGACACTCCACGGATATTTGCTACCTGAATTCCAGACTTTAGGACCAAAGCTACTGGTGGCAGAGCCCCAAGGGAGAGCCACATTCTGTTCTCTGAGCTTATATGGACTCATTTCATCCTCTCCAGTGAGGTAGGTATTAGGATTACCATTCCCAGTAAGCTCAGCAGGATAAAAGGCACTTACCCAAGTTCACAAGCCACCAAGGTGAAGGATAAGAGCAGAAGTCTCTGTGTGGATTTAGATCACCACACAGAGCTCTCTGCTTGGTGACTGTCCACACTGAGCCCACCCTAGGAGGCAGATCTCAGCTTGGAGCTCCAACCCAATGCACGGAGAAACAGGGCCACCTTCACCAGCCAGGCAGTGACCAGAGGTAACAGATGGCTTTGACAATGTGATCATGGGTCCAGGCAGCCAATTCACCAGGAAAAACAGCAGCCCACATGTGGCACAAGCTTTTCTTGTTTGCTTTGTATCTGGTTCCCACTTGGCAGCACTAGCCAGGGCTGCCAGGGCTGCACTTTTTCTACTTAATGGTTAAAATTTTTAAAAGCACGATTCTCTGCTTTGCTTGGCAGTGCCTGGAACATACCTTTGATGCAGCAGGTAACTGGATAGGGTTTTGGTTACAGCAATTTGCTGAACACAAGGTTTTGTGCTCAAAAACACATTATAACACTCAGAGGGTGTCACTCAGGGGTTTTGGGTACCAGAGAGAAGGCAGTAAGACTAGGGGGCCCAGAAGAGGGAGACATGTCCGTGATTCAAGAGCTCACAAAGTGCTCAGCAAGGGGGATCACAGGGCTCACCTCAACATGAAGACTCAGCCTAGGCCAGAAGGTGAGAACACAAGCAATGACAACACCAGGGCAGGGGTTAGGCCTACCCTCACTCCTCTGGCTGTGTGACCTTCTAAAAGTCAATTAACCTGCCTGAGTCTCAGCTCCCTCAAGTGCAAAATGAACAGAATAAGAGGACTTAACTCTTAGAGCTCCTGCAGAATACATGCTAGGAGTCACCTGTGTGTTCTCCAGGCCTGGAGCAGTATCTGTAGTAGGAACCTAATAAATTTAGTTAAGGAAACTTAAATTCCTCTCAGCTATATCCCCACTGTCTAGAATTGTGCCTGGAAGGTACTAGGTGCTAAAATCATATTTGTTGAATTGGCTTAATTGTTCACAGCTGTACTAACCCTAAGACAAAACGTGGCATATAATACTCAAAAAGTAATTTTCAATGACTGAATATAAAGTATTTAGCATATGACATGGGATGTAGTGTTTGATTTATGTTAGTTCTTGTTCTTTGTTCATTCAACAAATGCTCACTGAGGGTCCATATGAGGTATTTTCTGACACCAATTCTTAACTCTCCAACACCAGCTGGGTCTCCAAAACTTCAACCTCATTCTGATGCTGTGTAGCTGGCCAGAGTTAGTGCCAGAGTCCACAGGTTTAGGGCTCAGTCCCACAAGACTGTCCCACTTAGACACTAGCCACAAGTGGGGTCCCCAGCCTACCCACATTTTTGCCAGGCAACTACGACTTCCCTCCCTCCAAGTATAACTCAATAAAACACTCAAGGAACTCAGGAAATGCTTTACTGACAATAGACTTATACTTGGTTTGTTATAAAGGACACAGTTCAAGAAGTCATGCAGAGGGGATGGTTTTAGGGTGAGAGGGATACTTGGCTTCCATTCCCTGTCTCGGCATACTGCCCTCCTGACACCTCTACGTGTTCAACACACCTCAAATATCTTTGTTCCACAGATTTTATATTCCAATCTCCCCCTTCCTTTCCTAAGGTCAGGTTGGGCTGAAAGTTCCAACTCTCTAATTCTAGGCTTGGGCTTCCAGGTCACTAGCCCCATTATGAAGAAATCTAGGGCCCCACCTGGATCACCTCATTAGCATAAACTCTGGTGTTAAAAGGGCCTTGTTATGAAAAACAAAACATATTCCTATCACCAAAGAAATCCCAAGGGTTGTAGGAGCCTTGTGCCCAGAACTGGGGACAAAGTAGAAACATATTTCTCTCTGCAAGCCTTTGCAGCAAAGATGCTGAAAGATTCCAGTTGAAATCAACAGGGAAGTTCCTGGCAGTGGCCAGTTCCCAACCATTCGGTGTCACTAGTTTCAGGTGAGTTCTCCAGGCTGGTTATCCACCTCTCAACTTAGCCAGACCTGTTCTCAGCTTTATCAGTTACAACTGAGTCTCCAGTTTCTAGTAATGTCTGCATTGCTCAAGTCCCACAGGAGATAGAACACATTTATGTTCAGGAACACACATAAGTATTAACCTTGAGCTAACAGAGTGCTCTCTGCACCTCAAATGTTTCTAACCTGGGGGTCAGAGAGATGTGCTACTGAAGGGATCAGTGACAAAATTCTATAGAAGAGGATGTAAAGAGCTTCATAGTTCAAAGATGATGAATCAGAGATCCTCAAATACTCAGCACAAGAGCATACTCACCCATTCCTGTGCCCCTGGCAGACATTGCTATTCAATCACCACCCACTTTCCTGCAGCCCTCCAGACCATCATAATCGATCAATCACACACAGCACTTGAAATGAGACCTCCACCTTCTGCCAGGAGTTACCTCTTCCATAGGAGGTAGATCTAAAGTCCTCAGATGAAAGGAAACTATGTAGAGTCAAAGATCATCCTTGAAAAATCTCTTAAATATCAAAGCATAGGAATAGCTCAGACACTTTATGAGTCCTGTCAGGCCATTTTCCTCCTGCTCTGTCATAGATTACTGTATCATCAGCTGAGTGCAGAAACATGGACTTAACTGAGGCTGAGCTGTGTGCAGAGGCCAGACTTTAAAAGTTAGAATCCCAAACATAGTGAGACCCTGTTTCAAAAAATAGTTAGAATCTTTAAAGGCTGTGCGAGAGGCAATAGAGGCTAAGCTCTGTTGAGAATCAGCAGAAACAGCACCTCATTTTCTCTTATCTACTCCCAGGTAAGTGCACACTTATTTTGTGATCAACTGTCCAGGCAAGCTGCTCATTCTCTTATCTACAACCTACAAGCACACAGTGGAGAGAAGAGAATGCACATGAGTTAAATGTCCATATCATGCAAGTCCACTTATGTAGGGAACAGGGGAAGGGGACGTTACCAGAACCTCTGCAGTAAGTCCTAGTCTCCTGTGAGCCATGGCAGTACAAATTACAGGAAAGGTAGACAAATGAGACTTTGAGAAGAAACTGAGCTTTGAGACTGATCAGTGCTGCTCTGGGCAGCAAAGACAAAGACCTCTAGCTTGCAGCACCTTTTATTCAGTACATCCAGAGAAACAAATGTAACAAATGAAATGCAGAGTTCAGTACTTCACACTGGGATAAACAAGGTGTAACAAAAGTCTAGGGGGCAGTGGAAATCTAAGAACAATGAGGAACTATGCAGATGAAGATTTGGTTCCTCCCAGGAACTATGCAGATGAAGATTTGGTTCCTCCCAGGGTGTCTCCTGCAGGTGTGGCCTTGTCCTGGAGCATCACAGCATCACGGGATCACTGAGGTCTCAGTTGTGACCCAAGGCCAAAACAGAATTGTGTCTCGCAATGCCATAGCTGGCCTGTAGGTGGAAGAACTAGGCCTAATCAAATGATTTTTCCCTAAAATTATGTAGCATTGCTCCTGACACACTTAATTTGCTATCCCCACAATGGACAGGTTGTCCAGCAAAGGCCAGAGAAAAGAAGATAAAACTAATCTTATGAGTACTGGCCAGGCACAATTGCATGTTGTTTCTTTTAAAACCTCCATAACCTCGTGAAGCAGAGATTCATTAACACTGGGTAAATGTTTATTGGTTTTGGAAGGAGAAATTAACAAATCTGATAACCTTTTGAGTTATTCCCCATGTTACATGACTTGGTTAGGAGCTGAGCCCATCTCCCATTCAAATGTGGAAAGTGCCAGCTTCTCAGCTTTCTAGGCTCCCTTGCAGCTAAGATACCAGCATGTGGCTTGAATTGTCTTGGGCAATCAGACATACTTCTTCAGACATAGGCTGTACTTGATGAGTGGCAGATGGAAGCAGTGACCATAAGCAGTGGGGACATTGAATTTACAGGGCAGTCTGAGAGAGCCAAACAATGAAATCCACAAATCAATAAAGACAAACAACTTAGGAAAATAGGCAATGGAAATGAATTAGTAATTCACAGAAAGGGGTAGAAAATGGCCAATAAGCTTGCAAAGAAATGACAATTGCACTGGTATACAGGAAAGGGAAATAAAGATCTCTTGGTCACCTGCTCATCACTGAGACACAAAAGCCAATATCCACACTTTAAAGGAGAAGAGGTTTATTTTGGCTCACAGTTAGAGTCCATGGTCAGCCAGCTCCCAGCCATAAACGACATGGCAAAGAGGCACAGCAGGGGAAAAAAATTGCTTATGTTGTGGTGGCCCGGAAACAGAGAGAGAAGGAAGGAGCTGGGGAGGGAGATATAACCTTCCAGGTCATGTCCCCAATGACTCACCTTTTCTGACAGAACCCACCTCCTAACAGCAAGTCAGCTAGATCACCCCCATGATTCAATCACCTTCCAAAAGCCTTGCCTATAAGCACATGAGTCCTTCAGGGGACATTCTTGATCTAAACCATAACATTCTGCCCTGGCCCCCAAAAGACTCATATGCATCTTTTTATGCAAAGTACTGTAACAGTCACCAAAGTCTTAACAGTTCCAGCACTACTGAAAAAACCAAGTCCAAGTAACTTCTGAGGCTCAAGGCAAGCTCTTAGCTGTGGGCCTCTATAAAATCAAAAAGAAAGTTAAACTCTGACAACATACAAAGATGCAAGATAAACATTCCCATTACACCAAATGTTACAGAAATCTTGGAAAGAAATACACAGAGACACAGAATTCGGATAAAATAATAAAATTTCTTCTCGCGAGCAGGCGGGAATGCCAGAAACCAGTCTGATCAGTATCCGCCAACATTCCCATTACAAAAGGGAGAAATAGAGGAATAGAAAGGAATGGGAACAAAGCAAGACCAAAACCCAGCAGGGCAAATATTAAATCCTGTAGTTCCACAATCAGCACCCAGGCAAGATGTTGCACTGAGATGTGAGCTCCAAAGGGCTTGGGCAGACCCACTCCTACAGCATTGCTAGTTGTAGCTCTCATGGTCTCTTAAGCTGGCCTTGTTCATTGCCTGTGGCTTTCCTCAGATGTCCATTCCATTTCTGGCTTCCCCAACTTGCTGGGGTCTCCACTGCATTTTTGGCTTTACTTTCGTAGCTTCACATACTGCCTTCTCAGCTGCACACTGCCTGGTTTCCCAGGTCTTCTGAAATCTACATGGAAGGCCAACTCTTGCATTCTGCATGCCTGTAAAACTAGCACCACATGGATTATACCAAGATCTACCACCAGCTTGAACAGTAGCCTAAGTCCTCATGGGTCATGACTGCAGAAGACTCTGAGTGCCCAGATAGCGAAGCACTATGAACTGATTCCCTAGGTGTTTTTTTTTTCTTCAAGCAATTCACAGAAAGGGGTAATGCCTGCCCTGGGCACTCTTCTCAAAGAAAAGTTTTTTCAAGCCCCAGTACCAAAAAAAAAAAAGAAAAGTCTTTTACTTTTGTACCTCTTCACCTGCTAAAGTTGGGGTCTTGCTGAGTCCTCAGATGTCCTCAAGGAATCTTTTTTCTCATGTCAGATGGGTAATGTGCCAATCTTGTAACAAGGTTTGAGGGAGGGATACCACAAATGGTGTGAACACCCAATCATCACCCTCATGAACTGAAAAATCAAGGCATCTTTTCTATTGTCCTTGTGTAAAATACTTGGCTTCTTTTTTTTTTTTTTTGGTACCAGGGATCAAACTCAGGACCTTGCGCTTGCAAGGCAGGCACCAGAACCACTGAGCTAAATCCCCAGCCCTTGGCTTCCTTTTAATGTTAATCTTTTCAGCAAGCAAGGTCTCCTTGGCCAAAATTTTACAGGCTCCAACTTTACAGCCCCTTATAGGCTCCAATTTTACAGAAGCTTCCCTTTTGGCCACCAGCAAAATTTTTCAAATTATTCAACTCTACTTTTTGGTCCCTCTTCTCCTGGTAGATATGGTTAAAAGCCACCAGCAGTACCCATGCCACAGCCTCAATATTGGGTTGCCTTGAATATCTTTCACCAGATTAAGTAGTTTGCCATCCTTAATCTCAGTTTCCCTCAAAGTCTCTGATAAATTTTCTGTCAAAGTATAACACACATGGCCTTGAGTCCAACTGCCAATGGAATCCTTGTTCCCAACTGAAACCTTCTGAGCTTAGTTTTTACAGTTCACATTTCTATCAGCATTCTGGTCTTCTGAGTTCTAAAAAGAATCTCCCAATCAAGCTTGGCTTACAATATTCTAGGGTTTCTTTGGCCACATCACCAAACCTTTCCACATTCCCCTCACATGCCAGTTCCAAAGGCTTTTGAACTACATGGTCAGGTATAGTCATAGCAATGACCCCACTTCTCTGGTAGCAAAATCTGCCTTAGATCTGCAACCAGCTTGAACTAAGATGAGATGGTTTTCCACACCTATAAGGTTAGGAACAGTGTTAAATTCTGGATGGTGTGAAATAGCAACTCCTTCTAGTTTTATAGAAAAAATGTTCAATATGTAATAAAGCCAAAAATGCATATAACCTACATTCTACAGTTTGTTTTTTTTTTAGGTATATTGAAATCCAGAGTTCAAACCCCCTTATGTAGGATGAATATATTGATCCTCTCAAGCCTCAGGGACCAATAAGGGCAAGAGGGTAACTGAAGTAGCTTGGTCCCCCTGCCAGATGCCAATACAAGCAATTCAAGGACTTCCCACCCATCACTGTTCACACAGTGTGTTGCACAAACGTCATATTTTATTTACATGGCATGGAATGCAAAATAGGGAATTAGTGCTGTGTGTGCATAAAGAGAGATGTGCAAAGATGTTCATTACAGCATTTTTATAATAGGGGAATACTGGAAGGAATTTACTTGTCTGTAATGAACGCTATTATGAGCTGCCTTGATTTCCCTTTGGGTCAAAGTTACTAATTCCTCTGTCTCCCAACAGTGTTGGCTGCTAATGGCTTATAGCTGAGCCTTCACTAGAAGACAGCTGCCTTTCCTAAGGTGACACACCCTCCCCAGGGGAGCCCTTGTCCAGTGACAGGTCAGTGCAGTAAGACAAAGGCCAAGACCTGTGGCCTTTACACAAAGAACTCAGAAGGGTTCTCCCCAGCTGCAAAGTGCCCCATAGGATCAACTGAGGCCCCTAGTAAGACTTCTGCTGGACAGTCAGCAATGAAGTCTTATCACTGGTGGTAGGTAGAGTGAAAAAGCACTTGCCATGTGGAAATGGTGCAATAGTTAAAGTTTTCACTAGGGGCAAGTTGGAGTAGGCTAAGAGTGGAGGAGAATAAACCAACTGGTAGAACAGCTCAGGCATTCAAGTGGTACTATGAATAGGTATTGATGAACACTGGAAATACATGAGAGAAAGGCAATGGAAGGCCAAAGGTGGTGATCAACAGTTGAAAGGGAAATATAGTACAAGACTCTCATCTCTTATAGCAAGAGGACATAAAAAGCTCAGGGTCAAGCTCAACTTAACTATAAAACTAGCAGCATTCCAATGAAAGTTGAAGTTTCAATCCCAACAAATCTGCTTGTGCCAGATTTCTCTGTTTGAGAGAAAGGAGACCCTGATACTTGGGATGGGGTCAGTGTGTCCAAGAATCTTGAAATTCTGAGCCTCCTGAATTCTTTGGCCCTGAAATAATAACCTCTTTTATCTTTTAAAATTAATTTTATTGGTAAATTTTAGATATACATAATAATATTCATTATAGGGAATGTGTACCTGTACACGACATATTCTTTTTTCCCATTCCCCTCCCCTCCCTTTACCCTCTCTTCCTCTCCTTATTTACAAAAGCTTTGTTTCCATTTTATTTCCATTCTATACTCTTTTTTTTCTTTTCCCTCCCTTCCTTTCCTCTTCTCCCCTCCCTAGCTCCCCTTCTCATTTGAACATTTTCTTCCTGTTCTACCATATCTATTATACATTTTGGTCCTTCTTTACCCTTTCGGTATCTCACACCAGAGAAACAATGCAATATTTAAACATGTGTACTCAATTCACTTAAGAGTATGGTAATGACCTCTTTTAGAGTCTCTCCCTTGCTCACAAATGAATAGGAACCTCTACTATGTAAGGTCACACATGCCCCTTCAGGATTTATCCTGACTGTCCCCCTTACCATCAGAACATAATTAGGGTCAAGTCACCAGCTGACCAGGGTGCTGGGCCTACAAAGTAAGGGGAATCATTATCCCCCAAAGGAGCCAGAAGAAGATACGTGGAATTGGATCCTGAGGAGTCTGAATTAAGGGGATTGGAGAGAATAGGCCATGAGGTCAGATGACAGACAATACATTGATATGGGAGCGCTCTCCCATGACCAAGTTGAACACCCTGGCAAAGACCTTGCGAGAGGGTGCTAACACAGGACTAGAATGGGTCTCGAGACCTTAGATGGCTATAAGGATACAGTGAGGTCCTGTGTAGCATGCTAGGCACGGTGTCTGACACATCTCTGACTTTCCATATTGTCATTCTCCAAATCACCAGGGAGAACTCTCCAGAGCCTCCTGCCAGGTGCCCTGTCCAAGAAAAAGTCACTTTTGGGGGGATCAGAGGGAAAAAGAGCTCCTCCTTCCTAGGCAGTCCCTAGATTTCTCACTTGTCAACCAGCAGGGGAGAAAAGAGATCTTTCATTGGTACCACTAAGACTTTTCCAGGCAGAAGAAATAGAACTGCTAAATTAAAGGCAGATTTCTCTGCAGGAGGGGCAGCTGTCCTGGAATCAGGGCCCTGGGCCATTTTCTGGGATTGTGGCCAGGGTAGAGGGGGAATGAACATGCACCCAGACTCACCTAAGTATCCTTGGGTTTGCTATCTGATGGGCACCTTATGAATGGGTGGTGGTGCCAGCATTGTGTGGCAGTATCTCCAGATTCAACTTGGCATGCTAGTTCATTAGGATGGGGCCCCTGGGAACAAGATAGACTCTTGGAGAGGCCATATCAGCAAGCAGGCAGGCAGAGCTGTGGAAGTACTGGGTAGAGGGAAGAGCATCAATACAACAAGGCAGGCTGCTCCCCGGGGCAGGTACTGGTCAAAGGACCCACTGAGAGGTCTCAAGACCACAGCTGCAAGTCGGCCTACTGCGTGAACTCTGACCTGAGGACAAACTTGAGAACCTAATCACTTTGTGTTATACTAGGTCCCTGCTCTTAAAGTATTTCCATTTTGCGGACCAAGCCTCCATTATGTGAATCCTTGGGGGACAGACCACATCAAAATATAGCAGTTTGTCTCTATGGAAGCATTGTAAGGGTGGCCTCAGGGACTAGACACTCAGCAGTGATAGAATCTGGCCTTCTTGAGATTTTAGTCAAGCAATGCTGCTGTAGACCTGAGTTCCAACTGGTGGTCATAGGTGGACCTGCCCTGGGCCTAGTGGGAGTGGATCTAAGCTGGAAGGTCTGACCAAAAGGGAAGTCAGACCCCCAGGGACCAAATCCAGGCAGATTCAAGACCAAACTCTAGTTTTGCAGAGTAGAAATAATGGGTCAAAATTTCACCTGGGGTCCTAACAAAATCATTGATTCAGGCAAGAATTATCAATTGATGTGTTAAGACCATGTTTGAGTCCATTCCATCAACTGTAACAAAATACCTTAGATTGGGTAATTTATAAGCAGCAGGATTTATTGCTCACAGTTCAAGAGACTAGGTAGTCCAAGATCAATGCACCAGCAGAGTCAGTGTCTAATGCAGGCCTACTCCTCATAGACGTCACCTTCTTGCTGCTTCCTCAGATGGAACAAGGGCAAAAAGGAGCTAAGAATCTCCTGTAGACCTCTTTATAAGGGCATTAATCCCATTTGTGAGGGAAGAGCCCCCAGGACCTAACGACTGCCCCACTTCTTAACATTATTGCACTGAGGATTAGTATCAACATATGAATTTTTTTTTTTGGTGCTGGGGATTGAACTCAGGTCCTTGTGCTTGCGAAGCAGGCAGCGGAACCACTGAGCTAAATCCCCGGCCCTCAACATATGAATTTTGAGAACACAAACACTCACACAGACTAATAGATAAATGGTCACTACATAAATGGACATTTGAATGGTGCTGAAGTAAAGCCCACAGACTTCTTTCTGGCCTTATGAGAAGAAACAGGAGAGTCATTCCATCCCCACTGTATTAGTTAGGGTTCACTAGAGAAACAGAATCAATATAAAATATATGTATAATTATACAAGTGTTTTATTAGGTTGGCTTACAGAAGCAGAAGCAGAAGAGACCCAGTAGCTGACCTCAGAATCAGAGATGGAAGAATCCAAAATTTTCATTTGCATACTGGAGAGCTGGATGATCCAGTAGCAGTCAAAGGTTGAAGACCTGGAAGCTCATTTAATCACTTGTGCAAGTCTGTGTCAGAAGACTGAAGAGTCTGCACTGGCAGGCTGAAGAGTCTCTGCTAGAAAACAACTTCCAAAGGCAATGGTGGAGAATAGAGCTCCTCCAAAAAAGAGAGAACAAGAGAGAATGAGAGAGAGAGAGAGACAGAGAGAGAGAGAGAGAGACAGAGAGAGAGAGAGAGACAGAGAGAGAGAGAGAAAGACAGAGGCAGAGAGAGAGACAGAGACAGACACAGATTCTTTTTCTTTCCCTTTTTATTCCATCCAGGGTATAAACCCATTGGTTGGTGCCACCAGCATCTGGCATGCATTTTCTCCCCTTGGTTTGTGGCCTACATGTCACTTATCCACTGGCACACCCAGAACTTAACTAATTTGCTAGGTGGTTCTTATCCAAGTCAAGAAAACACGGCACAATTAACTATCACACCTGCCCTGACTCAGGAGTCTTGCACAAGCAACATTGGGACAACTGGGGACCATGTGTCTCACTAAGTGAGGTTATTGGAAGCTCTCAGAATCCCTCATGATTTTTTCCAGCCCCAAAATGTTTACCTGCAATCCATCAACCTTCAGATTTGTTATAGTTCACAAGATGTGCAGGGAATAAAGGAACAAGCCTAATGGGGAGAAAGGGAAATAATCAGCAAATCTAGATCCTGGGATTTTCTGCAGGATGACAGATCCACTCCCTTGTTCCAACCACAGCAAAGGACCTGTACTAGATGAAAGGCACCAGAGGGACACAGTATCAAGAACAGCCTGTGGCCCTGGACCAGATCCTGCCATGTTAAAACACACAATTGAGACAACTGAGAAATTTTAAACATGGACCAGGTGTAAAGGGACATTTAGAAATAATTGTTTATTTTAAGTGGGATAACATTATTTTGGCTTGATGGGAAATGCTTTCCTCTTTGAAAGGTTCACACTTCAATGACAAAATAGCTCCAGAATGTTTATCTTACTTGCGTTACATAGAATTCCAAAATGGCCACCAAGACTCTCATACCCTGGTGGACACACCTGGTGTTACAGCTTGGATCTAGAATGTCCCCCAAGGGCTCAGGTGTTAAAAATTTAGTCCCCAGATGTGGCACTATTGAGTGGCCATGGACTCTTTAATAAGAGGTGGGACCCTCTTAGCAATCTTCAAGTCACTGAGCCCCTTCCCTCAAAGGGGCTAGTGAGATCCCTGCTCCTCCTTCCTCCTCATTTTCGCTTCTCAGTCACAGGGTGAGCAATTTTTCTCTGCTACACACTTCCCACTGATATGTTATCCCTTCACAGTCCCAAGATCAGGGGACTAAAACCTCTTTTTTTTTTTTTTTTTGGTACTGGGGATTGAACTCGGGACCTTGTGCTTGCAAGGCAGGCTCCAGAACCACTGAGCTAAATCCCCAACCCTAGAACCTCTGTTATGGCTTGTACCTAGATGTCCCCCCAAAGCCTCAAGTAGTGATAGGTAGGGCTTTTCAGAGGGGGCTGGATCTAGGGTACATGCTGCTAGGATCAATTCATGGTGCAATGCTAGGATTAAGGCTGCCTCACTCTGATGGTCCACTTGTCACTTGCTGCTGCTTGCTGCTTTGCTATCTCTTGCCTGCTTGCCATAGACTATTTCTCCTCTGTGATACCCCTCTGCCATGCCACCATGCCTTGGAGCCAGCTGACTATGAACTAAACCTCTACAAACTGTGAGCCAAAATAAATCTTTCCTCCTCTAACTTTGGGATCAGGTATTTGTCTCAGCAATAAGAAAAGTAACTAAAACAGAATTTGGTACCAGAAAAGTGGGATCATTGCTGGACATTATCTGGCCATGTGGCTCAAGAGCCTTTGGAACTGGCTTGTGGGAAGAGTTTGGAAAGATGTGGAAATGCTGGTTGAAGAAGCAGCCCTGAAATGCCTTTAGCTGCACTTGATAGGAGATTCTAGTCAGAACTCAGGAGACCAGAATGCTGATAGAAATGATGCCAGTAAAGACCAGGCTCAGGAAGTTTCTGCTTGGAAGAAGGACTGCATTAGCTGTTGGACTCAGACTATATGTGTTATACCTTGGCAGAATATTTGTCTGCATTTTGCTCAAGTCCAGACTTTGCCTGAGACTGAGATTAAGGGTGGCAGACTAATTAATCTTGCAGAGGAAATTTCATAGTCTAGTGTTGAGGTGGTGGCATGGTTACTCTTGGAAGCTTTTAGCCAAATCTATGTTGAGAATCAAGAGCAATGCCCATCAGGATGAGTTAAAACATTCTTTGGCCAGAAATGAATATCCAGTAAAACTGTGGACTACAAAGATAGAGCAGAAGAGAACTTGGTTCCTGAGAAGGAACAGGACAATGGAAGAGATGGCCTGAGGAAAATCACAAGAAACTCCAGGCTTTGCAGCCTCAAGATTGCAAAGGTGAAAGAATTTGCTTTGAGAAGAGAGCCCCAGAGTTCTATGTTCCAGAATGGTGGTAGCCTAGAGAATTTGTTCCTCAGAATTGGGTTCCAAGTGCTCAGGGATCCAGGAATGTGACCCCTTCAACCAAGAGAAAAGGAAGCCTGGCTACTGCTCCAGCTGGCAGAAGACCTTGGCATCCTCTACGTGCTACTGGTTTTAGGTGCATGCAGAATGCAAGTGTTGTGGAGCCAGGAAGGCTTCCACCCAGATTTCAGGCCTGGGAGGCCAGGCAGTGTGCCCCTGAGAGGGCAGTGTATGAAGCTGTGAGTGTGAAGCCAAAGGTCCAATGGAGACCCCAGAAGTTTGGAGAAGCCAAGAACATGGATCCTCTGAGGAGAACTGCAAGGAGAGAGCAAAGCTGTCCCAAGAGAATCCTTGACAGCTGCAACCACACAGTGCCATAGAAGTGGAGCCACAAAAGCCCTTTGGAGTTCACATCTTGCCACAGACTGCCTCAGATGCTGGACATGGATTTACAGGACTTAATGTTTGCCCTACTGGATTTTGGACTTGCTTTGGTCCCATTTCTTTCTATTCCCCTATTTGTACCTTTTAGAATGATAATGTTTATCTTGTGCCATTGTACGTTGGAAGTGTTTAACTTTCTTTTCAATTTGTACAGCTAAGAGTTTGCCTGAAATCCCAGAGGAGACTTTGGACTTGAACTTTTCAGCAATGCTAGGACTTTGGCAACTTTTAGAGATGAATTAAGTGCCTTTCCATAAAGGGATGTACATGAGTCTTTGGGGAGCCAGGGGCAGAATATTATGGCTTATATCTGGATGTCTCCCCAAAGCAGTCATAGGTGAGGCTTTTCTTTTTTTTCTTTTTTGGTACCGGGGATCAAACTCAGGTCCTTGCACTTGTGCAGCAAGTGACAAAATCACTGAGCTAAATCCCCAGCCCGAGGTGAGGCTTTTCAAAGGTGGCTGGATCTACAGTCTGTGAAGCTGGGATTAAGTGTGTGATGTTCAGAACAAGGGTATGTGGTTACTGAATTAGTCCACTGGTTCGTTTGGCATATTCTGGGCAGGATTAAGGATGCCCCACCCTGGGTGTGAGTGCTACCCACCCTAAGGGTGAGTGGCCTGGATAAAATATGAGACAGAAAGAGAATTTCTGTGGTTGCTTGCTACCTGCTACTTCACTGCTTTGCTTCCTTCTATTAGCCATGAACTGTTTCTCCTCTGCAATGCTCCTCTGCCTTAGCGCCAGCCAACTATGGACCGAAACCTCTACAAACTGTGAGCTAAGCCTTTCCTCTTTTAACTTTGGGTGTTTGGTATTTTGTCTCAACAAGAAAAGGAACTAAGACAATCTCCAACACTGTGAGCCAAAATAAACCTTTCCTTTTTATATGTTAGCTATTTGTTATAATGCTAGAAAGTTGACTAGCACACCTGGAGTGTGACTGTGATGTGATATCATTCCTGTGATTAGGTTACATCATATGAAAAAGGTGGAGGAAATCTTGCAGATATAATTAAAGATCCCTAATAAGTTGACTCTAATAAAAAAAGATGATTCTGCATGGGCTTGACCTAATCAAATGAGCTCTTTCAAAGAGATTCAGAGGTCAGAGAGCTGGCGAGGAGTAACAGATGTGCTCCTGCTTCCTGGAAGAAGCACTGGCTTGTTATGGAGAAGAGTAGGTAGCAGGGAATGGAAGATGACCTGTAGAAGCTGGAAGCCTCAGTCAAGCAATGGCAAGAAACTGAATACTCCTAGCACTTGTGTTAACTTAGCAGAAGACCCCAGGCCTCAGACGAGATCATGGCCCTGGGTGACACCTTAATTTAAGCCTAGCAACACCCTGAGCAGAGGACCCAGTGCATCTAGGTGTGGACACCCAGCCCACAGAAACTGAGATAATCCATGTGTGTTGTTAAGCCACCAAATTTATGATGATTTGTGATATAACCATAGAAAATCAACATCCTACTTAAATAGCCAAAACCTGAAACCTCCTAAATAGCAACCAGAGAATGGAGAAACAAATTGTGCTGTCGTCACACAGTGGAATACATGCAGGATACAAAGGATGGAGCAACTAGAATGAGATTCCAAAAATGTAATGTTGCACAAAATAAGTTAGACTAAAAAAGCACAACAGTCTTTGATGATATAATCTATGACTCCATTTACATGATAAATAAGAACAGGCAGAAGCTACTCTGTGGCAATAGACACCAGAACTGTGGTTGGCTGGGCAGGGGAGGGGGCAGGATTCACTGGAAAGGACCATAAGGAACTTTCTAGGGTGAGGACAATCAATGTTTCATATCTTCATGAAGGGTTATGTGAAAACTACTCATTTACGAAGACTCAAGCTGTAGACTTAAGATCCACTCATTTCACCATACAGAAATTACTCTTCAATTTAAAAATAATACAAATCCCACCCCAGATATTAAGAAGTGGGCATATGGTTCTTCCTGAGTCGGGGGCCAGAGAGCAATGGCTGTGGGGTGATCTTCAGTGTGCTCACATTTGCACATGTGTGTACACACACACACACACACACACACAGATGGTGGCACTCCCGGCCGAGCACCGTTCCCCTTTGGCCTTTGCTTCGTTTTATGTGGAGCAGGCAGCTGCTGCCCAGCTCGCAGGTCACTGCCCTGTGTGTCCGCCTGTCAAGATAAGAAGGTGAAGGCAGATGCTGCCAATTAATTACCTGGCCTTTCAAGTGCTCCCCCAGCCTCACATCTGGCTCCATCTCCAACATCCAGCTTGAGCCAATAAAAGACAAATAAAATCACAAAGGGCTAATTTGGTGGTTGGGGCTCTGACAGAGCGCACATGAGGAGGTGTGGGGGCAGGATGAGGACACGGGGGAGCCCGGGGCAGAGGAGAAGGCTCGCTGACCATCTGCCTCCAAAGCAGCAGGATAGGGAAGGGGAGGATGCAACCCTCCTGGCAAACAGCTTCTGCTCTGACCAAGGCCAGATCAGATTCTGGATGGATATTTGCCACTTGGATTTGTTCTGCTGAACACCCAGGGAAGCACCTTCCTCCTGCTGAGGAAGGAGCATTGCAAGGTTAAGTTGAGCCCAGCCTGGGCAATTTAGTGACTTAGCATGACTCTGTATCAAAATAAAAAATTAAAAAAAGGGCCGGGGATATAGCTCAATACAAAAGCACCAGGTTCAATCCCAATGATGCAAGAAATAAAAAAAAAAAAGAACAGTGGTGTTTCTTTGAATTGTAGGGCTTTTAGATTTCTGTTATTAAAATACAAGACTTGGGAGATGTCACACCTTGTCTCACATCTCAGCAAGTGACATTCTAGTCTTACACCTTAGGAGAGGGAGATGGGAGGTGGAGGAAACAGATCAGTGAGATCTCTGAGTGATGGGCCTCAGTTTCCTTATGTGTAAAATAAGGCCATTGAACTGGATGACCTCTGGGATTAAAGAAAAAGGGTGCGTCTGCCCTCCCTGTTCCTTATCTCTGCCCCCAGATGAGAGATTGCAGACTGGCTGCCCCGCAAGCAAGATTCAGTTGGCAGATATGCTTGGTTTGGCTTGCAGAGTATTTTAAGAGAATTTGGGCCAACATTTAAAAATGGAGCAATCTCACATTTTAAAAATGCCAAATGTCTTGTTTCTTTTGGAAATTGGAAAGCTCTGACAGTGTGCAGCTCACATTGCCACACAGTGGCAATTATTAGGCCACCTGCCCCATTTCTGTGTGTCAGGCAGTCGCCAGTTTGCCTCAGTTTCCACACTCCTTACTGTTTGCATCCAGCCTGCTTGGCACATTCATTCCCTTGCCTGAGTCCCACAGTCATCTGCATTGGGGATCCCAGTGCTGGCAGTCTTGGCTGGCAGGCCTCCAGTGGACAAGCCTCCACCCCAAGCCCCTAGCACTGTTCAGCTCCACTTTGGAAGGCCGGAATAGAGCCAGGGAAAGCGTGATGCTGAGAGCCCTTTGAAGGTGAAGCTGTAGGATTATTTTGCTAAACATAAAAACCCAAAAGCAGCAGAGCCACTGATGGGTTTTTGCAAATTCCAGCAAATTTTTAAAATGTGTGTGCAGAATTCAGCTGTGGGGGCCATGGACTGGCTTTCATGAAAGAATAAATGGTCCGCCAGGACAAAGCAGCAGCTTAACTTTCACAGGATAGATTTTGCTCTGGGATGTGGCTCCCACAAGCAGGCTCCTCATGTCTGTGACAAGACATGCTGCTCCAACCTTTATCTGCAGCCAGATTCGATGCCACGGCCAGCAGTGGGCCAGGAGTAGGACTTTAAATGGTTCTACAGCAAATGTCAAAACTGTTTGATCTGCTTTTAGAAAATCACCTTTCAAGGCACTGGAAGATACTTGACACTTTGCAAAGAGATTAGAAAGTTTTTAGCTGACTTGGTAAAAAGGGATCACACAGGTTTGATTCTGAGGGAGCAGGAGAGTGACCCCAGAGGTGCCCAAGACCAGTGCACGGGAAGCCAGTGGCATTACTTTGAAAGTAAAGAGCCCACTCCCAGCATGGCCCAAGCTGCCAGCCCCTGCCCTTGGCATTTTGGATGATCCCAGAGGAGCTTTCTTTTCTGCACTCTCGGAAAAAGGAGACAGTGATGGGGATATGCACCTTTACATACTCTCTTGGTTCTCTCCCTCCCTTGCAGCCTTGCTTGCATTTGATATTATTTGATTTCTTTTTTTTTTATTGGTACATGTTAGGTAAACAATATAATGACATTCATCATTGGAAATTTGCACTTTTACATAGTCTCTCTTGGTTCTTATTTTTTCCCCCTTCCCCTGACCTCCCTTCAACCCCTCCATCCCTCCCTATTTACAAAGGCTTTGTTTCCATTTTTTCTTTTTCTCATATGAATTCCATTCCCTTCTTTCCTTTCCCATACACCTCCCACTTCCTCTTCCCCTTTGCCCCTTTTCTTCCTATTTCACATTATCTATTATACCTTTTAGTCCTTATTTACACTTTCATTTCTCTAGAGAAACTAGTCAGTATTTACACATGTGTGTCCTATTTATTTCACTTAAGAGTATCACCTCAATGGGCATCCATTTAGCTATAAACGTCTCAAATTTTTCATTTTTATGGCTGAGTAGTACTCCATTTTATTTTAAAAAGCTACATTTTCTTTATCCAGTCTCCAGTTGATGGGCATTTGGGCTGTTTCCAACTTTTAGCTATTACAAACTGTGCTGCTATGAACTTGGGTGCACATATATCACTGTGGTATGATTCTTTTAATTCTTTGGGGAAGATACCCAGCCAGGGAATACCTGGGTCAGATGGGACTTCCAGTCCTAGTTCTTTGAGGTATCTCCATACTGATTTCCACAGTGGTTGCACCAGTCTACACTCCCACCAGCATGGAGCATGGTTCCTCTTTCCCCACAGCCCCACTAGCATTTGTTATTGGTTGATTTCATGATAGCAGCCATTCTTTCTGGGGTAAGGTGGAATCTCAGCATTGTTTTCATTTGCATCTCTCAAAAGATCAGTGATGTTAAACATTTTTTGATATGTTTATTTGCTATTTCTACTTCTTTGTCTGAGAAATGTCTGCTCATTTCAGAGGCCCATTTTTGGATTGTGTCTTTAAATTTGGGAGATCCGATGTTTTTAAATTCTTTATAGATTCTAGATAGTAGACCTTTGTCTGAGGAACAGCAAGTGAAAATTTTTTCCCACATTGTGGGTTGTCTCTTCACACTGTTGGTGGTTTCTCTTGCTTTGCAGAAGCTTTTTGTTTAGGTTTTCTGTTTGTTGAGTTTTTTTGGGAGGGGGGGGTACTGAGGATTGAACTCTGAACCTTGCACTTTCAAGGCAGGCACGCAGAAGCTTTGTTTTGTTTTGGTTTTTTTGGTACCAGGGATTGAACTCGGGTCCTTGGCTTGCGAGGCAGGTGGTGGAACCACTGAGCTAAATCCCGGCCTGATGCAGAAGCTTTTTAGTAAGAAGAAATCCCACTTGTTGATTGCTTGTGCTAGTTCATGGGCAACTGAGGTTTTGTTCATAAAATCTTTTCTTACACCAATTTCTTCAAGAGTTCTACCTAACATCTGTTCCAGCCAGTTCAGCATTTCTATTTTAATATTTAGATCCTTAATCCATTTTGATTTTAGTTTAGTGCATGGTGAGAGATATAGGTTTAGTTTTAATCTTTGGCAAGTTGAAACCCAATTTTTCCAGCATCATTTATTAAAGAAGCTATCTTTTCTCCAGTGAGGGTGTTTGGCTCCTTTGTGGAAGATGAGGTGGCTAAGTATGTCTGGAGTTGTTTCTGCATCTTCTAATCAGTTCCACTGGTCCTCAGGTCTGTTTCTTTGCCAGTACCCTGCTGTTTTTATCACAATAGCAGTGTAGAATAGTTTTGAGTTGCTGATTGTGATACCCCCTGCCATGTCTCTGTTACCTAGAATTGCTTTTGCTATTCTGGGTCTCTTCATGTTCCAAATGAATTTTTGGATTGTTTACTCAAGGTCCATGAAGTATGCTTTCAATTGGGATTTCAATTGGGATTGCATTGAATCTATATAGCAGCTTTGGAAGTATGGCCATTTTCACTATGTTGATCCTTCCTACCCAGGAGCAAGGGACGTCTTTCCATTTTCTGGTATCATCTTCAATCTCTCTTTTCAGAGTGCTATAGTTTTCAGAAAAGAGGTCTTTGATTTCTTTCATTAGGTTGATTCCTAGGTATTTCAGTTTTTTGGGATCCTATTGTGAAAGGAAT